>CM056049.1:578317965-578639976 GCA_029574335.1 Rana kukunoris | reverse complement strand
TTTGGTTCTACAATTTTTAATGTAAGCAGTGAAGATAACATGTTAGCTCCTTCGGCAGAGACAAAGAATTCCTTAAAGTAATGGACAATGAGTTCTTTCAGGAAGATTCCAATAGCTGGGTAGCACCCCTACCCTTTCGCCTCCCGAAGAGAAGCTACCGAACAATCTACATCAAGCAGTTAAAAGATTCTCCCCCTTAAAGCGTACCTAAAGCGAGCTCCACCCAGTATAACAACAACATTTTACAATGTTGTTTGAAACAAAAAAAAACCTGAAAAAAAAAAAAAAAAATACTCTCACCCGAAATAGCTGTTGCTATGCGAAGTCCCGTATCTGCCTCTTCCTGATCCGCGTGGTTTTTCTTCTTCTTCTTCTCCTTGTGAATGGGCCGCTGCTTCCTGGGAACTGTTGGTGTTTCTCAGAGAGCAGCGCGCCCCATTCACCAAGCCAAGCGTGAGACTCGCGCAGGCGCAGGTAGGAAACGGGCATGAAGCCGTACGGCTTCACTGCCTGTTTCCCATATTGTAAATGGCGGCGCGGGACCCGAGCGATCGTGGGACCGGCATCGGGGGCCCATCAGCGCGGGCGCCTAGACAGGTAAGTGTCTTTATTTAAAGTCAGCAGCTACACTGTAGTAGCTGCTGACTTTAAATTTTGTTTTTTACCGTGGCTGGAGCTCCGCTTTAAGCAGGAAGCCAGAGATGGAAAGACATTTTGTGACTTCATACAGATTATCTTTGATAGGGGTCATGCCGAACCCGCACCCACCATTGAAAGAAGGAGAAGAATGCTGGTACCTCCCTTCCTTCGGTGTGTAACACCCACGAAGCCAGACCAAATCAGAGTTGTCTTTGACTCCAGTGCCCAACACGAAGGCTTCTCACTTAACAACATGCTCCTCACAGACACCACTTGAACAACAGCCTCATTGGAGTCCTAATTCGCTTTTGTCAAGAACCTGTAGCGGTGATGGCCGACATTCAACAAATGTTCCACTGCTTCATCGTCAAGGAAGATAACAGGAATTACCTCAGTTTCTATGGCACAAGGACAACGACATCAACAAAGAGGTAATTGATTACCGAATGAGAGTGCATGTCTTTGGGAACAGCCCTTCTCCAGCTGTAGCAATCTATGGACTTAAAAAAGACAGCTCAGCTTGGAGAAGCTGAGTATAGAATCAGACGCTCGTCAATTTGTTGAAAGGAACTTTTTTACGTAGACGACGGACTCAAATCCTTTCCTACTGCTAAAGAAGCAATTGATCTTCTTACCAGAACAAAGGAGATGCTATCTGTAGCAAACTTTGTTTCACAAAATTATATCTAACAGCCAAGAGCTAATGAATGCATTTCACCCTGAGGACTATGCTGCCAGTGTGAAAGACCTTGACCTTGGGTCAGACACGCCCCCTATGCAGAGAAGTCTAGGTCTGCTGTGGAACATCAAAGAAGACACATTCACCTTTCAAGTGTCAACCTGTGACAAACCCTTCACCAAGAGAGGAGTCTTGTCCATAGTGAACAGCATTTACGACCCACTGGGATTTATAGCCCCATTCACCACCCAAGGTAAGATGCTATTAAGACAGCTTACTACTGATAACATAGATTGGGACACTCCGTTACCTATTGAGAAACAACAAAGATGGGAGAAATGGAGAGGTTCTCTGAAGACACTAGAACAGCTCCAAATTCCACGTTGCTATGCCCCAGTCTCCATCTCAGCCGCTGTCCAGAGGGAAATCCATATTTTCTCAGATGCATCAGTTGAAGCTATAGCTGCAGTGGCCTATTTGAAGACCTCAGGAGTTAATGGAGACGTACACTGCAACTTTGTTCTAGGCAAGACAAAGCTAACACCAAAACCTGCACATACCATACCCAGACTTGAACTTTGTGCAGCTGTGCTAGCAGTGGAAATAGCCGAAGTCATAAAGAGTGAAATGGACATTAAAATTGATTCATTCACATTTTACACAGACAGCAAGATAGTGCTTGGTTACATTTACAACCAAACTAAACAATTTTACGTGTACGTCAGCAATAGAGTAGAACGCATCAAAAGGTTCTCCTTGCCAAAGCAATGGCATCATAGTCCCACTGATCTAAATCCTGCCGATTGTGGGACAAGAGCTATATCTTCATCAGCTCTCCTCGACTGCTTGTGGCTGTCGCCTCCAAGATTTCTTTGTGAAAACTCCTACTCAATTTCCACGGACACTACCTATGAACTGGTACATCCTGATGATGATAAAGAAATCAGGTCTATGTACACCACACTGCATACCTCTGCGAGTTCAAAACAAAAACTCAAGTCGCATCGTTTTGAACGTTTTTCAACCTGGTTATCAGCTGTTAGGGCTGTTGCCTTTTTGATACACATTGCCCATTGTTTTAAAAGGAGCTCAACTTCAGAATGTCATGGCTGGCATATCTGTACCAACCTCCCTACTGCAACGGAAATTGAGTGTGCGGAAAGGGTTATCATTCGCTGTGTACAACAAGAAGTGTACATGGAAGAGTTGCACAGATTTAAAGGTGGAATACCTCTATCAAAGGGTAGTTCACTATTTAATCTGAACCCTGTAGTCGATGACAATAACGAAAAATATGTAGAAGAATACAAAAAATAAAAACAGCAGAGATGATCAAATACCACCAAAAGAAAGCTCTATTTGTGGGAAAAAAAGGACGCCAATTTTGATTGGGAGCCACGTCGCACGACTGCGCAATTGTCAGTTAAAGCGACGCAGTGCCGAATCGCAAAAAGTGCTCTGGTCATTGGGCAGCAATATGGTCCGGAAGTTAAGTGGTTAAGATTGCCTTTTGAGCTACAGAATTTCTGAGGAGGAGTCTCAGGAGGCAGAGTCAGTACAGGCATCACTGTTTGTAGACAGCAAGGTACCATGAGATAAAATAGTCCTTAGAAACTGGTAGTAAACAGCAGAGGAGAGGCTGCAAATAATGCAGGAAATATAGAAAGTTTGGACAGAGATGGGCAGCACTCATAACATTTCAAAGAGATTTTTCATGTAAGGTTATATTGGATTGTAAATTATAACTATTGTCTGTATTGCTTTTTCAATGCTGATGTTGCAACATGAAAGTTTGCTCTGTGATTTTAGATATTCTTTGACTCCAACATTTGCAGAAATAAGCCCGGATTCACATACATCAGCGCATATATATGCCGCCGTAGCATATGTCTTTTACGCTACGCCGGCGCAGTGCGGAGAGGCAAGCATTGAATTCACAAAGCAAATGCTCCCAATGTTGCGCCGCCGTAACGTAATTTCGTAGGCGTAAGCCAGCGTAGGTGGAAGTGGATGTGACCCAATGCAAATGATGGTTCGAGCGTGGTGCAATGTTTTACGCCCGGTGTATTATGAACAGCACATGCGTGGACGTATGCCCCACAGACCTATGCGCATGCTCACAACTACGCTGGCGCAACTTCCTGAGATACGCCGGCCCACCGGCTAACGCCGAGCGCATAAATACACCCAGCCATACGCCTATCCAGGACAAGAGTACACCTGTTTGCTTGCTTTCCCCCTGGAGCAGAGTACTTTTGCATTGGCATGTCGGATCCTAAGATGGACAAGGAGAGGAGGAAGAAAAACTTCTCCTTGGAAGAGAGGGCTATCCTGACCTCTGCAATAGGCCAGTATGATGCCTACCTCCATGGCAAACAGAGTGCCAGGACAAGCAAGGCCAGGAAGAGGGAGATCTACCAAAAGATCACCCTTGAGGTCAATGCTCTTGGGCATGAGACCAGGACCCCCGAGGACATTAAAAAAAATGCGTGTCCGGGATAACCTGGCCAAGGTGAGGAGGCACCTCCGGGGAACGGGAGGCAGACCAGTATTCTCAGGCTGACAGCTGAGGAGGAGGTCATCACCAGCTGTCTGGAGCAGGAGCAGGTGGAGGACATTGAGGGCTTTGACAACACTGACCAGGACTTGAGGAGAGGTAAGTGTGTTTTATCCCCCATTTGTTGTGTAGCATGTGAGGGGGTGCAAGGGAACATGTGACAAGTGTGTGGGTCCACCAACATGTGAATGCTTTGTGTCATCCACAGATGTGCTGGAGGGAGCTGGCCTGTCGTCTGCTGGTGTCTGACCCACGCCCTTCCCCGGAACATCAGCCTCAGCTTGACCCCCTGGGAAGCCACGTACCACCGGTGTAGGGGAGTGCCCACACCTCCGCTCTAGAGGTCGTTGTGGAGGAGCCGGTGGATGTTGATTTCGAGGAATGCCTCTATCTAGAGGAGGCTTCCATTTTCCCTGGAAAATGCGAATTTTCGGCAACATAAAAGAGTCGCATCAGCTACTCGGCCCAGGGTCTCTCTCTAATCATACCAGCAATGCTTTTAGACGTCGATGGAGATCACTAGGATGTGATCTGTTTTAAAAATAAATTTGAAAAAATACGAATATTCGTCGCAATATTCGAGTTATTCGCGAATACTCGAATATGCAATATTCGTAGCGAATATTCGCAATGCGAATATTCGTGAGCAACACTAGTCTTTACCTGATATGGGTATTGCCACAATATGTGATAGCAACATTTCCTTAAGGAAAAGATGAAGTATATACATAAGAAAGGGGGTTTTGGGACTTTCAATGAGACATGTGGTAGGAGAAACTATATTATTATTATTATTATATTCTATAATTTCTCCTACCACATGTCTTGTGCCTCATTCAAAGTCCCCAATTTTTTATTCTTATTTAGGAATTGGGAATTCATGATTGGATATCATGCACCTCATTTAAAGTCCCAAAACATCCTTTTGCTTTGAGTATATACATTATGACTCAGCCAAAATATGAGATTTTTTGTTTTTAAATGAAGCATTAGTAAAGCTGCCTAGAGATAACAATAGCCAAGTCTTGATAAGTTCTTGCACTATAGACAAGGAGAGACATAGGAACTACACCTCTTGTGGGTAATCCCATATAAGCTCTCTCCTATTTCCTTCTTGCACTTGACAGGGCAGGTGTCCTACATTATACAAAGAATTATAACATTCTCTAAATTCCTGTGTGATATCAATGTTATAGACAATAGGTGTATCATGCATTCTGGGTTTCTGACCCAGCTAGCAGGGACAGGATGTTCCTGTCTATAACCATCAAAGTCTTCAAGTAGTCATTATAACTCCATATAGAAGTAAGTACCAGTGACTGTGTATAGTCAAAGCAATTGTTTTTCATAGTCCTGGAACTATTTTAATTTTTACATCAGCTGTTGTACTCTACCGGTGGGTAAAGCTACTTAACAAACTGTTTCCCACATCTCCATCTAAACAAGGCACAGTGGGAAAAGCGGTTATGATGATTCAGGGTCCAATCTTGGCACTTTGTGGGTTAAAATGTTGATACTAATTTAATACTAATGATAATGTGTTATGTGAATGTTGTTGCAATATTAGTTAAACATTATTATGCAGTTTGTCCTAAATATTTCTGTATACGTGAATATTTCTAAACTAGTTCCCTTATTATGTTTAATGCAAATTCTGCTACTGAAATCATTATATAAGCAGCCTTATCTACAAATGACCTGTCTGTCATATTCGGATTATGAGTTAGCGTGTGTAGCTCGTTTGCACTTTGCTTGACTGTCCCGATATTACCAAGAGACCAGTCTTTAAACAAACTATCACATGCAGGCTAAGACCAGGATGCACATTAATATAAATGAACTTTGATAACTATGTAGTTTATTCATACCCTGCACACGTATCTTTGAGAGGATGAATAAAAGCCAACTCTTCCTAAGTTTTAACCTCTGTGTTAAAGGCAGGTAGTTAAGGATGAATGGAACATTTCTTGGTAATTTTCTTTGGAAGAAGTTCAAATTAAATCGCAATTAGAATGGGATTAATTTCCGAAAATTAATCTTTTTATGGTCTACACGATAGAAGGAATTGAATACAACATTAATGACACATAAAACAAATGCTGACTGGGTTCCTGGCAGCTTTCATTATGCTAATGTGATCATTATAAAACAAATGCTGACTGGGTTCCTGGCAGCTTTCATTATGCTACATGTGGAGCAGTGCAAGAAATACCAAGTGAATTTGCTGTTATTTTCCTTTTCATTTGATGTAAATCTTATGGTAATTGTGTGCAGTTTCCTCCGTACACTATAAAAGGACATCATAGCAGGTCTCATACCCAAATGCAAAGCAGAATTCATTGTTTTACTTGTTTGCCACTATGACAAGGCCCCAAAACCACATTGGTCTGATTAAGTCAAATGTAGAAAAACATACCTGTGCACTTTGGGGTTCAAAGTAATGTCAGTCGTAGCTCGATGACAAGCGTTTTTAAAAACAAAAAACAAAAAAATTAAATCTAAATGCAAATTACCCGTCCTTACAGTAAATTTGGTGGCCTCATTGATTTTTTTTTTATTCTTTTTGTTTTCGTTCCTTTATTTTTTCCTGGTGATCTGGTCAGAAACAGACTTCCTGTCTAAGGATGGCTTCACTCTAGAAGAGCAATGGAGCAACCTGTGGAGAGGGTTTTGGTATATGACCTAGAAAATGTACATGGAGTAACAGATTAAAGTCATGCTCCAACAATCACTTTTTAAGCAGTTACAGGAAGAGTATATTTTTCCTTTTGAGATAAATATTTTACATCAGTGAATACGAGATAACCATTTTAAGAACCTCTGTCAGTGTTAAATGGTTTCTGTCAACCCTTCAACACTTTTGCTGGACAGCTTGGTCTATTAAAGGATTCCAAAAAATGATTGACTTGCTGGCCAGATTAGTGAAAATAAAGAAAATGTAAACTAAAATGAAGAAAACAAATGCTTGTGATAAATGATGCAATTTTTTCATGAAAGAATACAAAGCTTCCTCTAATTGGCTGTGGCAAAGTTTGTGACATTGTTAGCCTGCTTCTCTGCCAATTAGAGGTAGAGTTGCATTCATTCATCAAATACAAAACTTCTTCTGAATAGCTGATGAGTGCTCAACCCAACTTGATTTTGTTCCAGGAGTGGGAAGGTCTAGTGCGATGCATAGTAGCCCATTATGCTTTTACTTTGCAAGGAACAAAAGAGGAAGTAAAAAACTCATCAGGGTTTACTTTCTCTTTAATTTGAACTCATATTTAAAGTTAAATGAAACCTGGTGATCAGTTGTTAAAAAAAGTCCTTTCTGATTATTCAAGGCGAAAGAGATCAGTGTTTTCGAAAACAAGATACATAGGCACAAACGTGACCTTTGGAAGAGCAGCTAAAAGCCAAATATTAGTCCCCCACCCATTTTACCCCCTTGCCAACATATTTTTTTTCAATGTTATTTATTTTGTTATTTATTGCTATTTATTATTTTATTATTTGTTGTAATTTATTTTTAACAATGTGTGTTAATTTGCATTTATCACACAAATATGTCAGGGAGGAAAAGCAAGATGTAATTTCTGGTATACACTTGACATGCTATTATGTGTCATGTCAGAGACAAGTCACATTTTAATAACCCCATGTGAGGGTGCATAATTTTTTTGGGAAGCATGATGTTTTAGCTAAAACATCTATGAACTATTGGGTTTTCAGGCTGGAATATTAGCTGGTTTTAACCTGCCACGATACATGTTTCATGCCAGAGAGAACTTTTAGTGAGGCATGGTGATTAAGAAGGTGCATTTTAATAAACCTGGTTGATGGGGCTTTTTATTTTTTTGAGGTGCATATTATTTTAGTGATCAAAATATAAGCTATTGTGTGTCCGGGCCAAAGCATTGGCTGGAGGTGGTCCAACATGTGCTTCAGGTACTAGCCTGCCTTTCTGCACATATCATGTCAGAGTGGGCCTTCACTGCAGCAGGGTGTATTTGTGACTGAGAAGTTGTATGTTAATAACTGGGGTAAGTGTGTCTGCTGTTTGGGGTTCACTGTGTTTTTCATTTGGGAGGGGTTCAAGGGATGCATTGAAGTTCTGCTAAGGAAATCGTATCTCTTGAACAGGATATCAGTAACAACTATCTGATGCAGTCTAAATAATACCAAGTTAAACATTAGAATGTAAATTAAAAATAAGAATTGCACATACAATTATATCAATAAAATGTAGTCTAATTTTTAAGAAAAAAATACTGTGTATTATTTAAGAGACATAAACCAGAAATATTGTAAAGACTCTGGCCCAGATTCACGTACATCTGCGCATTATTGGACCGGCGTAGCGCACCGCCTTTACGTTAGACTTGTGCAATTTTGTCGCGTAATCACCCTATTCTCGTAGCTTTTGCGCAGGAAATTGCGCATACGTAAAGTTTTTTCAGAGGCGTAAGAGGAGTAATACAAATTGGGAAGGACGTGGGCGTGTTACATTGAAATGAGCCGTGACCCCATGCAAATGAAGGGCTGGCCGGCTCGCGCTTGCGCGCTGGAAGGAGACCATGTCAGCTCCGCTGTGCGCATGCTCACAACTCGGGAGCGGCGCAATCAGTGTAATTGGAAATGGACTAGGGCAACGTTGTGAACTACGCAAACAGCATAAATAGACACACACAAACGCACTTGCATTGCAAAAGTACATCCCTTTGTCCCTTCCCATTTAACCAAGTGCTTTTGTCCTGTTGTTCGTTGCGGTGTGTTTTGTAGTTGTCAGATTAGTGTTCTGTGTGATCAAGTGATTGTTAGTAGATTTTTGAAAGTGGTTTTTGATAAGTGTTTGAGAGACTGTTTGTTTGATTGATATATTTGTGTTTGTTTCTTTTCCTGCTGTATTTTTGTTTTGTTTTTTGGTGACTGTTTCTTGCTGAGTAGTTTTCTCTCTGTGTGTGTTTTTTTTTGATTGGTTGGGCTTGTTTGTGTGCGTGAATTTTGTTGACTGGGACTGAGTTTTTTTGGAAGGATGACTGAGAGAAAACGAAAGCTGAATTTTACAGTTGTGGAAAAACAAATTCTTGCCCGGGCCATTAGCGAGTATGGGCGTTACCTCCACGGCCCAGAGAGTGCCAACACCACCCCGGCCAGGAGGAGGGAGATTTTGGATAGGATCACTGACCAGGTGAATTCAGCGGGGCAGGGGGAGACACGGACCCGGTCTGGGATTGACAAAAAAATCAATGACCTCCGGCGTCTGGTCAAACAGAAGCTGGCCAGAATGCATGCCCATGCCAGGGGCACAGGAGGGGGCCCACCATGCCACATTAGGCTGACAGCGGAGGAGCGTGCGGTGGCCCTGACCTTTCATCGGCATGAAGTTGAGGGCCTGCCCGGCTTTGACTCAAGTCCGGAGCCCGTGGTGCCAGGTAAGTTTTTTCTTTTTAATATCAGGTGTGTAGCATGTGTGGGGGAGGGGGTGAAAGGGAATATGTGGCAAGTGTGTGGATCCTCCAACCTGTGAATGTTTTGTGTCATCCACAGATGTGCAGGAGGGTGCAGGGCCATCTGGCCTGACCGCACCAACCCCAGGACAGCAGCCTAATGAGGCCCCCCCAACAAGGCCGGAGTCCGCGGAGGAGGTTCAAGAGGAGCAGGAGAATTATGAGGAGGAGGAGAATCATGAGGAGGAGGAGTCCATGTCAGGCACTGGACGTTTGGTTTTTGAGGACTCTTCCCCTCTGGCTGGCAGCAGGCAGGCCTCCCTAAGGGGGAGCCCCCCCCTCCTCCCCAACATGGCTCCCCTCACAAGGGCCTACCCTTCTCCCCGGCCACAAGCATCAGCTGGAGGCAGGATGTCATCCCAGACCACCAGGGGGGTGGCCGATCTCCTGCCCGCCACTCTGAGAAGGGACCAGTTCCTCCAGACCCGCCATCTGGGACAAGTCAGCCAGACATTGGTGCGGATGGAGGAGAGCCTGTCCTCCATCAAGGATACGCTGGGGAACCTGGACTCCCACTCCCGGGCTTTCACAACCTGCCTAAACGAACTGCAGACGACATCAGCAGGCGTTGGGCAGGATGTGAGGGCCCTTACCCTGGCTATCCAGGCCAACACGGCAACACTTGGTGCTGCCCTGGACAGAATAGCCGTGGCCTTGGAGGGCAGGCCGCCAGGTGGGATTCAGAGATCAGGGGCTGCTCCTCCTTCCCCGGTTTTACCCCTTCCCCATGAGTCTCCCCTGAGAAGGCCGGGCCGTGGCCGGGGGCGCCCCAGGCGTGGCTCACGCAAAGGGCAATAATTTTTGTTTTTCCCCTTTTTTTTTTTTTTTTTTTAATTTGCTGGAAATTTTTTGCTTTTGACAGGTCATTTTTTTTTGTGTTATGAATGCTGTGTGAATGTGGGGGTGACATTCCTGCCGGAAAAAGGGGTGTCACCCTCAATTTTGGTGGAGAAGGGTTCCCCAGGACCAGGAGAAGTGATCCCCAGGTCCGTGTGAATGGTGTATGAATGTACAGTGACATAATTGGAGCCTTGGCGTGGCGTTGCTGCTCACAAGTCCTGCATGGTGGACTGGTGCCAATCCAATTTGATGTGGATGTGGGGTGTGTGTGCTAGGGACCACAGTGTTGTGCATGCATGCATTCTCATTGTGCCATGATTAATGTGTATGTTTAACGTGCAAAGATGCCCAATGTGAGCTGTCTCCTGGCTGCTCTTCCCTCAGAAGACGGGGTAGCCTCGTTAGGGGGGGGTTGTCTGGTTCAGGGGTCAGGTCATCACGTAGGTCAATCTGCAGGCCCTTTCTTTCTGCGAAGTTGTGCAGCATGCAACATGCACCAATGATCTGGCACACAAAGTTTGGGGAATACAAGAGGGTACCCCCAGACTTATCCAGGCATCGAAACGTGACTTTAGGAGGCCAAAGGTGCGCTCCACCACTGCTCATGTTTGGGCATGTGCTTGATTGTATCTTTCCTCTCCTGGGGTTTGGGGGTTCCGGATAGGAGTCATGAGATGGGGTCCCAGTGGATATGCAGAGTCACCTGTAAGGGAAAAGACAGGAGGATGTTAGTCATGCATGTGCCCCTTGTGATGTGTGCATCATGGGAGGGGATAGTCATGCCTGCCACCCATGTCACTCACCAACCAGCCAGGTGTCCCCATAAACGTTCTGATCGAATTCCATTCGGATGTGGCATTGATTGTATATGTAGCTGTCATGGCTGGACCCTGGGTGTTTGGCACGGACGTGCCATATGAGGCCTTGGGCATCGACTATCACCTGTACGTTGATGGAATGCCAATGCTTCCGATTGCGGTACATGTGCTCTGTCTCCTGTGGGGGCTGGAGTGCCACATGTGTGCAATCAATGGCCCCCACATTGCGTGGGAATCTGGCAATTCTGTAGAAATCTGTCATTGGTGCATAGTCACGTCATGAGGACGTGAGGACGTGACGGGCGTGAGGAGGAGGGAGGTGCCGGGCTGCTCTATGGCTGCCAGAGCTCTATGCCGTCCACGCTGCAACGAGGATCCAACGGCTCAGCGGGACGAAGCACAGCGTGAGAGGCTGTGAGAAGCGGGCACCCGGGAGGAACAAGCCCGCGACCCAGGAGATCAGGGGTCCGCCTCACCCGACCCATCGGCAATCGGAGGGATGAATTCAGTGGAGGCAGTGAACCCACGATAGGCGCGCTTGGAGGGTAGATGCATCAAAGCAGCAGGTGGAGGAAGCGCACGCCGGGATCCGTCGAGGAAGCGATCGCTACGGCAGGATTCATCCAACATCCAAAAAAAACGATTGAAAGGAATCCGAGGGACGGGTGAGGCGCTCATTGAGCCGAGAGAGTGGACGGGCTCCATCCTCCGTCCACCCCCCCCTGTGACCCCCCCCCCTCTATATGATTTGGCATTATCATCAGCACAAATGGCAATATAGCGGTATTACAAGGCAATATAAATGTAACAGGTACAAGTAAGGTCTAAGCAATCAGGAGTGACCTTTTTTTTTTCATGTATCTTTTTTCTGGTGGAGGAATGTTTCACTTGTGACTTGTGAGTAGTCAATAGAATAAAAGAAGCATAAAGCATAAAGACATTAACACAAAACAAATAAAAGAGACTGTTGACCCTCTAAGCAGTATGGCAAGGAAGGCTTAATCTTTAATGAGGAAAGTGGAATGAAAGGGGGAAGAGGTAAAACGCTCTAATTAGGCAATAAGGCCCCCCAGTCCTCAATTAACGAACGCCCCTGGGACAGAAAAAGAGCTAATTAAACTTGATTGTCGAGAGGGAAGAAAGCAAACAGGGACTTGACCTATAGCCCCCAAGTAGTCTGGGTACCAGCCTATTAACGGGATCAAGCCCCAAGATAAAATTCACCGGCTCCTGCCCCCGCCCTCGGAGAGCGGACATTAGAAGGTACAGAAGGAGACAGTGCGGAGCAACCAGCCTATCAGGTCACCTGAATGGGGATAGGGCTTTGGGCTCGGGAAAACTCGGTACAATAACCCCACGAAATAAAGCAGAAGGAAATATCAAGTATTAAATTGGAGCTTGAAAACGCACTTGAAGCCGGAAGCCTATGAGTACCCCAAAAAGACAGTAAGAGAAAAGAGAGTAGGAGAGCCAAAGAGCTGCTCTGGATGGGAGAAAGCCCTCGGGCACAAAATTAACGGTACCCCCAAATAAAAATAACGAAGGACCAACCCAATCCCCGGCGGGCGGAAGTACAGGAGTCCTGCAGGATCTCGGAACGGGGTGAAAAAGGGGGGGGCTGTGGTGCATGCTACGAGAGGCAAACTGGGGAAGAGAATAAGACCGACAAACAAAATTAAAATGAGCAGATCGACGAGAGGCGTAGCCTCTAGAACACCGAAAAATAATGCCGGCAATAGCTCAATACAGCAGTACATGACCCAAGAGGGAAACTCCAAGAGCCCAGGGGTAGTAAAAAAAACGGACAAAGAGAAAAGAAAAACGGGAGAGGTAAATGTGACCCGCTCAAAAGGCGAGACAACCCTGGAAAGTGAATATGATCAGAGTAGATTAGAGGAAGAAGTACATGACACACAACCCCCCTCAAAAACAGAGATGAATGAGATGCTGCTGAGGATGGAAAATCTGATAAAAACGGAAATCAATAAATTAAGAACAGATTTGGGGGGATTACTGGAAAGAATAGAAGAAACGGAAAAAAGAATAGAAGAACAAGATCAAGAACTGAACAAGCTAAAAACACAAGTCCAAGTAATGACAGCCAACCAAAGAACTCTAGCTTATCGGTTAGAAGACCAAGAAAATCGCAACAGGCGCCAGAATCTAAGAATACGTGCGATAGTGGAAGAGAAGGGAGAGGACCTAAGAGCTATTATGAATATAATTTTCAAACCTTTGTCGGATAATCCGGCCGAAGTAAAGCCACTTAAACTAGAGCGGGTCCATAGAGTGGGGAACCCAAAACAACCGGTGGGAAAGGGCCCCAGAGATATTATTGTACGCTTCAGAAAATATGAAGACAAGGCGGAAATATGGAGTAAATTAAGGGGGGCTCCCCCAATCATCTATAATGAAAACGAAATCCAAATATTCTCTGACCTTTCCGGGGAAACTTTAACAAGAAGAAGACATTTGAGACCGCTGTTAGACCTAATGCGGATGAAGAATATAAAGTACCAGTGGGGTTTCCCCGGCGTGTCTTATAGGCTTTAAAGAGGGAGTCACTGCACGTTTAGTTTTTCCCAGAAGATCTAGAGAGGTTCTGCCAGAAACTGGACATAATAGCTCCTGAATTGCCAGATTGGATTGCTTAGTACCGCAAGAATGTTGCCCAGGGGGGGGGGGGAGGGGGGGGTGGGTGTAGGTGGCAGTCGAGAGGCAGCCCTGAGCACCACCTCAGGGAGAGGAGCCGAAGGTGAAGGAGTGGAGGCAACCTAGAGCGGTTCCCAGGCCTGCAATAGGCCAGGAGGGGAGAGGGGAGGGAGAGGGATGGGGGGACGGGGGGGGGAGAGGGATGGTGGGGTGGGGGGGGGGAAGCGGGAGGAGGGGGTAGGGGGGGGGAGGGGAAGGGGGGAGGGGGGCCATCTCGTCGGTTCCACATTGTCTAGTTCGCCCAATCCTAGGGGTTTCCTGAAGGGAGGTAGAAAGGCAATAATAGAGAAAGTAGAAGAACAAATATCATACATAGATGACAGAGATTAAATTCTTGTCATATAACGTGAAGGGTTTGAATTCACCTGTCAAGAGACATAAAATTTTAAGGGAAATACAGCACTACAAAGCGGATATGGCTTTCTTGCAGGAGACCCACTTGACTCTGGAATCCAACACGAGATTATACTCACATAGCTACCCGATATGGTACTACGGGGATACAATAAATAAAAGGGCGAGAGGAGTAGCAATTGGGATGGCAAGAGGTATACGCTTCGAGTTGGAAGATAGAGTGACAGATTCTGAAGGAAGGTATATATTTCTGAAAGGAAAACTGGGAGGAACAGAATATACGCTGGCAAATGTATATGCTCCTAATACTGACGCTGCAGGCTTTGTGAAAAAAATCCTAGTAAAATTAAAAAACTTCAAGGCGGGACACGTGATACTAATGGGGGATTTTAATTTATGTATGGAACCTGAGATAGATAGTACGTCCCGTGTACAGGGGCCAAGGGAAAGCCAGTTAAAAATACTGAAGCAAAGAATGCACCATGATCAGCTGGTTGATGTATGGCGAAGCCAACATCCCAAAATAAGGGATTTTACATTCTTCTCCCCTGTGCACGGGACGTACTCAAGGATTGATTATATATTGGTGGAGCACAGACTATTGGAGAAGGTGGTGGAAACGGGCATAGAAGCTACGACGTTATCTGATCACGCACCTGTAACCATGAAACTGACTGTATCCGACCAAAGAACAACTCCACCAGAGTGGAGACTAGACGAGAGTTTATTGGGAGATGAAGAAATAGTTAAAAGAGTGCAGGAGGAATTAGAAATGTATTTCCTAGAGAACGACACGGAGGGGATATCTAGGGCCACCCTCTGGGAAGCCCATAAAGCTTACATCAGGGGAATATTCATAAGGGAGGGAGCCAGGAAAAGGAAAGAAAAAAATAAGGATGTTAAAGGAAACGGCAAAAGAAATCCTAAAACTGGAACAGGAACATAAAAAAAGAGGCCAAAAAAGAGAAATATGGCATAAATTAACACTCAAAAGAGAGGAATATAGAGCACTTACAGATCAGGCAGTTAAGAAAGATCTTAATAGCATTGAAAGAGAAAGATATATTTGGGGGATAAACCTAGTAAATCCTTGGCCAGAATGGTACAGAAAAAGAAAGGTAGGAACTATATAGAAAAAATTAGAAAAAAGAACGGGGACCTGGTATACAACACAAAGGATATAGCCGAAGAGTTTAAAAATTACTATGAGGGTTTATATAATGTGAAACAAAAGAACTGGAACCCCGGAGAAAAAGAGGCAAATATAGAGGAAGTATTAAGGAGAGCCAACCTCCCTAGAATAGATAAAGAAGTAGCGGAAAACCTAGATAGACCAATTACGGAAGAGGAAATAAGGAGAATTATCAAAAACTCGGCTAAAGGGAAAAGCCCCGACCAGACGGCTTTACAACCAGATACCTGCAAAGATTTGGAACTATTTTGATCCCAAGATTATGTCAGTTTTTTAATGGACTAGGGTCTGAATATGATCTAAGCAGGGAGGCCTCGACAGCAAATATCACGGTCATAGAAAAGGAGGGGAAAGATATTACGCTCTGTTCGGGATTTAGGCCAATTTCACTACTAAATGTAGACATAAAGATCTATGCCAAGATCCTGGCAGAGCGTATGAAGGAGACAATGAAGGGCCTGGTCCATCCAGATCAGGTGGGATTCATACCAGGGAGAGAGGGGAAAGATAATGGGGTGAGGGCCCTACTGATACTGGGGCAGATCAAAGAAAACGGGGCCCCCAGTCTACTTCTGTCAGTCGATGCGGAAAAAGCATTTGACAGGGTAGACTGGGGGCTCATGATGCAAATATTAGAAGAGGTGGGGATAGGCCCGGGGATGAGGAGGAAGATCCAAACTCTGTACCATCACCCCCAGGCCAGAGTGAAAATCAATGGGTCCCTATCAATACCATTTAAAATGAGGAATGGGACCAGACAGGGGTGTCCCCTGTCTCCCCTTCTTTTCGTGTTATCTCTAGAACCCCTGCTAGCAATGATACGCAATGACCAAAATATTAAGGGGATAAGAATGGGAGAAGAAGAGCACAAGTTAGCCGCGTATGCGGACGATGTGCTATTCTTCGTGAAGAATCCCAGCTCTACACTGCCTCACTTAATGGCTAATATCAAACAATATGGAGAGATCTCTAACTTTAAAATGAACGTGTCCAAAACAGAAATTTTAAATATCAACATTAAGGAGCCTGAAGAAAGATCCATTAAAAAAACGTATAATTTCACCTGGCGCAAAGAGATAAAGTACTTGGGAATAAAATTAACAAAATCACTAAAAAAAATATATAGATCAAACTATATCCCCATATTAGACGAAATTAAAGATGAAATTAAGAAAATAAAGAACAGGCCGATCTCCTGGTTCGGAAGGATAAACATAGTAAAGATGATATTATTGCCAAAAATCTTGTATAGATTTCAGATGCTCCCCGTAGCTGTACCACAAGCCTACTTCAAAATACTTAACTCATTGTTAGCGAACTATATATGGAACAATAAGAAACATAGAATCTCTTTCCAGGTACTAAAACAAGGAAAAAAATTGGGTGGACTAGCAGCTCCGGAGATAAGAAAATATTATAACGCGTCGGTAATCTCGCGCATAATAGAATGGGTCAAAGAAAATCACGATAAAAGATGGGTAAAAATGGAATGCACACTCGCAAGGACACAACTAGGTAGAATAATGTGGAACCCGCCACATCTCAGAAGCGGGGGAACAAATGCACATGAAATCACGAGGGTAGCACTAAGGGTATGGGACAGAATTCACAAACAGTTAGGATCAAAATATAACTCACCATTAATAGATTTAAAGGATAATACATTTTTTACACCAGGATTGAAAGAGGAAGATGGGAATTGGATTAAAAATAGAACTCAGGTAAAAGACATCACTCAAAAGGTAAAATTATGTCACTCCAAGAGATTAAACGTAAGCCAGAACTCACAGGGTGTAATGAATGGAGATACCGGCAGCTATACTCTTTCATCAGGAGCCTCCCGAGCCCAATAAGGGAACAGAAGGAGTTTACGCCTCTGGAACAGCTGTGTTTAGCGGAAAATTCAAAGGGGAATATCTCAAAATTATATAAATTCCTGATGAAGGTGGAGGAGATGGGGGTCCCCAGGTATATTAAAAAATGGGAAAAAGAATTGGAAAGCACAAGGAGAAAGACGACTGTAGAAAGAATTATAAATTTAACCCATTCATCAGCAATAGACGTTAGAACGGCCGAGATGAACTATAAATAATTACAGGGTGGTATGCTACACCAGACAAAATTAATAAATATAGAGAAGGGGAGTCAGCCGACTGCTGGAGAGGCTGTTCGTCTAGGGGGACAATGGCCCATATATGGTGGAACTGTCCTAAGATTAAAAATTATTGGAAAAAAATATTAACCCTGATTAAGGAAATAACAAAAAAAGAGATTGTGGAAGACCCCTGGGTGATTCTCTTCCATGGGGGAGCTGATCCTATAAAGGAATATAAAAAAATCTTTGACCCCACACCTTTTAAACGCAGCAAAAAGGTTAATACCTAAAAAATGGAGGGAAAAGGAAAGCCCCCAGGTGTGGGAGTGGATAGACGCAGTAGAAGAAACCCATAGGAAAAGGAGTTGAGAAGTGGAGAGACGGAAGATAGGGGGCACCCAGGGGACAAGTGGAGTACCTGGAAGGAATTTAAAAAACCTGGAGCTTTGCTGAAAACCTAAGAGTGATATAAAAGAAAAGAGGGCAAGGTGACCCCAGGGGGGGAGACTGTGGTAACGACGAGATGGCAGGGAGGGGGGGAGGGGAGGAAATAAATGAATATATATGTAACAACTCCCAACAAAATAAAAATAAAGAAATAAAAAAAAAAAAGGGAGATAATAATAAGGCAAAAATAAATAAATAAATAAACGGAAAAAAAAATATAATAAATAAAAGGAAATTATGAGAAGCCACAAATGATGCTATGACTACAGGGGGAAGCGAAGGGCGGAAGGGTGTATGAGCTGGCATCAGTTTGTACCCTGGTCGAGTCTGATGTGGAGAAAAAGAGAAAAAAAAAAGAAAAAAGAAAAAAAGAAAAAAAAAAAAAAAAAAAAAAAAGAAATCTGTCATTGCCTTCAGCCGCAGCTCCTCAGTGGTGGGTTGATGATTTGGTTGGCCATGCGTCTGAGAATTGCAGGGACAACCTGGTGCACACATCTGCTCATGGAGGATTGTAACATCCCAGCCACCACTCCACTTGTACGCTGAAAAGAGCCACTGGCAAGGAAATGGAGTGTTGCCAGGACCTTGACCAGTGGCTGCACTGCATGTGAGCGGTGTGTTGGGCTGGTGATGTCCTCCTGCAGGGTTGTGGTTAATTCCAGGATGGCATGAGGGTTGAATCTGAAGATGCGAAACACCTCAGAATCACTCATGCCAAACAGGTCTATGCGGGTGCGGTATATCCTCTCCCGTGCCATCCTCCGTGCCATCCTCCGTGCGCTCATCCTTCTTTGTTCATCTAAAGTCAGTAGTATAGCTATGTGCGACGATGCCCCTGGCATGTTGGCATACAGATTGTTGTGCAACACGTGTGACTGCTGAGCTCCTCACTAACAGTGTTGCTTTATCTAACAAGTAGACTTTTTTTCTCTTTTTAGACCAGCTTTTATATGCTCTAATGTTAGACAGGACATTTTGCTGTTGCGCACACTGCGTCGCCTGCGCTGCCCCAACGTTGTTTTGTGGATCCCCGTAAGTCCCTCATTAGCATATTTGACTAGCAAATCAATGGTGTGTCTAGCGCACTTTTGCGCTGAAGGATGCGCCAGTCTAACGAAATTACGCGTATCTCGTTTTGTGGATGCCGCGCAACGAAACGCACACGCACATTTCGACTTACGCACGCGCATCTCCTGTTGCGCAGGCGTAATCGCTCTGTGAATCTGGGCCTCTCTCTATATATGTAAGGACTTTTATAAGGCTGCAATTTTGGAGGGAGAAACCATTAAAACCAAACTTAAAGTGATTGTAAACGATCACCTTGTAAAACAACCCATTCAGTTTAAAATATAAATGAAAGGCAAAACATTTTTTGTATTGATATAAAAATACATTATACAGTAAATCAATTTTTCCCTTTTTTTATAAGTGATCCCATTCCCTCTGTTCTCAGCTGCATAAGAGTTGGGGGAGGAGAAGCAGAAGCACACTGATCTTACAGCAGGCACATATCAAGAATGTGAAGTTTTGGGGTAACAAATGCTTTAAGTTTAATATTTCAGAGACAATTTCAAGAAATTTAAAGTGGGGGTTCACCTAAAAAAAATGTTTTTAAAGCCAGCAGCTACAAATACAGCAGCTGTTGGCTTTTAAAAAGTAAACACTTACCTGTCCAAGTTGCCCGCGACGTCGGCAGCCGAAGCCGAGCGGTAGCTTGGCTCTCGGCTTCCCCTTACGCCATCCTCGGTAAGGGAATCAGGAAGTAATGCGCTGCGGCTTCCCTGCCCGGTTCCCTACTGCGCATGCGTGAGTCGTGCTGTGCAGTTCCCAGTGGTCCCCATTGTGTTCTGGGAGCTGAGTGTTTCCCAGAACACAACGGGGGGTGACGCGGATGGGCCGGACTCCCGCTGGAGTCTATACCAGGAAGTGGTGCAAATACCTGTTTTAATACAGGTATCTGCACCCCCTCCCTCCTGAAAGGTGTCAAATGTGACACCAGGGGGGGGGCGGGTTCCGAAAAGCGGAGGTTCACTTTTGGGTGAACCTCCGCTTTAAGGACAGATGCATGGTTTCAACAGTACCTGCCTGATGGATCAATGCTTCATCTTTATTTAGTTAACAAAATCTTCATGTGATGATTGTATAGCTAGATGTGATATTATGTGACTAGATGATTATCATAATATTACTTCAGATGGATCAACCTCTTGAAAGTCAAGTTAGTCTGTACTCTGTGGAAGCATTTAAACCGAGAACCGCGTCTTTTTAAATTGCAGATGCAGAACCCTTTCATTCCCTAATAGTGGCATGTGCATATCCTCTGCCTCGCCCTTTAGGCCTGTCAGACATTATGATGAGTACAAGAAATAGAAAAATATTAATAAAAAATGTTTAAGCATCCCCGTTCCCATGTGCTTACATGAAGTGGTGAATGCATATGTAGGTCACCCCCACATACTGTATGTAAACAGTGTTTGCACCACACATGTGAGGTATCGTCATGAATGTCTGAGTGAGAGCAATAATTCTAGTAATAGACCTCCTCTGTAACTCTAACCTGTTAACCTGTGGAAATGTTTCAAGCATCTCATATGGATATTTTTAAGTACCAAAGTTTGGCACCATTCCACGAGCATGTGCAATTTTAAAGCCTGACATTTTAGGTATCTATTTACTTGGTGTAACATAATATTTCATACTATACAAACATATTTGGGTATACATAATGGGCCAGATTCTCCAATATTTTCGGCGGCGTAGCGTAAGCCAGTTACACTACGCCGCCGCTGCGTACTGGAGCAAGTGCTTTATTCTCTAAGCACTTGCTCCGTAGGTTTCGCTTACGTCACGTAAATCGCGCAGCGTAAACCCGCGCAATTCAAATGGGGCGGCTTGTATTTAAATTAAGCGCGCCCCCGCGTCGAACGAACTGCGCATGCGCCGGCCGGGGAAAAAGCCCAGTGCGCATGCTCCAAAGGACGTCACATTTTCTCAATGTAAACGACGTAATCGCAGCGTACGCCAGCCCCATTGAGAATCGACGTACGCAAACGACGTAAACGACGCACAACACGACGCGGTCCCGAGGCCATACTTAACATGGCATCCGACGGGACACGACGGCATCCGACGGGACCTCGTAAGGTTACTCCACATAGAAGCTGGGGTAACCTTACGCAAACGAAAACGACGTACTACTTCATTTGCATATGCAAATGAAAAAACAACGTAAAGGCCACCTAGTGGCCGGAGTTGTCATTACACCTACGATCCGAAAGTGTAATTGGATTACACTTGTCGGATGTAGAAGCGTATCTATGCAAAAGTGATGCACAGCATCACACGCATAGATACGACTAAAAAAAAAAGGCGATACGACGGGGTATCTGAGATACTTCCGTCGTAACGCCTCTGAGAATCTGGCCCAATGTTTTTTTTTATATTCATTAAAGTGTATTTTTCCCCCAAAAATTGTGTCTCTAGGGTCTCTGCTAAAAAAATACATTTAACCACCTCCCACCTGGCCACTGCACATAAATGGCCGGGTGGTCCTTTCCTCGTTTTGAGCATTATGATCACAGAATCCAGCTGAGCAGAGATTGGGATATGGACGCTGTGATTATGTGACTGCTGTGTACAATAACAGCCGTCACAATGTAAAAAGAGATGTGTGTCCCTGTGACAATTCTCCTCGCCGAGCTCAGTGAGCTCAGTGCGGGGGGGGGGGTTGTAATCTGTAGATTTGTGACAGCTTTCTGTGTGAGAATGATTTTAAACAGAGAGCTGTAACAGATCACCCCACAAACAGTACACCAAGCACCCCTGTCCCCATACACATTTCAGTGTCCCCATATAACATCCACCTGTGCCCCATCACTGCCAACACCAAATAAACACTGGTTTGTTTGTTTTTTTACCAAAGAAATGTAACGGCATTATTGTTGGTCAATATTTATCAAGAGAAATTACTTATTTGCAAAAATGTTGGGGTTTATTTGTAGTGTAAAAAAAAAAAACAGCAGTGATTGAATACCATAAAAAAAGCTGTATTTATGTGAAACAAATTCTAAAATATTAAATTTGGGTACAATGTTACATGAGCGCGCAATTCTCATTCAAAGTGTGAGAGTGCTAACAGCTAACAATTGGTCTGGGAAGGAGGGGGGTGAAAGTGCCCAGTATTGAAGTATATATATATATATTGGGGGGGTGTAGTGCTGCGCTGTAAGGAAGAAAGTGGGGATGGGATAAAATGAAGAGGAAGTGTGGCAAAAAAACTAGATACGTGGAAAAAAGAAAAAAGGAATAACCTAACTATTATACATAGTAATGTCAGAAAATGACAGTGGTGTATATAAGAAATATATATTAAACGTGCTAAATGCAGCCTAAGCCGGCTGCCAAACCAATGACAGTGCAAAATAACATATAGGGCCAGATTCACGAACACTTGCGCTGGAGTATTTGGATATGCGCCGCGTAACTGTGATGATGCGCCGTCGTTTCTATGTGCCCGTACCCAGCAAACTAGATGCGCCCAATAACGGGTCATTTGCGACCGGCGGAACGTTCCGACGCCAGAGTATCGTCAGCGCTTATTTTCGCTGGGCGCATCAGTCGCGCCCATTGATTTCCCCTGCAAATATGCAAATGAGGTATTTTTCCCAATTCACGAACGGATTAGCACCATACGCTGGCTACATGCGCCGCGCGTATCTGGTCCGTCCGGCGCAAAGTTATTTCTACAAAAGGCTGCTTTATCTTTACTCCAGACGGTCACAGGTCAGCAGGAGAGCAGCTACAGCAGCGTTACCGACGATAGGAGCTTGCTGAGCACCCCCACTTGCAAGGACAACACCTCTGTGTGCCAACATGCCAGGGGCAATTGTGGTCCTAGAACTACTGATGGGTCCCCCGGAACCAAGAAGGCGGCCACGTGAGAGGATATACCGCACTCGTATGAACCTCTTTGGCATGGGGGAGGAGGAGGTGTATCGCCTCTTCAGATTCAGCCCTGTTGCAATACTTGAACTAACCACAACCCTGCAGGGTGACATCACCAGCAAGACATACCGCTCACAAGCAGTGCAGCCACTGGTGAAGGTCCTGGCAACACTTCATTTCCTTGCCAGTGGATCATTCCAGCGTACAAGTGGAGTGGTGGCTGGGATGTCACAATCCTCCATAAGCAGATGTGTGCACCAGGTTGTCCCTGCAATCCTCAGACGCATGTCCAACCAGTTCATCAGACCCACCAATGAGGAGCTGCGGCAGAAGGCAATGACAGATTTCTACAACATTGCCAGATTCCCACGCACTGTGGGGGCCATTGATTGCACACATGTGGCCCTACAGCCCCCCAGTGCCACAGAGCACATATACCGCAATCGGAAGCATTGGCATTCCATCAACGTACAGGTGATAGCCGATGCCCAACGCCTCATATGGCACGTCCGTGCCAAACACCCCGGATCCAGCCATGACAGCTACATATACAATCAGAGCCCCATCCCAACGGAATTTAACCAGAACATGTATGGGGACAGCTGGCTGGTTGGTGAGTGACATGGGTGGCAGGCATGACTATCCCCTCCCGTGATGCACAACAGAAATCGCACATGCAGGACTAACATTCTCCTGTCTTTTACCTTACAGGTGACTCTGCATATGCACTGGGACCCCATCTAATGACTCCTTTCCGGAACCCCCAAACCAGAGGAGAGAGAAAATACAATGAAGCACACATCAAAACCCGTGCAGTGGTGGAGCAAACATTCGGGCTCCTGAAGTCCCGTTTCCGATGCCTGGATAAGTCCGGGGGGACCCTATTGTATTCCCCTACCTTTGTGTGTCAGATCATCGGTGCATGTTGCATACTACATAACTTTGCTATGAAAAAAGGCCTGCAGATTGACATACGTGATGACCTGACCCCCGACCCACACAGCCCCCCCCTGCCAGAGGACACCCAGTCTGCTGATGGAAGAGCAGTCAGGAGGGTCCTCGCCGTAGGCATCTTTGGACACTAATCCAAAACATTAATCACACAGACAGTGCACGCGTGTACACCACTGGATCACACACACCACAGGCACATCGCATTGGATTAGCCCAAGTCCAGCATGTAGGAGTTGGGAGCAGTAACGCCAGCGTCAAGGCCCCAATGATGTCACTGTCCATTCACACACCTTTCACACGTGATTCATTCAGCCGTGGGGTTAACTTCACCACCACGGCCGAGGGTGACACCCCTTACTTTCAGGAGTGCCACCCTCTCACATTCACACACCATTCACACTGTCCCCTGCACTCCTGACCGTGTGCAGTACAAAAAGAAATTAATAATATCATATCCTGATAATAAAAAGAAACAAAATCTCATAACCTGAGAAAAAGAAAAAATAAACTCATGACCTGAGTATGTCCAAATCAAAAATATAAAACAACAAAAAAAAAAGGCCTCATCGGGGATGCCGGGGGCTTCTTCTGGGGGCCCCTCTCTGGCTCCTCAGCTGCCTGGATGGAGTGGGTGGGGGTGGGGGGGCATCTGGAGGTGGCTGATCCCCAGGTGGGCCACTCCTGGCAGGTGTGGCCTGCGTGCCCTCCAAGGCCCTGGCTATCCGTCCAAGGTAGGAGTTGGTCTGGGCCTGCATCCGGAGCTGACGGGTGACCTGGTAGTGCTGGGCCCGCCGACTCAGCCTCCCCTGGTCCCGGATGGCAGCACTGTTGGCCTGGACGGCTGCAGTAAGGTGCCGAATATCCCCCTGCACCTCCCCCAAAGTGGTGACCACTGCAGCGCAATTACAGCTGACATCCTGCACTGCGTTGCTGAGGTTGGCAACGGAGCCCAGGCTGTCAGACACTTTCTCCAAGTGCACCGCTATGGCCCCCATCTGTTCCGTCTGCCTGGCGTGATCCCTCGCCAACTGGTCCTGTATACCATCAGACACCCCCTTGGTCTTCTGGGTCGCCTTCCTGGGGCCAGAAGATGGATGTCCTCGGGTGGAAGGAGTCGCCCTTGAGGGGCTTCCAAGGATGGGGGAGGGGACGACAGACGGCCCAGGAGAAGGGGAGGAGACTGACAACACTAATGAAAAGTCCTGCTCTGCCACAGCAGGCTCCTCCACAACCACCTCGGCAGGTGTGGTGTGGCCACTCTCCTCCTCCACAACCTCTTCACCACCCAGTGGCTCAGGCACACGATGGCGTGGGGGGGATGGGGTGGAATGCACGCTGACAGATGATGGCCCAGCTCCGTCATCTGTGGATGACACAAAGCAGACACATGTTGGTGGTCCCACACACTTGGCACATGTACCCCCCCCCCAAATGCAAAACAACAAATAGGGGATTATAAAACACTTACCTGTCCTTGTGCCTTCCTCCACGGAGTCATAGCCTGCGACCCCCTCCACCTGCTCCCTCTCCAGGCAGCGAGCAACCACCTCCTCCTCTGCGGTCAGGGTGACAGGACATGGGGGACCACCACCTGTGCCCCTCTCATACCTCCTGATGGAGGCCACCTTGTCCCTCACCTTGCGCCGCAGGTCATTTATTTTTTTTTGTATGTCCCCAGCAGTCCGGGTGGAGTAGCCCAGGACATTGACCCTGGCAGCAATCGACTCCAGGATGCCCTGCTTCCTTTCCCGGCTGGTCTTCCGGCTTTTTTTGCCATGGAGAAAATCATTATCCCTCTCCATTGCCGAAATGATCACTGAGACCTCCTGGGGCATTAAAATTAAGGTTCCTCCTCTCTCTGGGGGGTAGCGGGAGCAGCCATCACAGCACAAAAGTATCTTCCCTGGGGTGGGGGAAGCGGAACTACTTTTGCGCCGGAATGGCGTTTCCGCCAGCGCTTTTAAGCGCCCAGCGGAACGCATTGCGCTGACGTTTCCCAGGAAGTGGTGCCGACGGAAGTTGTGAGCATGCGCACAAGGGGGGCGAGTGGAGCTGCACTCACTGCGCATGCTCCGTGGATGATGCGCTGAACGTAAGCCTCTGCGCTGGGCTACGCCCATCATTTACATATGATCACACCCACTTCCACTTGCGTCGGGTTACGCCAGCGCATTATCGTTACTCTGGCGCAAGTTTACGCGCAACTGCTATGTGAATTACAGGACTTGCGCTGAAAGGGTCTTCAGAGTAACGTAAATGAGAAGCGTTACTCCAGAGGAAAGATACTCTCATCTACCTGAATCTGGCCCATAAAGTGTAACTTCCTTATAACAATCTGGTGCACAAAGTGCCAGAAATCGCACACAACAGTGTTATTCAGGGTGAATGTCCATACAACAGGTAACAATGAGTCAATGCAATGTATAAATGCAATATGGATATAAAGTTCAAAAAGATTGCTGATGTAAAAGCCAAAATGCCGTGATGACCAGTTGCAGATGCTATTTCCAAAATAAGTAAAGATGTCCCCTTACCTTACTGCTGTAAGGTAACAGCAGAAAACAAAGCCCAGGAGCACTTTTCAGGTTGAGTCCACTTGTGGTGTCATCCAAATAGGTAAATGTGGTGAGAATGGATCCTTCCTGGTAATCACCTCCAAACGATAATAGTCGCTCACATCCAGGAAAACAAAAAAATGCCAATAGTGTAGTACCATTCAAACAGGGGGGTTTTATTAAAACAATAAATGGGTACTCACAAAGTTGAAATAAAAAACAGGCATAAAAACACAGGGCGTCCGCCAACGTCACCTCTGGTACCTCATACGCGCATTCGTCACTCCACGTGACTTCCTCAGGAGTAGTTAAGGTGACATAAGGGTACTGTTATATAGGGTAGCTTGTTAATGCAACTGGAAGTGAGGCACTGAGCTACTTTCATAAACAGGAAGTGTGGTAACCACCATTTTGTTGTAGCCTCATAGGAATAAACAATGGGGTTCCAATTCCAATCATTTTTAAAAACAAGTTGCATGGTGTACTCAGGGTACCCTCTCTCTACCAGGTGCCAAGAAAGAAGTTTAATAAAAATAAATATAAAAAACCACTAAAAACGGACATCTTCTGTCCGAGTTCTGTGTCTCTCATCTGGTGAGAGTTACACAGGAAGTCGGACAGCGGCCATTTTGTTGTAGCCTATCTTTCAGATTGTACTACCGTTTGCTATAAGGATGGAGTTATTCATCCATCCTACCGCAGGGGGTACTGCGTTGGTCACGGTGACTGCATCCATCTATTCACAGCTCACCAGGGCCGTGAACGGGATGTAGGGCAGCGGCAGTGTTTCAAAACAACTGGCGCCGCTACAGGCTATGTCCCGAACCGTGCAGAATCGCTCCACACTAGGTTCGGGGGGTGGGGCAGCTACCTGAAAACAGAGAACGTCCAACCCCACAGTCGGGGAAACTGTTTATGAAAGTAGCTCAGTGCCTCACTTCCAGTTGCATTAACAAGCTACCCTATATAACAGTACCCTTATGTCACCTTAACTACTCCTGAGGAAGTCACGTGGAGTGACGAATGCGCGTATGAGGTACCAGAGGTGACGTTGGCGGACGCCCTGTGTTTTTATGCCTGTTTTTTATTTCAACTTTGTGAGTACCCATTTATTGTTTTAATAAAACCCCCCTGTTTTAATGGTACTACACTATTGGCATTTTTTTGTTTTCCTGGATGTGAGCGACTATTATCGTTTGGAGGTGATTACCAGGAAGGATCCATTCTCACCACATTTACCTATTTGGATGACACCACAAGTGGACTCAACCTGAAAAGTGCTCCTGGGCTTTGTTTTCTGCTGTTACCTTACAGCAGTAGGGTAAGGGGACATCTTTACTTATTTTGGAAATAGCATCTGCAACTGGTCATCACGGCATTTTGGCTTTTACATCAGCAATCTTTTTGAACTTTATATCCATATTGCATTTATACATTGCATTGACTCATTGTTACCTGTTGTATGGACATTCACCCTGAATAACACTGTTGTGTGCGATTTCTGGCACTTTGTGCACCAGATTGTTATAAGGAAGTTACACTTTATATGTTATTTTGCACTGTCATTGGTTTGGCAGCCGGCTTAGGCTACATTTAGCACGTTTAATATATATTTCTTATATACACCACTGTCATTTTCTGACATTACTATGTATAATAGTTAGGTTATTCCTTTTTTCTTTTTTCCACGTATCTAGTTTTTTTGCCACACTTCCTCTTCATTTTATCCCATCCCCACTTTCTTCCTTACAGCGCAGCACTACACCCCCCCCATTTTTATCTGCCTTGGTTGATACACCATTCAGTGCAGCAGCTGTATCCACCCACTCCCCTCCCCCCCCCCACCGACTCCTCTTCCCCCCCCCTCCCCCCATTTATGGTAAGCGCGGTAATATTCACCCCAACATTTTCCATTTAGTATCACACTCATTACTGCAGCTACCATGGATGTCTTCACATTTTTAGATAAGAGGCAGGTCAATCTTGAAGAGGTTTTTAATGCCACTGCTCCCACTAAGAAAAGCAGCGACCTAGAGAGCCTCATGAGGAAGTTAGGGCACAATATGGAAAAAAAGATCAGTTTATGGTGGGATATAGTGACGTTTGATCGTTACATTAAGGATAACATAGTCCCACGCCGCTTACGTTGGGACCTAACTCCCAATGATGGACTAACAGACCAGAACTCAATAGATGAGTGGTTTAAGTTCTTTAACACAAAGGGATCGGAACTCCTGATGTTCCTACTAGAGAGAAAAAAGAAAAAGTTGAAATTAATTGAACAGACTATCTCAGAGGTTAAAGGAGAACTTGATGTTTATAAAGATTCAGCAGATTTCCTAAAATACACAACACAATTGAATACGGATCTGATAAAGAAAGATAAGGAAGTACAACATAGGAAAAGTAAAAAATATAGTCGCGACATGAACGATTTAAAAACTGACCACATGTTCAAATGGCAGAGCCAACTGGGACGACCAGATCCCATTTCAACGTACTCCACACCAGAGAGAAGTGTGAGAGTACATTCACCCCAAAGGATAATTAACTACATTGCACCCACCCAGGAAATATACGAAAGGAATAGGCAGGAATCTCCTCGACGGTACAGATACGAAGAGAAACAAGGCAATTACAGCCAATATACTCCTCACCAAACTGAGAGAAGACCACCAAAAAATGAACGGACACCCCAAAATGGTTGGAAGAAACCTTTCTGGAAAAAACGGAAGAACAACAACAATGGCCATAATTATGGACCAAGACCGACACAAGACCAGAGGGATAAGAGACCACAACCTCAGAATCAACGAGATAATAGAGGTGGAGCATATGAGAACAAAGGTCGCCCATATGAAACCAGTTATAATCAGGGACGCCCATATGAATATCATGATAACAGAGGATATATACAGAATATAGAAGAGCAAAGAAGGAGAAGCCCTGGTCGCTACGACGACCGGAGGGAGGGAGATGGCGGCTACCGCACTCATCATCCACATGAAAGGAGCCCTATTCCCACACGGAACTACTATGCACCTTTAGAACAGAGAACTGCGGAAGATAGAACAGGGAGACAGCAATACCCTAATTCCGATTATGAGAAATCTTTTTTAGAGAGAGGTTGAGAATACCATCCACCCCGTCAGATAGAGGAACTAAGAAACCCCAGAAGGAGCCCAGAAAGAAAAGGGGACAGCGAGGAGGAAGGAGAGCGCAAAAGAAAAAGAACAGAAAGGGCGAGGGAATCTTCAATCTAAGTGGACTCCCACTGACCCATGAAGAAATCGGTGTCCTGGATAAGGGCCTAAAATATGCACCAGTAAAAAATCTGGACAAATTTCAGACGTATATAGGAATCCAAAAATATGTTCGGAAATTGAATATAAAAAAGTATATGCTTAGTAACACTTATAAGACCAGGGCTGCCGATTCAGGTGAAGATATCAAACACAGTACCCTAAGGAACAAATCGACATTCAATCCCGTTGTAAAAGACAATAAATGTATCGAGGTGTTTAAAAGATTAGTCATAGGAGAACTAAAAGACCTAAAATTGAAAAAACAGGAGGAACCGAAACACATCAGAAGTGGGACACGCAAACTCATGAAGAGGAAAGACCTAGTAGTCCGACCAGCCGATAAAGGCGGAGGTATTGTGGTACTCTCCAAGGAACAGTACAAAATAAGCATGGACCAGATGCTAGGAGATACCAATACTTATAATCGACTATTAGGCAATCCTATGTTTAAATGCAGAAAAGCTCTAGAACAGATTGTCCATTTAGGCCTAAAGAGAAAAATACTGGACAAAAAGGAAGCACAATATCTGATCCCTAAATCATGCCGTACACCTATTCTGTATTCACTCCCCAAGATACATAAAGATAGTGTGAATCCACCACCGAGACCGATAATAAACGGCATTGATTCCCTAACAGCAAGGATGGGCCAATACATTGATTTCTTTCTACAGCCAGCAGTTCAAAGTACAAAAGCGTATGTGAGAGACACGAAACAGATGTTACAGTGTCTTGAAAATATACCTAAAGAAGATGGCCCTTTCTGGTTAGCAACAGCAGATGTATCTTCGCTTTACACGATTATATTACACCATCAAGCATGCAAAGCGGTCAAATGGGGGCTTAGGAACCACTCCCAGTTGCCCTGCAGTCAACGAAAATTTTTGGTAAAATGCCTGGACTTCTGTCTCAAAAATAGCTATTTCTGGTATGGCGGCAACTACTTCTTCCAGAAGACCGGAGTTGCCATGGGGGCCAAATTTGCCCCCAGTGTGGCAGGGCTGTTTATGGCCCAATGGGAAGAAGAAAAAATATTCTCCCAACCACCTGAAGAGCTTTGCACATACAGAAGATATATTGATGATGTCTTAATTTTGTGGAAAGGAGAGGAAAAAACACTAATTGACTTCCTTCAAGATCTGAATATCAATGATAGAAACATCAACCTGTCTTGGGAGGTTAGTAATAAAAAGATCATATTTTTGGATCTAGAGGTGGAACAAGAGAATAATATATTGCGTTCGAAAACTCATTTTAAAAACGTAGACCGGAACAGCTATTTGCCGCTTGAAAGTTGCCATCATAAAAACTGGCTCTTTAACATACCAAAGGGGCATTTAATGCGCCTCAGACGAAATTGCACAGAGAGAGATACTTTCTTGATCCAAGCAAATGACATGGGAGAACGGTTCATACAAAAAGGATATAACAACTCCTTCATTAACCAAAAAATTGCAGAAGTGGCAACAATGGACAGACAAGCCCTTATGGAAGACAAACCTAAGATAAGAACACAGAAAGATGTAGTACCCATTATTTTTGAATATAGCATACAACATAAACAAATAGAAAGAGTCATCAAACGTCATTGGAATATCCTACTGGCAGACAAAGAATTAGGAAAAGTTCTCCCTCTGATTCCGAAGTTTGTGTATAAAAGGGCCCCTACGATTAGGGATAAAATTGTAAAAAGTGTGCCTGATCCGCCCACCAGGAGTTTTCTTTCTTTTTTCTCTGGTAAAGGTTTTTTTCCGTGTAAACGGTGTTTTGCATGTTTGAGAACACATAAACCCAACCAAAAAACAAACATACTGGAACAAGCACGGGAGACATATGAAATAAAAGAATTTATATGTTGTAATACAGAGGGAGTCGTATACGCACTTGAATGCAGCTGTGGACTTCAATATATAGGTCGGACAAAAAGAGCATTAAGAATACGGATAAAAGAACATGTCCAAAATATTCTCAAGGGATTTGACAAACATAGTGTCTCGAGACATTTTGCGAGCCACCACAATAAAGATCCCACACAGCTGCAATTTTGGGGCTTAGAGCCCTATGTGAGACATTGGCGTGGTAGTCATAAAGTCAGGACACTAAGCCAGCTAGAATCCCGTTGGATTTTCACGCTTGATACATTTGCTCCACGAGGTTTGAATATAGATTTTGACCTCAACTGTTTCCTTAGCGACTTTTAGGTCAGATCACCGTAGCCAATCATATAAGATTAGTCTGTCCTCTCTATTGGCTTTGATATGAGTTACCTTCGTTCCTCCAAGTTTCTCAAGTCCTAGTATACATATGCTTAAACTGTCAATGATATTTGATTATGTCCGCATACGTCATATATGGTTTAACCTCAGGCGGTAATATATGTACCATAAGGGAATTTTTTGTTTATTATTTATTTTTTATTCCCATATAAACATTTTTTTGCAACATTGTAGTATGATCAGTTTTAGCAACTCCCTTTTTTTTATAATTGTGAACATCCATCCACGGCCCGTTTTTCGGGATTCCCTGATTGTGGGGTTGGATGTTATCTGTTCTGGGTTGGTGCCCCGCCCCCGAACCTAGTGTGGAGCGATCCTGCATGTTTTTGCGACATAACCTTCAGTAAGATGGCCGCAGCCCCATTTTCGGTGACTGCAAGATGGCCGCTGCCCCACTTCCGGCGGTGCCAGGTGTCTTGAAGCACTGCCGCTGCACTACACCCAATTCACGGCCCTTGTGAGCTGTGAATAGATCCACGGCCCGTTTTTCGGGATTTCCCCGACTGTGGGGTTGGACGTTCTCTGTTTTCGGGTAGCTGCCCCACCCCCCGAACCTAGTGTGGAGCGATTCTGCACGGTTCGGGACATAGCCTGTATCAAGATGGCCGCAGCCCCACTTCCGGTGACTGCAAGATGGCCGCTGCCCCACTTCCGGCGGCGCCAGTTGTTTTGAAACACTGCCGCTGCCCTACATCCCGTTCACGGCCCTGGTGAGCTGTGAATAGATGGATGCAGTCACCGTGACCAACGCAGTACCCCCTGCGGTAGGATGGATGAATAACTCCATCCTTATAGCAAACGGTAGTACAATCTGAAAGATAGGCTACAACAAAATGGCCGCTGTCCGACTTCCTGTGTAACTCTCACCAGATGAGAGACACAGAACTCGGACAGAAGATGTCCGTTTTTAGTGGTTTTTATATTTATTTTTATTAAACTTCTTTCTTGGCACCTGGTAGAGAGAGGGTACCCTGAGTACACCATGCAACTTGTTTTTAAAAATGATTGGAATTGGAACCCCATTGTTTATTCCTATGAGGCTACAACAAAATGGTGGTTACCACACTTCCTGTTTATGAAAGTAGCTCAGTGCCTCACTTCGAGTTGCATTAACAAGCTACCCTATATAACAGTACCCTTATGTCACCTTAACCACTCCTGAGGAAGTCACGTGGAGTGACGAATGCGCATATGAGGTACCAGAGGTGACGTTGGCGGACGCCCTGTGTTTTTATGCCTGTTTTTTATTTCAACTTTGTGAGTACCCATTTATTGTTTTAATAAAACCCCCCTGTTTTAATGGTACTACACTATTGGCATTTTTTTGTTTTCCTGGATGTGAGCGACTATTATCGTTTGGAGGTGATTACCAGGAAGGATCCATTCTCACCACATTTACCTATTTGGATGACACCACAAGTGGACTCAACCTGAAAAGTGCTCCTGGGCTTTGTTTTCTGCTGTTACCTTACAGCAGTAAGGTAAGGGTACATCTTTACTTATTTTGGAAATAGCATCTGCAACTGGTCATCACGGCATTTTGGCTTTTACATCAGCAATCTTTTTGAACTTTATATCCATATTGCATTTATACATTGCATTGACTCATTGTTACCTGTTGTATGGACATTCACCCTGAATAACACTGTTGTGTGCGATTTCTGGCACTTTGTGCACCAGATTGTTATAAGGAAGTTACACTTTATATGTTATTTTGCACTGTCATTGGTTTGGCAGCCGGCTTAGGCTGCATTTAGCACGTTTAATATATATTTCTTATATACACCACTGTCATTTTCTGACATTATTATGTATAATAGTTAGGTTATTCCTTTTTTCTTTTTTCCACATATCTAGTTTTTTGCCACACTTCCTCTTCATTTTATCCCATCCCCACTTTCTTCCTTACAGCGCAGCACTACACCCCCCCCATTTTTATCTGCCTTGGTTGATACACCATTCAGTGCAGCAGCTGTATCCACCCACTCCCCTCCCCCCCACCCACTCCCCTCTTCCCCCCCCATCCCCCCGTTTATGGTAAGCGCGGTAATATTCACCCCAACATATATATATATATATATTGTTTTGGGGGCTTGTAAACAACAAGTGTCAGAAAAAGGCCTGGTCGGCAAGTGGTTAAACTGGCAATAAAACCTGGAAGCTTATTGGTTTCGATGAAGAGTTGCACCATATTTTGCACTCTCCAGTGTTAGTAAATGACTCTCACTGTCCCTGATCGCTGCTCACTGACCCTGTTGTCCAAAGTCTCCCTTCATTACTGTTTTATGATTGCCATTATTACCAGCCAGTCAATTGACACTGACAATGACAAAAAGTTAATTAGTGAGGAATTTGACTAGTGACATTTCATTCTCTTACAATTGGAAGATTAGTTGGAATAAATAAAAAGTGCAAATATATCATGTATAAAATAAAACTATATGATAAACATACTTTAATAACAACACATTACAAACTGTCTACAAAATGTATGGTAAGCCCTTCTTTGACCATTATGGTTTTTGTACAATAGTAAAACCAAATCCTTTTATAAGGTGCAGATCTTTACATTTTCTTCCATATAAACGCGTCTCTGATCTCAGAAAGCCATAATGATTGCCTATACAGTTAACTACTGAAAAGTATCAGCTTTAAGCTACTATTATGTGTATTTACTAGAGATATCTGGTTTATAATTAGCGCTGCACCATCCATTCATGAGCAATAAATAAAAGCCATCTATATGCTGCATACTAATGGAATACTAATGGTGTACTTGCACAGTTCAATCTCTACTATTATCTGGTGTATTTCACAAGGGTCAGATATGTTATATTACATGCCAGTCAAGAAATAACTATGTAGTATTGGACAAAATGCAATGGTGCAATGGTGTGTATTAACCCATCACAAGCAATCACAGAGCAGCGTTCAATAGTCTATGTATTATTACTTTTTATATCACTGTGACAGTCAGATTATAAAGGTAGAATGCATATACCATAAGCCTATAGACAAATAATTCTTGATTATGTTTATCCATGGCACTCTAAAAAACATGTGAGGTTCTTAATTTTTCATGCTACAGGAACATTGTTTTATTAAAACACAATCTAAAGCCATAGGCATGTACCACTGAATGGTATTGATCAATGTTGGCTTACCAATGTATTAGTCCGATATTTTATCAGGTCCTCTAATGACCTAAATAATTACAGCAAATAATGTATATTTTCCACTGTAGGAAAACGTACAACTTCCCATTTATAATTTATAAAAGCAGGTCAAAGCAACAGGTTTCCTTTGTGCCACCTTCCCAAGCAGCACAAATATACCTTTCCTTGTTATCCGATCACCACTTCCAGGTATGGACTAACAAAGTGCCTTGAGTCAATCAAGTTTGCATTTGTAGCGCTATACAAATTACTCATTCATTCATTCATTCAACAAGTGACTCACTCTCCCCTCATGTGAAACCATGGGTGCTTTTCCCAATGCTGTCACATGGGAACTGGAAAAGAGTTTTAGCCCTGTCTAAGTTCCAGCAAAAGAAATACATTGAGCTTCTTTTCCTCACTCACAGCAGTGAAAACAGCAAAGGAACAGTTAGTAAATGCTACTGTGGAGGTCTGAATTTAAAGGCAAACATTGTGTTTTTTCCTGCAGAAGAAAAGTACATGTTTGCTCTAAAATTAGTGATGAACAAAATGTATTGTTTTCATTTACCTTAATTTCAGCAAAATTTAGAGATTTCAATGAAATATCGACATTTCAACTTAATTTACTGGAGATAATAAGAAATTGCACTTTTCTATTCCAGAGAAAAATATGTTTAAATGCATTTCCAAACCAATACCTGCTAGAAACCAAAATGTACCAAAATACAAATTGTTCTGAAATTATAAATAATATTTGGGTTTTGGAGACATGTCATCCATGCTCAGACCAAGAAAAGTTGTAATATCTCTATTGATTATAATTAATGTTTTTACTTTGTCAGCATTATTGTAACCTTGATTACTGAACTTTATGTTATGGGATGATTATATATATATTAGATACTAATCTTAAATGGTTACATGTTATTTATACTGATATTGCGATGAGGTAACACCACAATTTTTCTTCTATTTTATATTACTTTCCTGTATTTTTTGGAAATAACAATTAACATTTTGCAAAAATTATGAATTATAAAGAGAAAAGGGGTTTAAGACTTATGTTGACCTTTAAAAACTAGTGACTAGACTAGAGGAAATCATGCAAATCACCAATGAGCCTACTGATTTGTCAAATGCTTTTGCAAAATGCTAATTACTTTTGAGCCTGATGTGGAAATAAAACTAATTAGGCTGTTCATACATCTGAGGTTAAAAACAGATTTTTTTTTAGTTTCATACAGTTGAAAATACATGTCTCTCACAAAATGATGTCCCTAACACAAGTATTTGACATATACAACATGGAATACAATGATAGCTTGCTTACATGGAGGCAATCCCTTTTGCCAAAGGCACAATGACACACCAGCAACCACCTGTCATTCAAGGAAATTAAATACTGCTAATGTGTCTGTTTAAATCCCAACAAAAAAAAAAATATGGCGGTCAACTTGGTCTTTTTAAAACAAGCAAACAAAAGAAAACATGTACTGTACATGCACAAGTCAGTATACAAAGTGATTCAATAAATGTTGGTTACAGTTGCAAATACATGTGAAGCCAGACATCTTTTGGACTGTTTAGTATATTGCCTCATCCATGTGCACATACATGTATTTGAAAGAATACTAATGTAAATAAAAAACATTTTTACAGTTTTAACTAATGGTGGGTATAAAACATCTAATATTACTAAAAAAAAAATGATGCATTTGTCTCAATTTGTATGGATTTTTGGGCGAACCCCACGCCATTTTTTTTTTGATACAGGGTTCCCTTTAATATTCATACCAGACCCAAAGGGCCTGTTAACCACTTAAGACCCGGACCAAAATGCAGGTAAAGGACCTTGCCCCTTTTTGCAATTCGGCACTGCGTCGTTTTAACTGACAATTGCGCGGTCATGCGACGTGGCTCCCAAAGAAAATTGGCGTCCTTTTTTCCCCACAAATAGAGCTTTCTTATGGTGGTATTTGATCACCTCTGCGGGTTTTTATTTTTTGCGCTATAAACAAAAATAGAGCGACAATTTTGAAAAAAATGCAATATTTTTTACTTTTTGCTATAATAAATATCCCCCCAAAATGAATATAATTTTTTTTCCTCAGTTTAGGCCGATATGTATTCTTTTACCTATTTTTGGTAAAAAAATCGCAATAAGCGTTTATCGGTTGGTTTGCGCAAAATGTATAGCGTTTACAAAATAGGGGATAGTTTTATTGCATTTTTATTAATTATTTATTTTTTTACTACTAATAGCGGCGATCAGCGATTTTTTTCGTGACTGCGACATTATGGCGGACACTTCGGACAATTTTGACACATTTTTGGGACAATTGTAATTTTCACAGCAAAACATGCATTTAAATTGCATTGTTTACTGTGAAAATGACAGTTGCAGTTTGGGAGTTAACCACAAGGGGCGCTGTAGGATTTGAGTGTTCCCTGTGTGTGTTTACAACTGTAGGGGGGTGTGGCTGTAGGTGTGACGTCATCGATCACGTCCCCCTATAACAGGGATGACCTGATCGATGCTGCGGCCACAGTGAAGAACAGGGAAGCCGTGTTTACACACGGCTCTCCCCGTTCTTCAGCTCCGGAGACCGATTGCCGCACTGCAGCGGTGATCGGGTCCGCGAGTCCGCGGTCCCGGTCCCGGAGCTTAGGACCGGGTAACGGGCGCGCGCCTGCAGCGCGCGCCCGTGACCCACGGCTGGGTACTAGAACCAATGTATATATACGTTGATGTGCCCAGCCGTGCCATTCTGCCTACGTAAATGTGCAGTAGGCGGTCCTTAAGTGGTTAATGTACTAAACGGCTGTTTTTTTTTTTTTTTCAATTACTTTTATCTGTATTGCTGGAACCCGACAATTCATTATAGCCGCAAAATGTCATTTTGTGCAGGGACTTTTCTAAACACAGGAAACATGCGCTAATTTACAGGCATACTATAGACACCCCCATGTATAAAATTTAAAGGAATATTTAACTTTTATTGTTTCACTTTAAGCATTATTAAAATCACTGCTCCAGAAAATAACTGAAGTTTTTAAAACTTTTTGTGCATTGATACTGTACATGTCCCCTAGGGCAGGACCCAGGTCCCCAAACACTTTTTATGACAACAGCTTGCATATTAGCCTTTAAAATTAGCACTTTTGACTTTCTCTCATAGACTTTTTTTTTTTTTTTTTTGTTTCATAAAGATTTTATTGAAAGACAAATGAACAATACGTCGTACAGAGACGAGAAGTACAGATACAAGAATTTATCTAAGGTTACATGGCCTATGTGAATACCAAAAATAGAGTCAAGAAATTAAACAAGTAACAAAGAGCCAAAGCTGACTCAATAGGTTAGGGTCAAAACGTAGGGCCTGAGCCCGATATGCTATAACAGTTTCGTTGTCTTGCATGAAACTACCATAAGGTCGTTTCCACTTGTCATTGTACAACTCTATTGCGATGAAGGAAAGAGAAGGCGCAGGGAAAAAGGCGAGAGAAGAAGAAGGGAGAAAGGAGGGGCAGAAAGGGAGTGAGAACGGGCGAGGCAGAGCAAAGGAGAAAAAAAAAAAAAAAGTGGGAGGGGGGAAGTATGAAAGGGGGAAGGTGCGATTGAGGGACATCAGTGTCGGCGGTCTCCCCCCAAAGGGCCCATCCCAGCCGGGCAGCAGAAAGTTGAGTCAATGGAGTTCCTGTTTTGCCTAAGTTTGGCTTGAATTCATTTTTAAGCATTATGGGTTCGGAAACGCTGAGTCGTTTTAAAGTGGGTCCAGCAGGCCCAAGTAGCGGAGAATTGTGTGATACGCTCTTGTGAGATGTGGACAAGCTCCTCCATTTCTTCAATTCTAGAAATCCTGTTGAACCATTCCCCAACTGTCGGAGTGTGCGAGGAGCGCCAATGTACCAGGATGCAGAGCCTCGCCGCGTTCACCATGTGCATGGCCAAGGATTTAAGGAACTCGGACTTGGTCAGGTGTGTATGATGCAAAAGATATTGTGCTGGAGAGTAATCCAGCACATAAGTAGTCACGTGTGCGATAAGATCATGCACCTCTTTCCAAAAAGGCTGGATGGACTCGCAGTCCCACCAAATGTGGATCATGGTCCCTCGTCCCTTACCGCATCTCCAACACGTATCCGACACCGCTGGTGCAAATTTGTGTAAGAGTGCTGGAGTCCTATACCAGCGTGTCTGTAATTTGTAGCAGTTCTCCTGGATAGCCACATTGAGGGACCCCTTGTGGGTGTAATCATTGATACGGGCCCAATCATCCTCTCCAAGGGAGATGTTGAGTTCAGTTTCCCATGCTGAGTGAGCAGGGTCCGGCAAGTCTGGGTTGCTGTCCAATAGGATCTGATAGATACTGGAGATCAGGTGTCTTTGTGGGGATGTCTGCGTACAGAGGGATTCAAAAGGTGTCAATCGTCTTGACCATGTTTCCGCGGTCGCTTGTGAGGAGAGAAAGTGTCTCACTTGTCTATAAGACCAGAAAGGGAAAAAAGTGGATGGCGAGGCGGACACTAAATCCTCGTAGGAGCGGGGGGTACCACGGGAGAAAAAGTGGCGTGCTTGGACCCGGTCGTGCGCCCAAACACGATTCAGGAATGAAGAGGGCAGGCCCAGCTCGAAGCCAGGGTTACCCCTCAAGGGGGTTAAGGGCCCTGGGACCGAGGAGAATGACGGGTCCTTTGTCACTCGGGCAAAGGCTCTAAGGGTGGGCCCGAGGAGTGGATGCATCCTAGCCTCCGTGGGCCAGTGCCGCGGCGTAATCCAGGGAAGTGAGTCAAGAGGGCATCGCGTGAATGACTTTTCCAGCTTTATCCAACCTTTTCTGGTTGCATGCACATTCCAATCCACAATGCGTGTAAGATGGCTCGCCAGATAGTAAAGGAACAAGTCCGGCAGGCCAATGCCGCCCTTGGTTTTAGGGCGAGTGAGTCGCTTGTACTTGATACGAGGATGAGCGTTCCTCCAGAGGAACGCAGAGGCAGCCGTTTTGTATGCCGCAAAAAAGGAGGGGGGCAGCCTATTGGGATACACTGCAGAAGATACAAAAGACGTGGTAGGATGACCATTTTCAGGAGGGCAGAGCGGCCAAACCAGGAAACATTGAGGGCACCCCAATCCTTTAGATCCTGCTTGGCCTTCCCGAGGGCGGGTAGAAAATTGTCAGTGAAGAGGTGGGTCAGGTCTGACGTGATTTGGATGCCCAGGTATGTAATGGCCCTGTCCTTCCAAAGGAAAGGAAAGGAATCACGGCAGCTGTCCACCTCGCATCTCGGGAGCGACACGTTCAGGGCGTGGGACTTTGTGTAGTTGATTTTGAAATGGGATAATTCCCCGAAACTTTCTATGTCTTTCAGGAGGTTCGGCAAAGATATTCTCGGTTGGGACAGGGAAAGAAGTATATCGTTGGCGAATGCCGCTACTTTGTATTCTCTGTCGCCTACTGCCAGACCCTTGATGTCAGGGTTGCTACGCAGTCTGTTGAGAAAAGGTTCCAGGGTTAAGACAAAGATCAGCGGAGACAGGGGGCAGCCCTGACGAGTACCATTACTTATGGAGAAGGCGTCCGACAGGTGACCATTAACCCGTACATTCGCGCTGGGACTAGAGTATAACGCAGATATGTGTGCCAACATGCGAGGGCGAAGGCCCAATGCGCCCAAAGCCTCCCGCATGTAGTCCCAGGCCACCCTGTCGAACGCCTTCTCCGCGTCAAGGGACAGGAAAAAGCCCTGTGTCTTGGAGGTAGTGAGCCAATGGTGTAGGTTTAGCGCTCTGATGGTGTTGTCCCTGGCCTCTCTGCCAGGGACAAACCCCATCTGGTCTTGAGCCACCAATCCAGGCAGGAGCGGGGACAGCCGATTTGCCAGGATCTTGGCGTATAACTTGATGTCCACATTGAGGAGGGAGATCGGCCTGTAGTTTTGGACAAGCACGGCATCCTTACCATCCTTCGGGATAACAGCAATATGTGCTTCCAGCAAACGACCCATAGGGGCAGATGGGGAGGCTAGGGCGTTAAAGGCAGTTAACATCCCAGGAGAAAGAGCAGGTAGAAATGCTTTATAATATTGCAGCGTGAACCCGTCAGGTCCCGGGCTCTTACCTGGTTTCATTTGACGGATTGCAGTTTGGAGTTCTCCAGCTGAGAGGGGTAGATCCAACTCTGCAGCGCATGCCTCTGGGATTTGTCCTGGGGAATATTGGGACAGGAAATCCCTAATTGCTTCCGGCCTGGTAGCTGTCTGGACTGGGGTCCGGGTGGCGGGGTCTAAATTGTAAAGCTTAGTATAATATTGCTGGAAGCATTTCGCTATATCCTCATTTTTAGACAAGGCCACACCGTTGGGATCTCGAATTTGGTGGACCGTAGTGGAGGGCCTAGATGCCCACACCGCCTTTGCCAGCAGTTTCCCGCATTTGTTACCTTGCTCGTAGAAAATTCTTTGATGGAGAACATATCGCCGTCTGGAGCGTTTGCCCAGCTCGTCCAATAGCAGTGAACGGGTGTGCGTGAGCTCCTGTAGTGAACTGCGGGAGAGAGAAGCCTTATGAGAGGCTTCCAGCCTACCGATTTTGTGAAGCAGGCTGGCTATAGCTTCTTGTCGGGTTCGTTTGAGCCTTGCAGCCTGAGTTAAAAGGTCCCCTTGTACCACGCATTTGTGGGCCTCCCACACGGTAAGGGGGGACAGGCCGGGGGAGGAGTTCTCGGCAAAGTATTGGCGGATTGTGGAGTCCAGTTGTGCCAAAAAGCCAGCGTCCTTGAGCAGAGCTGAATCTAGTCGCCATGTTTTGGTCCTGGGAATCGACTCAGGAAAGGTCAGGGTGACCGAGATGGGATGGTGGTCGGACAAAAACATTGGGTCTATGGTAGCTTGGGTTAAGTAGGTCAAGTCAGGTTGGGACAAAAAAAAATAGTCTATACGAGAGTATTTCTGGCAAGGAGCAGAGTAGAAAGTAAAATCTTTAGTTGTGGGGAAAAGCATGCGCCACGTATCATGCAATTCGAGGCCCTGCAACTGCAATTTTATTTGTCGGAGAGCTCGGTAGGGCAATGCGGTGGCCCCCGACGAGGAGTCAACGTCAGGGTTCAGGGGAACATTAAAGTCGCCTCCTAGGAGGACAATGCCTTCCTGGAACGAGAGTAGAAGGTTGTGAATTTTTTTTAAAAAAGAGACCTGATGCTCGTTCGGAGCATACACATTTGCCAAGGTCAGGGGCCTAGAGGCATAGTGGCCCTTGATGAACAAAAATCTACCCTCCGGGTCAACCAAAGAGTCTGACAAGCGAAAGGGAGCATGTTTGGAGACCAGTATGGAAACACCTTTGGTCTTTGCGGAAGGATTCGTGGAGTGCAACGCGGTGGGGTATAGGATGCTGCGGAGTTTAGGGATAGAGTCCGATCGGAAATGGGTTTCCTGTAAGAATACAAACTGGGCCTTCTGTTTGGACAGCGCGGAGAGGACCTGCGATCGTTTTTCCGGCACATTTAAGCCTCTTACATTAAGAGACACACACTTCAGTGACAGGGGAAGAGGGGGCTGCGAGGCCTTTTTCATAGCTTAATTGAAGGAGAGGAGTTAATAGTAGAGCAAGTTCCACTAAAACAGGCGCAGGTATGAACGACAACCGCCGGAGGGACGCCCGATGTGGGAGACCGCCGACACCAACAATGTAGATAAACGGGTCGGTAGGAGGGAAGGGGGGGGAACAAGACACAAAACAAAACAAAAAAAAAGGGGGGGGGCAAAGATACGAGAGTGAGAAGGAGAGAGGCGATAGAAAAGTGTTGAGGGAGTTACCCCACCAGAGGGAGGTAAAGGGGGACAGACACCAGAGGCGGGAAAAGAGAATCTAGTCCGCCTGGGAGTTAGAAGGCTGGAGTGTCAGCAGGCCTTTTAAAGCTCTACTGCTGGGGGACAGTGAGTCTAACCGGGAGCATGGGCTGCCACGAGACAGAGGAATCAGTGAATGGTATCGTTATGGGGAGGTCGGAGAAGGGAAAGGAGGAGGGCAGAAGGCATATGAGTGGGGTAGGTCGGGCAAGACAGAGGGAAGAAGAGGGCCTGAGCAGGGCAGAGAGCGATATGTGAAGAGGAGGAGAGAGATTGACCTCTTGTAGGCTTAGACAAATGAAAGTTGAGTAAAACCTAGACATTGAATAATACATAATACATGTATAGAGTCACAACAACCCCGAAGCCCCACCCGTAAGCAGTAAACATTGCAGGAAGCGTATACAAACAGGTAAATAAACATCCCTCACAAAACAGCAAAAATTTGCATGCCAGAATGAACAAGACGAACCTCATTAAGGACAGTCCACACATAGTATTCAAGAACAATGATACAACGTTGTGTCAAGACCCCAAATAGTAAATTAAATGGTCTGGGTACTACAGTAGCCTCAACTGGAGGGTAGGATTTACTGAGTGGGCATTCACTAATGGGCCCACCATAGGACTAGTGGGGGGTAAATACATATGGGGCCCATAGGTCCCAGGGATGTGCCACCAGTAATCGGCGTCACGCTAACCCCCAGACTCAGCAGGGCTCGAGTTCAAAGAAAGAGAAAAAAAAAACCCACAGGTGTGGGTACTATAAGAGGGTAGCCTACGGGTATGGAGGCCGGCGACCTGTGGGGGCCCCAAGGGATATCCCACGAGCATGTGCCCTGTTTCCCAAGAGCAGTCACCCTCTGTCAATTAAACAGTGGAGCGGTTTGCTAGGTGGAGAGTCAATCATAAGTAATTATAGCCATTAGTAGTTAATTAATTAACCTCCACATTATCAGACGGCCTGTCCAGTGATTTGTCATTGGCAGCTCCCTCGGGTCTCATGGGTGGAAATAAGCCCCAGACCCGGGGGGCACCACCCTCCAAATCACTAGGAGGGCATAGGATCCGTCTTACCGTTCAAGAAAACCGGCTGGCGGGCAAGTGGTCCACAAAAGAGGCCCCATGGAGCGAGGGAGCATTCAATTTCTCCCAACGTGTGGTGGGAGACCACTGCGACCTTAGCTGTGGATACAATAAGAGAGAGTGAAACACACGTACAAGGCACTTAAGAGAAGGTGGAACAAAAACATGCATGTACCTGCATAGATAAAATAAAAAATAAATTAAAAAAATATATAAAAAAAAGGGGGGGGAATGAGGAGGGGGGAGAGGGAGGAGGGGAGAGGGGGAGGAGGGGGGAGAGAGGGGGAGGGAAGGGGGGAGAGGGAGGGGGGAGGGTGAAGGAAGGGGAGGGGGGGAGGGGAGAAGTAGGGAAAAAAGGGGGGGGGAGAAGGAGGGAGAGGGGGGGGAGGAGAAGGAGGAGGGGGGGAGGGGGGGAGAGAGGGGGGGTTGGGAGTAGGAGAAGGGGGAAGGGGGGATAAGACTACACAGGTTATTTGTAAAGAAATATCCGGCCGAGCCTATAGTTCAGACCTGTTACATAATAAGTACAACTAACACAGAATTGCAACTGATTTCATTAGTTCCGGGTGGAGGTGCTGCCAGCTGCCCATGATCACAGTGGTCAGGAAGATGGTGGGCAAAACAAGAACCTGGATGGAAGTCTGTGGTTCTGAGAGGAGTCCTCCGGAGACAGGAGGGGGCAGGGCCATCACCAATCCGGGTCATCAGTCACGTTGGGCAGGCGAGGGCAGCGTGGCAGGGGCTGAAAGGCTGACGTTAAACAGGGAGTTGGCAATACCGCTGGGAGGATAGCATCTAGAGTCTATAGAGGTATGGCCCCAGTGCGACAGGACGAGGGAGCAGGACATCAGCCTTACCACCGGGGGGAGAGGGCAGGGAAGCATCAGGGCAGTAAACAGATGGGCAAGTCTCGGGGGGGGGGGGGCGGAACAGGGATGGAATGGCTAGGTGCACGTTGTAGAAAAAATAAAAACAAAAGAAACAATTATAAGAAGGGGGGGTGGGGGAGAGTTACAGCAATAAGGTAACATGGGGATTTCAGAGTATGGCAAGGATTCGTCTGAGCCACCAGTTCACAGGGACAGCAAAAAAGGGGAGAGGTTGTGGTGGAGGTCTGGCAGTAGCGGGGTAGGGAGAGGAGCAGAGGAAGCGGAATGCAAAGTCACTTACGGGCAACCGGAGCGGGAGCGTGAGGCTCAGGGTTCTTGACGGTCCCTCCTAGGGGTAGCGAGAGGGTCAGGGCTGTGACGGTCTTGATCCCGGCGAGATGCTGGAGCTCCGGGCAAGGGACGATCCGTCCTCCGGCGTCGGGATCGCTGCCTCTGAGCTTTCGGAGAGGGTTGGTGGGAGACCGGACGCCAGGGTTCCGTAGGGAAGTGAAAAGAGCACCAGTCCGGCAATTCCACCGTCGGGATGTCGAACTGTTCGCAGAAAAGTTGTAGATCGTCTGGAGAGCGTAGGAGGGCTGTACGCCCCCTAGCTGTGGCGGAAAGGCAGAACGGGAACTTCCATCGGTATACGATGTTGCGATTGCGCAGGATGTCCAGCAGAGGTCTCAAAGCTCGTCTGTTTTGCAGGGTAATTTGAGAAAGGTCCTGGAACAGTTTCACCTCATTGCCATTGTAGAGAACACGGCCCCTCTCCCTTGCCTTTCTCATGATTTCCTCCTTGAGTGGAAAGTTGACGATGCAGCATATTATGTCCCTCGGGGGGTCACCATCGCGGGGAGGGGGTCTAAGGGCACGGTGTAGTCGTTCCATCTCCACCGGGGAACCAGCCGGGCGGCCCAATAAGTCGTTAAAGACAGAGCAGATAGCTTGCGGCAGGGCCTCCGCTTCGATTGCCTCCGGGACCCCCCGAATTCTAACATTATGTCTGCGACCCCTGTTATCGAGGTCCTCGACGTGTCGGTGGAGGTCAAACAAATAAGACAATTGGGCGTCGTGAGCATGTTGGACTTGCCTGATGGGCGCTGAATGGAGTTGCGTCGTCTGCTCGACCTCCCCGAGGCGGGTTGCGACCGCGCGAAACTCCGACTTTAGGTCCTGAATAGCCGCCGATAGAGTGTCGGTGATGCTGGAGGCCACTCTGTTAAGGTCGGAGAGGCTAACAGATGGGCCGGGACGGCCGTCTAGCGGCTCTCGATCCGACTGGGAGTCCGATGCTGCGCTCGGGGAAGTAGGCCCTGAAGCCTGCGAGGCCACGTGTGAGTCAGAGCGGAGGGAGCAGAACAGCTCAGAGATGTTGCGGCCGGGCTGTGTTCCGGTCTCCTTCGGTGCCCGGGACGCTGAGGCACTCCGGTGTGACTTGCCCATGGCTGATGGGCTTTGTATTTCCCCAGAAAAGCTAATGGTTATCCTCTGTCTGCGGGAGCTGTTGGATTAAGCAGCCATCTCCTTGCTCAGCTAGGCCACGCCCCTTCTCTCATAGACTTTTAAAGGGTTCCACAGCTTTTCGAATTTGCAGCAAATACCCCAAATTGTTTGCTGTTCGGCGAATGGGCGACTCGAACATAAAGCTCATCCCTACTAAGGTTGACCTGAAACATTGACAACAACTTTCCTCTTTTCTCCGAATAGTAAAGGGAGAATTTCTACACGTCCTTTAGGGCACTAAAATTAAACAAATATTCCTTATTTCTGGAGCCAACTAAATATTATTATGCTGTCCATCCAAGAACTCTTGACTGGATCAAACATTTTCAGTAGAAGGGCTGGGTAAGGCCAGAACAGGATGTATCTCAGATGCTACTGGAAACCCTCCCTTGGCACTAGGCATAGATTCCAACAAAAGTCAAATCCCACCCCAAAATAATAACCACACTTCTGATCATAAATAAGGCTGAATGTTTTTCTAGATCCCCCTAATCTACTTTTACTCATCTATCCCCATTCATAGGGGCACTAGATTTCACCCCAGGCTTGACGAATCCTAAGTTCAAAGATTTTTGTCTTATCAACCATTTCACCTGGGGAATGTATTGGAGCACTATGGAAGACATCAGGAAAATGGTCACCCCCTTTAGACCACTGGAGGGCTCTGCAGATTCGCCATTATCTGACATCCTCCTCGGGTGGAGGAGTTCCAAGAGGCCCGATCACTGATTTTCAAGAATACTGTCTAGACTAATCAACTCTACGTCAAGCTCACTCCAAAACTTAAACATACATAGGAAAAGAGCGCACACTACTGCCCTAGTATAATACCGTTTTTAATGATTCAAATTAGAGATCGAAGGTAGAGGTTTACACTCACAAACATGGGACATGAATCGCATCTACAGTTGAATGTATGCTTCCTTTCCTGGTCTGTATAGCTGGGTTTGCTCCCAAGAACGAGAGGTGATGGTATAAGGTGTGTAACGGTCACCACCGTTTACGACCTTCCATCCAACCACGACAAGCTTATCCGACACACTGTGACAATCCTGCATACACGATCCATTCCATTTCCCATAATCAAGACAAGACTCTGCTCTGTACTTCTTTCCAAATGACTGAACACTTTATTGGTATCTTAGCTTGTTTATATATCTTAGTAAGCATGTTACAGTTAATCACAGGACAATGCAATCTCCACCCCCCTATTCACACACTATGGCTAATTCTCTAGCAGACATTTCGGCACCGAGATCTATCACATTCCTTTATCAATAAAATACAATCACACAATGTCTTGACTTTCAACTCTTGACAGATGTACTCTCTCTAAAGGGTCTTGACACCTGGGCATCAATACATTCCTTTGCTAAACATAATTGGCATGCTAATTCAATACATCTGAAGAGAGACGTTAACACAGGGCTTTGAACAGTTTTATCACACAATGAAAAGGTCTTTCAGGAGCCGATGTAATTAACACCTTTCAGCAGAATGAAATGTCTTTCACAAGCCGGGTCACTTAGCATTTTAAAAGCAGATGTCTAGTAGGAACACCTTAATATCTCAGTATCCTGCAATGAATTATTATTAATGTCCCATCACATGTAATACATGAATTATGATCCTATTAGCCACCCTACGCCTATAAGGGCACAGGGTGGACTTAGACCCATGAGTTATTAGTGCAGTTGGCCCAGGAGTATCTCTCATCCTTCCAAAGTCTTTGGTTGTCACGGTTCATACCGTTACATCTCTCCCCTTTCGGTGGAAGATGGACACAGGAGGGAACCCCAAACGGGTTGACTCCGAAGTCAGTCAGTAGTTCCAGTCCTCCAATGCTGGTATCCATACCGTACCCCAAATCAATTTCTCCAAACTCACCCTGCCAAACTCTGCCTCTCTCAGAGAACATGCCTGCCGCTGGGGAGAGGCCTGGACTGGCCCTTCTCCCTGGAGTCCTTTCAGCCACTGGAGAGAAGGCAGGGTGGCTGGGCTCAGTCCATCATGCTGTTGGGGGTCTGGGCCAACTGCCCCCCCTTCCTGGGGTATACCAGTGGAGCCTGAAGTCCCATCCACTGGTGCTAGGTGAAAACCCCCCAGTGCTTGCAAAGCAAAGCCGACATCCTCCTGTTTCAGTGCCGCACCATTTTCTAAGGTTGTTTCAGTGGAGACTAAAGTCCCATCCACTACCCCAGGAACCCCCTCTTCCGTTAGTGGAGAGCAGAGGTCCGTGACCCTCTGTTCTGTTGCCAGCTCTTCCGCTGGGTTGCTGTGAGTGGAGACCACAGTCCCATCCACTACCACAGGGACCCCCTATTCTGCTAGTTGGGAGCAGAGGCCTGGGGCACTCTGCTCTGTTGCCAGTGATTCAGCTGGGGGTAAAAGCTTTACCACCTCAGCTTGTTGCTAGGGAGGGGCCAACCGCCCCCAGCTCCCTGGAACTCCACACCATCCACTTCGGCTTTAGGGATGGCAATCTCCATATTTTCCACTGCCGATTCATCAGCCTGGATTTCATAGTCATCTGAAATTTCTTCATAATCCCAGGCAACGGGAGCCCCACCCTGCTGCTGAGCCGAGTCTAGCAGCTGTCTGTAGGCGATTTCCAAATCCCATTCCTGAATGGCCAGAAATTCCAAATCTTCCTGTAACCAGTGGCCTCCCGAGATATTCAATTTTTCCTCTCTGTGCTCCATTATGTCCTCCAAGCGCCACTCCCGATCATCCCCAAAGTCGGGATCACTGGACATCCTCCAATACAACAATCCCAGGCCATCATAGTCATAGCCTTCTGTGGGGCTGTCATCCGCTGACCACGGGCACTCTTGGGCTACATACCACCGGAGTGCTCTGTAGCTCTCGTCCAGCTGCATCTCTGCCCAGATCAGCCTGCTTAACTCTGCTATCCACTCCTGCTTTGGTTGTTCCCCCAACAACGGCATTCATACGTCATACTTCGGCCAGTACCTTGCATAGATCGAGGGCAGGATCTTTCCTTGGTGTTGCTGCTGCAGAGCTAGCGCTTCCTTTCAGAGGTGGCACCGAATCACATCCGACCATCCCAGCAGGGCCTCCTCTGATACTGGTCCTCTGTGCTGTATCCGCATCTCTTGTAACCTCCTTTGGAATTCCTCTTCCATGGAGACTGGTATCTGCACCTCTCCTCTCTCTTCAGTTGGTGCTGCTTTGACTTCAGCTGCTGCAGCACTTCTTCGCTGTCGCAAGGTGGCATCTACAGCCGCTATAACCCGGTCTATGATCTCAGGTGGAGGATTAGGACCATATTGTGCCAGTCCACGTTTAACAGCCCGATCAAAAAAATCTTCCTCAGCTTCATCCGTTCATACAGCGTCTCCATTGTCCTGTGCCCTTGTAGCCATCCTTCTGAAGATGGAATCATCCCACTGCTGTGCCACCAATGTAACGGTCCAACCACAACAAGCTTATCCAACACACTGTGACAATCCTGCATACACGATCCATTCCATTTCACATAATCAAGACGAGACTCTGCTCTGTACTTGTTTCCAAATGACTGAACAAATGACTGAACACTTTATTGGTATCTTAGCTTGTGTATATATCTTAGTACAGCATGTTACAGTTAATCACAGGACAATGCAATCTCCACCCTCCTATTCACACACTATGGCTAATTCTCTAGCAGACATTTCGGCACCGACCCTGACGAGATCTATCACATTCCTTTATCAATAAAATACAATCACACAATGTCTTGACCTTCAACTCTAGACAGACGTACTGTCTCTAAAGGGTCTTGACACCTGGGCATCAATACATTCCTTTGCTAAACATAATTGGCATGCTAATTCAATACATCTGAAGAGAGACGTTAACACAGGGCTTTGAACAGTTTTATCACACAATGAAAAGGTCTTTCAGGAGCCAGGTCACTTAGCATTTTAAAAGCAGATGTCTAGTAGGAACACCTTAATATCTCAGTATCCTGCCATGAATTATTATTAATGTCCCATTTCATGTAATACATGAATTATGATCCTATTAGCCACCCTACGCCTACAAGGGCATAGGGTGGACTTAGACCCAGGAGTTATTAGTGCAGTTGGCCCAGGAGTATCTCTCATCCTTCCAAAGTCTTTGGTTGTCATGGTTCATTCCGTTACAAGGTGTTAGTTCAATCACTCGTGGCAGGAAAGGGGAGTTGGAGTGAGTGTAATATTTCCTCTAGCTCTTAAACAAACGGTGGCCAAGACTACATGTTTCAGAGGCGCAGCCTTATTCTTCAGGTCATGCCCTCACCACCTCTAGCCTACCCATATATGTGGAGCCCCATGCCCCTTCCCTGGAAAAGTGAAAGCCATTCAACAGACCAGGAGCACGGAGTTCACAACAGGAAGTTTATACAGAGAGGGGGAGGGATTATTAGCAACTGTGTCCTAAACTACATTTTGCACAAATGTATGTACATTGATAACAGTTAGTTTTAATAAAAAATTAAATAAAATAACAATTTAAATAGTGTTATCCTATATAATTTGGAATATTTCAAATTTCTAAAATTTAATATATAAAATATAGAATTAGATTTTCATTATTGGTAATAACAGTAAAATATGCTTTGAGAACATTGTTAATTATCATGTATTTAGTTCGATTCATTCATAATCTATTATAATAATCATTTTGATATAAATAGAATTAGGTGTTTCATGATTAATTTATAATTTTTGGGCCAGATTCACAGAGCGATTACACCAGCGTTACAGGAGATGCGTGGCGTAAGTCTAAATTTGCGCATTCGTTTCGATGCGCCGCATCCCCAAAACGAGTTACGCAAGAAATCTACTTTTTTTGACCGGCGTAATTTCGATAGACAGGTGCATCCGTCCGCGCAAAACTGCGCTAGACACACCATTGATTTGCTATTCAAATATGCTAATGAGGGAGTTACGGGGATCCACAAAAGAACGTTGTTGCAGTGCAGGCTACGCGCTGTGCGCAACAACTGCACGGCCTGTCTAAAATTAGACCATATAAAAGGTGGTATAAAATTAGACAATCCGTCTACATGTCAGAGAAAGCAACACTGTTAGTGAGGAGCTGAGCAGTCACACTTGTTGCACAACAATCTGTATGCCAACATGCCAGGGACATCCTTGCTCATAGCTATACTACTGACTTTAGAGGAGCAAAGAAGGAGGAGGGCACGGAGGAGGGCACGGGAGAGGATATACCACACCCGCATAGACCTCTTTTGCATGAGTGATTCTGAGTTGTATCGCATCTTCAGATTCACCCCTCATGCCATCCTGGAATTAACCACAACCTTGCAGGAGGACATCACCAGCCCAACACACCGCTCACATGCAGTGCAGCCACTGGTCAAGGTCATGGCAACACTACATTTCCTTGCCAGTGGCTCTTTTCAAAGAACAAGTGGAGTGGTGGCTGGGATGTCACAATCCTCCATGAGCAGATGTGTGCACCAGGTTGTCCCTGCAATCCTCAGACGCGTGGCCAACCAATTCATCAAACCCACCACTGAGGACCTTCGGCTGAAGGCAATGACAGATTTTTACAGAATTGCCAGATTACCACGCACTGTGGGGGCCATTGATTGCACACATGTGGCACTCCAGCCCCCCCATGAGACAGAGCACATATACCGCAATCGGAAGCATTGGCATTCCATCAATGTACAGGTGATAGTCGATGCCCAAGGCCTCATATGGCACGTCCGTGCCAAACACCCCGGATCCAGCCATGACAGCTACATCTACAATCAGAGCCCCATCCGAATGGAATTCGAACAGAACGTGTATGGGGACACCTGGCTGGTTGGTGATTGACATGGGTGGCAGGCATGACTGTCCCCCCCATGATGCACACATCACAAGGGGCACATGCATGACTAACATCCTCCTGTCTTTTCCCTTACAGGTGACTCTGCATATGCACTGGGACCCCATCTCATGACTCTATCTGGAACCACCAAACACCAGAAAGATACAATGAAGCCCACGCCCAAACACGTGCTGTGGTGGAGCGCACCTTTGGTCTCCTGAAGTCACGTTTCCGATGCCTGGATAAGCCTGGGGGTACCCTGTTGTATTCCCCAAACTTCGTGTGCCAGATCATCGGTGCATGTTGCCTGCTGCACAACTTCGCACTAAGAAAGGGCCTGCAGATTGACCTACGTGATGATCTGACCCCTGAACCAGACAATCCCCCCCAACCGAGGCTACCCCGTCTTCTGAGGGAAGAGCAGCCAGGAGACAGCTCACATTAGGCATCTTTGCACGTTAAACACACACATTAATCATCACATCACATCCTTATCTAATTGGATTAGCACAAGCCCACCATGCTGGACTTGTGAGCAGCAACGCCACGCCACGGCTCCAATTATGTCACTGTACATTCATACACCATTCACACGGACCTGGGGATCACTTCTCCCTGGTCCTGGGGAACCCTTCTCCACCAAAACTGAGAGTGACACCCCTTTTCCCGGAGGAATATCACCCCCACATTCCAAAAACATTCACAACACAAAAAAAATTTAAAAATTGTCCAGCAAAAAAAAAAAAAATTCCAAAAAAAAAGGGGGAAAACAAATTAATGCCGCTGGCATGAGCCACGCCTGGGGCGCCCACGGCCCACGGCCACTCATGGGGAGGGGGGGTAATCCGGGGAAGGAGGAGCAGCCCCTGGTCTCTGTCAACTGGCGGCCTGCCCTCCAAGGCCACGGCAATTCTGTTCAGGCCAGCACTTAGTGTTGCCGTGTTGGCCTGGATAGCCTGGGTGAGGGCCCTCACATCCTGCCCAACGTCTGCTAGTGTAGTCTGCAGTACGTTTAGGCAGCATTGCATATGTTCCTGTCAGATACTCTGCATATTGCACCAGCATTGCATATGTTCCTGTGACATACTCTGCATATTGCAGCAGCATTGCATATGTTCCTGTCAGATACTCTGCATATTGCACCAGCATTGCATATGTTCCTGTGACATACTCTGCATATTGCAGCAGCATTGCATAGGTTCCTGTCAGATACTATGCATATTGCACCAGCATTGCTTATGTTCCTGTGACATACTCTGCATATTGCACCAGCATTGCATATGTTCCTGTGACAAACTCTGCATATTGCAGCAGCACTGCATATGTTCCTGTCAGATACTCTGCATATTGCACCAGCATTGCATATGTTCCTGTGACATACTCTGCATATTGCAGCAGCATTGCATATGTTCCTGTCAAATACTCTGCATATTGCACCAGCATTGCATATGTTCCTCTCAGATACGCTGCGTATTGCACCAGCATTGCATATGTTCCTGTGACATACTCTGCATATTGCACCAGCATTGCATATTTTCCTGTCAGATACTCTGCATATTGCACCAGCATTGCATATGTTCCTGTGATACTCTGCATATTGCACCAGCATTGCATATGTTCCTGTCAGATACTCTGCATATTGCACCAGCATTGCATATGTTCCTGTCAGATACTCTGCATGTTGCACCAGCATTGCATATGTTCCTGTGACATACTCTGCATATTGCACCAGCATTGCATATGTTCCTGTGACATACTCTGCATATTGCACCAGCATTGCATATGTTCCTGTGACCAATTCTGCATATTGCAGCAGCATTGCAAATGTTCCTGTCAGATACTCTGCATATTGCACCAGCATTGCATATGTTCCTGTCAGATACTCTGCATATTGCACCAGCACTGCATATGTTCCTATAACATACTCTGCATTAGCTACTGTAGGGAAAGGATGCTAATTGCACCAGAATAGTGTCCCATCATTGGTATCATTGGGAGGAGTAGTGTCCCATCATTTGTGTCAGTGGGAGAAATAGTGCCCCATCATTGGTATCATTGGGAGGAATAGTGTCCCATCATTTGTGTCAGTGGGAGAAATAGTGTCCCATCATTGGTATCATTGGGAGGAATAGTGTCCCATCATTTGTGTCAGTGGGAGAAATAGTGCCCCATCATTGGTATCATTGGGAGGAATAGTCTCCCATCATTGGTATCATTGGGAGGAATAGTGTCCCATCATTTGTGTCAGTGGGAGAAATAGTGCCCCTATGTTTCTCGATTTTCTTCTTTATACGCCTGCAATGCTCACCAAAGCGTATCCTCATGGCTTGTATGGTCCTACGTACATAGAGGAACCCACATTGGCACCTTAGCCCATATATAACAAAATGAGTGCTACAACATATAAACTGTTTCATGGTAAAATAATTTTTGACTGTGAGAAATAAATCTACAAGCTTTACACTTGGTACCTTTACACTTATGGCACCCTATGATATTGAAAACGTGTGGGATATTTGCCATCTTAAGGTTGTGCTTTTCTTTAAGGTGACTAGGAGCAATAAGACTTTTTTAATATTTGTTGTACTTCAGAAGACCTCCTGGGGTTTACTTGGAAGTACTCTCCCGAGTGCTTTGTCCTGCCCCAAAATTGGCCAATGTTTTCATTAGTAAGACCTCATCTGGAATATGCAGTCCAGTTTTGGGCACCAGTTCTCAAAAAGGATATCGGAGAACTGGAGAAAGTGCAAAGAAGGGCAACCAAACTGATAAGAGGCATGGAGGAGCTCAGCTATGAGGAAAGATTAGAGGAACTGAATTTATTCACTCTTGAGAAGAGGAGAATAAGGGGGGATATGATCAACATGTAAAAATATATAAGAGGTCCAAATAGTGAACTTGGCGTTGAGTTATTCACTTTAAGGTCAACACTGAGGACAAGGGGGCACTCTTTACGTCTGGAGGAAAAGAGATTTCACCTCCAAATACAGAAAGGATTCTTCACAGTAAGAGCAGTGAAAATGTGGAACAGACTCCCTCAAGAGGTGGTTCTGGCCGGCTCATTAGATTGCTTTTAGAAGGGCCTGGATTCTTTCCTAAATGCACGTAATATAACTGAGTACTAAGATTTGTAGGTAAAGTTGATCCGGGGTGAATACGATTGCCTCTCGGGGGATCAGGAAGGTATTTTTTCACCTCCTGTAGCGAATCAGATCATGCTCCGCTGTTTTTTTTTTGCCTTCCTCTGGATCAACTGTGGGTATGGAGTTGGGGGTATGGAATTGTACTGTGTTTTATTTTGTTTGTTTATTTTTTTTATGGTTGAACAGGATGGACTTGTGTCTTTTTTCAACCTGACTAACTATGTAACTATGTGACCTGGAGTGCTGCCGAGGCACCCCAGAAGAAGAGGATTGGGGCTGCTCTGAGAAAAACCATTGCACAGAGCTGGTAAGTATAGGCATGTTTGCTATTTTTAAAATAAATAATTAAAGGTTTAGTTTCACTTTAATACAACTTCACAGTAAAGCTTCATCTAACTTTCTTAATGGGTTATGTTAAATACATTTTGGAAATTCATCTCACAAATGAATCACTCTAGGCTAATATGTTGTAAAATGAAGAGAAGATCAATCATCAAGTCCACTTTATGGTCTTACCTGCCTTCTTGTTTTAACTAAGGAACAGCAGAAATCACTAGTGATTAATTTACTTACAGCTACCATATGTTATCTTTCAGTAAGAACACTCGGAAAGAATTTTTAAAACATTTTATAATATACACATTAAGTATTAGTTTAACAGCAGTAGTCACCAGTTTTTTAGAAAAAGTCATCAAATACATGTAAGCTAAAATCACATATCTGCTGTCTGGTTTAGCTTCATTTGTGCATTTGTGTTGTTTAGTATATTTTCCTTGGTGTGTATAAATGTTTAAGTTAAGGAGAATGAGCTGATTGAAGTAGGAAATTGTTTTCTTCAATAAATACTGCAGCACTTCATTTACTGGTGTGACCTTCACGCTAGGACAACAGTTGAACTGATTTCAGCAAAGTGTTAGTCACTGTGCTCATCTAAATGCACAGAATCTTATATCAAATATGCAGCCAATCATAATTCCCCCAAGGGAGGAGACCACTTGCCATCATTTTTCAGAGCAAAGATCTGTGGTCCATTTCAAAGAGCACATTATGCATTAGTTACTAACCTGAAGACCTTCAAATAAAATAAGCTGTAAGAAAATGTAGAATATATAATACACTATAGAATACACTATAGAATACTTATAGCCATTTTAAATATGAATCAATTTTATCACATTTTAAAAGGCTAGCAAACTATTTTAAAGCTCACAGCATAATATTGTCAATTGCTGACAGGTCATCATGCTGAAGCTGATTTACAAAAGCTGTAGGAGAAGTGGAGCTGCTGTACATAGTAAAGAAGTGACATTTGGTCTGTTTTCATAGTCCTAGAATATATCTGGAATTAGTTCCAGGGCTCCATGGACATGTGATCTAAACATTTTCCTGAAATGTTCCTGTCCAACAGTACTGTATACTAGACATGTGCACACTGAGATATTTTGTTTAGGAATTTAGCTTTCGTCCGAAAAATAAATGTATTTAGTTACTCCCAAAATTAGTTTTTATTTATTTTGTTTCGTAAAAAAAAATTGCCCCAAAAATCCGAATTAATTAGGGTCAAATCTGTCATTGATGGCTCATGGTGTCCATCGAATGTTCTAAGGAGATTAGACGAAGCAGCTAAACTGTATTTCCATTCAAATGTTCTGCCCACATATAGTATAGTAGAATTCTAATGTTGTATGACTAGTAGGGATGAGCTGAAAACCCCCAGGTTCAGTTCGCAGCAGAACATGCGAAGAGGCAAAAAATGTGTTTGAACATGTGAACACTGTTAACCACTTAAGGACCTCCGCACGCACATATACGGCCACAGAATGGCACGGATGGGCACAAGGGCGTAAATTTACGTCCTCGCCCAGTAGCGGGTCGGGGGTCCGATCGGGACCCCCTCCGCGGCGTGCGGAGGTCCCCGTGTCTCCGGGAGCGATCCGGGACGAGCGGGCGGATGTCGGTGTTTACCCGCCCCCCCCGCGATCGCTCCCAGCCAATCGCTGCGCTCCCCTTTGTGTCACTTCCTCCTCCTGTGTAAACACAGGAAGGGGGAAGTGATGTAATCTCTCATCGCAGCGGTATTTCCAACCGCTGCGATGAGAGGAACACCTAACAGTAAGTGTGCACCAACATTACACTGACACACACACACATAGGCATACTTAACCCCTTGCGATCTGCCCCCCCAACCCCCCTGTCACAGTGTCACTGAATGCAGTGATCTAATCACTGCATTTAGTGTCAGTGTGACAGGCAGTGTAAAATCAGTTAGTGTTAGGTTCAGGATAGCCCCCCCACCCCCCCTAATAAAGTTTTAACCCCCTGATCACCGCCCTAGTTAACCCTTTCACTCCCTATTGCCAGCGTCACTAAGCGATCATTTTTCTGATCGCTGTATTAGTGTCGCTGTTCCCGCTAGGTAGCTATTTTTTTTTATTGCGATTTTTTTTTTTTACTAAAGACATGTGGCTAAATAAATTTTGGCCTAAATGTTTGACTAAAATTTAGTTTATTTGATTTTTTTTTTAACAAAAAGTAAAAAATAGTGTTTTTTTTTTTCAAAAATGTCGCTCTATTTTTGTATATAGCGCAAAAAATAAAAATCGCAGAGGTGATCAAATACCACCAAAAGAAAGCTCTATTTGTGGGAAGAAAAGGACGCAAATTTTGTTTGGGAGCCACGTCGCACGACCGCGCAATTGTCTGTTAAAGCGACGCAGTGCCGAATCGCAAAAACACCTTGGGTCATTTACCAGCGTATTGGTCCGGGTCTTAAGTGGTTAAAGTCTATGGGACACAAACAAATGCTAATTTTAAAGGTTATTATGCAAGTTATTGTCAAAAAAAGTGTTTGGGGACTCGGGTCCTGCCCCATGGGACATGTAACAATGCAAAAAAAGTTTTAAAAACTTAAATATTTTTCGGGAGCAGTGATTTTAATAATGCTTAGTGAAACAACAAAAGTTAAATATTCCTTTAAATTTCGTACCTGGGAATGTCTATAGTATGCCTGTAAAGTAGCACATGTTTCCCATGTTTATAACAGCCTCTGCACAAGATGACATTTCTAAAGGAAAAAAAAACATTTAAAACTACTTGTGGCTACAATGAATTGTTGGGTCCTGGCAATACAGATCAGAGTCATTAAACGTCATTGAAAAATAAAAAATAAAAATGTGTGGGGTTCCCCCTAAATTCCATTACCAGGCCCTTCAAGTCTGGTATAGATATTTAGGGGAACCCTGAGCCAAATAAAAAAATGGCATGGGGTTCCCCCAAAAAAATCCATTCCAGACACTTCAGGTCTGGTATAGATTTTAAAGGGAACCCAGCGCCAAAATTGAAAAAAAAAATGGCATGGGGTTCCCCCCAAAAATCCATACCAGACCCTTAACCGAGCACACAACCTGGCAGGCCACAGGAAAAGCGCCCCCTCCTGAACCGTACCAGGCCAAATACATGCAACATGGGGAGGATGTCATCCCCACAACCCTTGTCCGGTGGTTGTGGGGGTCTGTGGGCAGGGGGCTTATCGGAATCTGGAAGCCCCTTTAACAAAGGGGAACTCCAGATCCCGGCTCTCCCCCTATGTGAATTGGTAAGGGGTACATTGTACCCCTACCATTTCACAAAAAGAAAGTGTGAACATTTTAAAAATGACAGGAGACGGTATTTGGGACAAGTCCTTTATTAAAAATAAAAAATTAATAAAATAAAAAAACAATGCTAGCGATGTAATCCAGTCTCAATGTCCAACATTGTAATCCATTCTCGATCTCCAGCGATGATCCATTTTCCAGCGGTAATCTCCAGCAAGGAGCGATGCACACGATCCTGCCTCCGCCAGGGGCACCCGGCCAAATGATGCACAAGCTGTTTGACAGCTCTTTTATAACAGAGGGTGGAGCCACCCGTGACATGTGACCCCACCCCCTCTGACGCATCACGGGAAACCCCTGTTGCATCAGAGGGGGTGGGTCACCTGTCCATGTCACGGGTGGCACCGCCCTCGGTTATAAAAGAGCTGTCAAACAGCTTGCACGGCATTCGGCCGGATGCCTCCGGGAGGGCAGGATCGTGTGCGTCGTTCCTCGCTGGAGATCATCGCTGGAGAATGGATCATCACTGGAGATCGAGAATGGATTACAACGCTGGACATCGAGACTGGATTACATCACTGGAATTGTTTTTGATTTTTGATTTTTTTTTTAAAGGGCTTATCCCAAGCCGTCATTTGTAAAATTTTCACACTTTTTTGTGAAATGGTAGGGGTACAATGTACCCCTTTACCAATTCACATAGAGGGCAGCTCTCTCTCATCCCCCCTCTTTTCCTGCGGCCTGCCAGGTTGCGTGCTCGGGTAAGGGTCTGGTATGGATCTATGGGGAAACCCCACGCAATTTTTTTTTAAATTTGGCACAGGATTCCCCTAATATCCATACCAGACCTGAAGGGCCTGGTAATGGAATTTAGGGGGACGCCTACATATTTTTTTTCTTTCAATGACTTTGATCTGTATTGTTATAAACACGGGAAACACGGGAAACAGGCGCTACTTTACAGGCATACTATAGACACCGTAAAAAAGGTTCCTTTGAGAGGACTATAAACATCTCTGAGCCTGATTGACGGCTTATTAATGGTCAGTTGATCTGGTAAGCAGACTACATTCATCACACGGGTGTTTCCTTTTGGTGGAAGAGATCCAACTTCATTGCCTCCATTACTTAACACTTTATGGACTTAACCCTTTTTTGAACATTGATTTATTTATTTATTTATTTTGAACATTTCACCATAACCCTCCTATAATTTTTCCTATTTTTTAATTAAATTGGGTTTATCACGTTTCTATAGCGCTGTACCTTTTTTGTATTTATACTATAGACACCCCCCAGGTACTAAATTTGAAGGAAATGTCACTCTTATTGTTTCACTTTAAGCATTATTAAAATCACTGCTAGTTTTTAAAACTTTTTTCGGACGAAAATGAATTCGGACGAAAACAAATGCACATGTCTACTGTATACTATCCATTCAGGACAAAGGACAGGTTGATTTACCTGTTACCCTTCCTAGAAGGTCATACTTGCTTTCCCTTTGTTCCCCCATTGTCCTTGATTATCCTGGTAACACTACTGTCAGGCAGTAGCTCTTTGAGCCACCTGACATGCTGGACAGAAACAAAACAACCTGTGGGATCAGGTTGCCTGATCCCACAGACAACCTTACTTTCTGTTTTGTTTCTAGTGAACCATTTCTCCAGACAATATCTTGCTCCCTGAGCTCCTGATGTCTTATGTATCTTCAAAACCACTCATTACTGAAAGAATAAGTATAAAGAATACTGACCTAACATATAAAATAAAAAACAATACATATACCGTCAATTAATGAGCAGCAGCTAGAAAATGGGATACGCACATATGCAGAATAAATAATTAACAAAGACGTGCTATGAACAAATTAGTGAAAATATATACGTGAATATATACAAAGTGACCAGTTAGACCATAAATAAAGAATAGGTGTGTGTACACCACCGAATAATGTATATTAGTCCATAAACCACAAAAGGTAGGTATAAGTGGTCCTTCTCAACACCAACCAACCTTGTGCACCTCCACCACATAAAGGGCAAGCTTTCCAGAAGGCAAGCTGTGAGAGCTTGCAGCTATAAAACCAGCCAGGGCCTTTGTCCAGGAGGTTCAGGAGCTGCCACTCAGGATATATGGTAGTTAGAGGCAAACCACAGCGGAGAGCAAAGGATGATCAATCACTCAATAGTCACGAACGTAAGCCAATCATTTACGCAAAAATGAAAAGGAACTGATTAAAGCCACCATCTTCATTGTGGGAACAGGTTCTCTTCAATGATGCTCGGGTCTGCTTCTGCTAACCAGGAAGTGTCTGCACATTTGACTCTGTGTATCAGGTCCTCAAACATTTAGGTGATTACAGCAATGCCTGTACAGAGAGGAGCAGGCAGAAAGGGAACAGCTTAGTGTAGCCTGTGAGAGATCACAGCTGTCTTATGACAGACTTTTGTCTTGTTCCATAGCTATGCATCCACTTGATCCCAACTTGCAACCATTTGTTACTGACCTTTGGCTTGTTTACTGACTACACTTCTTCTTGATCCCAACCTCCAACCACTTGTTACAGACCTTTGGTTTGTTTACGGACTACACTTCTGTTTAATCCCTACCTGCTACATTTGCCACCAGACTCTGGCTTGCTTGCCTCCTGGTGGGGCAATCCTGAGGAAAACAACCTGGTACTAGCACACAGCAAAATCCATCTCCACCACCAGGACCTATGTGGTGTCTGACTGTATGTACACACATATGCCTTTACCACTTAAGTTCAATGGACACATCCCACCATTACAGAGCTTTCTCATACCGTCGTTGTGTATATTTTCAAATTCTGTCTGCTGCATTTACTTTTGAGAAAAAGCAGTCATTGTTTGTTGTCAGCCTCCTGACTAAGGAAGCCTTCACTTATAAAGAACAAGACAACACAACTTTAAATAATTTCGAGACTTTTGTGACTAAAATGAATCAACTTTTTGATGATCCCAACTGCTACCCTACTGTCTAAGCAAAGTTGCATAGTTTGCAGCAGGGTAGACGTGCTGTTTGCTAAGTACACAGATGAATTCCACCGTTGGATCTCAGATACCACTAGAAACCAAACAGTGCAAAAACGTCTGTTTTGCCAAGGGCTCTTTGAACTGGTAAAAGACGAGTTCACCAGAGTAGAAACTCCTAATGATTTTGAAACTTTCATCCAAATTAATAAGTTGATCAGAGACTTACAGAAAGGATGAAGAAGAGACTGGGTATGTTTAAAAAGAGATGTTTCCCTGCTAGTCAGTTTATTCAGAAGGATACAAAAATTCTAAGGCCCCTTTCACATGTAGTGGATCACTAGATCACTATCAACACTGTTGGAGGTTTTCACGTGTTCAACTGTTATATGGACACTTTAGTGTCTAATATTTTGGTGTGCATTATATAATTTACTAGTATTCAGAAATTGTTGGCTTATTTGGTTTAAAGGGGTGTTCCAGCCCAAAATTGTGTTTATTAAAAGTCAGCAGCTACAAAAAGTGTAGCTGCTGGCTTTTAATAAACACTCACTTACCTGCTCCTGCTCCTCTCCCCCCCTCCCCAGCCGGCGTCTCCATCCCGACTGTGGGCACCCAGCCGTGACAGCCTTCGGCTTCACGGCCGGGCACCCACTGCACATGCGCGAGCCGCACTGCGCATGCGCACGTGGCGCGGCTCGCCGCTGATTGGAGAGGCGATCGAATGGGACCTGTCAGTGTCCCATGTGATCGCCTACAGGGAGGGGCTGGCTTAATCGCCTAACCAGCCCCTAGGCAGAAGCAGGAAGTGGGACAGGAAGTCCCACTCCTACTGAAGCTCCCACTCCCCCCCAAAAAAAATTACATGCCAAATGTGGCATGTAAGGGGGAGGGGAGAGGATTAAGCAAAAGTTGTTTTTTTGGGTGGAACTCCTCTTTAAGACACATTTAGATTGGGGATACATATTGATACCTAGTGCCCATATATTATTTCATATTTAGTTTAAAGCTGCTCCAGTTGGTCTCCAAGGCTCCAGGGCTCTGTCCAATCAGCTGGGTGGGTCGCTGGGTGTTGGCGCTGCAGCCGTGGCATCCGTAACAGGGGGGGGGGTGGTTAAGTGGCTTGCATTCAGGGCATGCATGCTCCTTCATCAGGCATCCTGATTCCTGAAAAATAAAATTGTGGAATATGTTCTTTAACAATGATAAGTAGGGGGCGTGGCGACCGGACTCTAAGATGGACGCTTAGCCTTGAAACTCCGCTCGTACGCCGGATAAAACAGCCTCCACAAGCGTCCACAGGCACCATCCGCAGCGGTACACACAACCGACTGATAGGCGATCATCTGCGGCACCGATCGACCATGGGTCGGAACAGAAAGAAGCCCCAGCAGCCTCAAAAGCTGGATGGCTTCTTCCTCCCTCAGGGACGCGCTCAGCAGAGTAATGGCGGCAGAGCGGGAAACAGCAGGACGGAGTCCTCCCAGTCCCAGCTTCACAACAATGGAGGGACGCGTGCAGCCTCCCGCCTGGACCCGCCGTTCTGTGCCTCGTCTTTGGAGTCTCCCAGCCCGACTACTAGAAGCCCTGCCAAGTCCAGACAGCGCAGGGACTCCCCGCTGCGGCCGCACACAGAAACAACCATGGAGGTAAGCGCACCCCAGGCTGCTACAGCCACCTCAGGCAGGCAGGGAGGAGATCCCATTGCTGAATACCCCACAACAGATTGCCCAGTATCAGACACGATGCTTAAGGAGATGCTGCTCTCCTTGAGATCGTCTCTGCAATCTGACCTGCTCAAAGGACTGAATGAGTGCCGCAGTGAAGTGCATGGGCTGGGACAGAGAGTGCACAGGGTAGAATCTAAGATGGAGGACTTCACTGTTTCTTATAACACCATGGTAGAAGCACACACAGCACAAGGAGAAGACATAGAATGGCTGAAAGATAAGATTTTTGACCTCGAAGACAGGTCCAGGAGAAATAATCTCAAATTAAGGGGAATTCCTGTCCCTCCTAATCAGTCCCTACGCCCAGACCCCTAATACCAGAAGCAACGACCCAGACTTTCTTTTGACAGGAGCCACTCCCAATCCTTCCTCCCTACGCCCATGTGCTGCTGACCTTTTATCATATTTTTTTTTTTTTTTAAGTGTATTCTCGAGAGAGAGGACCCAGGAGTTGATAGGCAGACCCTCCCCCCAGATCCTTCTCCATGCCCTGGTGGCAACGGGTGTGAGGGGGGCCTCCCCCACGACCTGCTCCTTTGGGAGCCAACTGGGGCCAAACGGGACCCCAATGGGGCAGAGGGACTCCCCCTATGAGGGAGTGAGGGGGCCAGGAGCCAGGTCCTTCGCCTCTCTTTATTTTAGGGTCCAAAGTGCGTGTGTTTTAAACCATTTTGTGTGCGTCAAGTGTGGTGGTTTTTGTGGGGGGGGGGTGGGCTTAAGCACCTCCCTAGCACACCCACCGGAGCCGGGCTGACACCAAACTCAATTCACATACACCCAGGGATGTGCTGCTGCCAATCAGGCCACCACAGTCCACTTTTATCATATTAAGGACCAACTCCTACAAGCTGCGCGCAAGCCAGGGGGCCTTCCTCAGCAATACGCCTCTATCAGAATGCTACCAGACCTGTCCAGGCACACGCTGCAACGCCGCCGCAACCTTCTGACCATCACCAAGGCACTGAGGAACCACAATATTCTCCACAAGTGGAAATATCCCGCCACACTAGTCATTACCCATAATGGCTCCACTGTGTCCATGTCCAAACTGGAGGAGGGTCTGAATGCCTTGAAACAATGGGGTATCTTGCCGGTCCAACCTGCGTCAATATCACCCCACTCGAGCCTGCATCTCCTGAAAAGTGACTGGCAGCTGGTCTCACACAAACGATCCACCAAGAAGAAAAATGGTGGCAACGCTTGACACCGACATTCCAATGTTGTTACAGTTCTCCGGAAGTGAGAGCTTCAGTTTGAATCTCCTGTTCACCCCTCTCATACTAATAGCAGCTACGTCTGCACGAGGATCTATTTTTGGATCCAGTTCTTACCCCTTTTCAATTGACTATGTTCTCTCTTATGTTCTTTCTTTCTTGTTCAGTTTTTATTTTCTTTTTTTTTTTATATACACAGACTCTGCAACACTGCCACTACCACTAGTGTCGAATTGGCTGTACCCAGTTCAGGTTCCACCAAGACGCGTCTACAATCTAAGACGGGACCCTTGATAACCGTGAGTAAAGGGCATGACGCCCACGCAACACAGCTCTCACCCAAACCATAATGTCAATTAGATTTTTATCTATTAATGCCCGGGGCCTAAACCACCCTGCTAAATGATTTTCCATGTGGAATGAAGCCGATAAACAGGGAGCAGACATTGTCTGTGTTCAAGAAACACACTTCCAACTACATCACTCCCCGAAGTGCTCCCACAGGAACTTCCTATTTATATACTCGGCCTGCACACCGGATGGCAAAAAGGGAGGGGTCCTGATGGCATTCAAAAATTCCATCTCCTTTCAAACCAAAGACTCGTACATTGATGAGGGTGGTAGGTTTATTTTTGTCACTGGGGATATAAACTCCAGACCATACACAGTCGTCAATGTGTATGCACCCAATTCGCACCAAATACGCTTTCTGAGAAAAGTTCTACACAGAGCGAGTTCTATGAAATATGGCCATCTTCTGGTATGTGGCGATTTCAACATCACTTCGGACCCTAGGATGGACACCACATCGGGGTCCTCTAAAAGGGTGCCATCACTTCAAGCTCTGACACATGCCGAGGAACTGTATGATGCCTGGAGGTGTCTCCACTCCACAGAAAGAGACTACACCTTTTTCTCCAATAGGCACGGATCGTACTCCCGTATTGACATGTTCCTAACTGATAAATGGCTTCTGCAAAATGTTGAAAGGGTGACGATACATGACATCACGTGGTCCGACCACGCTGCTATATCCATGTCTGTGACAGAAAGGGGAGTCTCTTCCTCACCCCCCATTTGGCGTTGCATCACCAAACTCCTACAAGAAACACACTGCCAACAAAAACTTGCCCTACAGGTACAAAATTACTTCTTAGACAACGAAGCCTCAGTTGCAGATCCATATGTTTTATGGAATGCACACAAGGCCTATGTAAGGGGCATCCTAATTCAACTAGGTGCTATAGAAAAGAAAAAGAGGACCCAAAAAATTAACAAGATCCTTTTAGACTTAAGAGATCTCGAATCCCGCAATAAAAAATCCCCATCGCCAGATATAGCCGATAAACTGAGCTCTCTTAGAGGGAACCTTAGGGAAATGCTAGCCCAACAATACGATAAGCATCTTAGCCGCCTAAAATTAACTTCCTATTCTAATTCCGACAGAGCAGGGAAATATCTTGCTAACAGACTTAAAGCTGCACGCACCAAAACAAGGATAGCCTTTTTGAAACACCCCATTACGCAACAAAAAATTATCAATCCCCAAGACATAGCCAACCAATTTGCGGAATATTATAGCTCTTTATACAATTTGCAATCTGACCCAGCCACGCCGCAACCAACTGCAGATAAAATCCAACAGTTCCTAAAGAAAATCCATCTCCCGTCACTATCGGAACAACAACTCTGTACTCTTAACGCACCAATTACCTTCCAGGAAGTAGAGAAAATTATTCTATCCCTTCCGAATGGCAAGTCCCCAGGCCCTGACGGGTTCTCCAACGAATACTTTAAAATATTTAAATCTATACTCTCTCCCCACATGTCAGTCATTTTCAACAAAGCAGCGGACACAGCAACCCTCCCACAAGAAATGTTGAAAGCTCACATAGTAACCTTACCTAAACCGGGCAAAGACCCCGTTGTCCCTGCAAACGTTAGGCCCATATCCCTTCTCAACACGGACACCAAAATCTATGCAAAACTGTTGGCCAAAAGATTAACTGACATTGTACCTACATTGATACAGCGCGACCAGATGGGGTTCGTGAGGGGGAGACAAACCTCTGATGCAACTCGACGCATCATCAATGTGATTCATAATGCTGAGGTGACTCGAACGCCTTCTCTGCTGCTGTCAATAGACGCAGAGAAGGCGTTCGACAGAGTACACTGGAACTACATGGCTCAGGTCTTAAATAAGTTTGGGTTTGAAGGTAACATATTGAATGCTGTCTTAGTCCTTTACTCCGCCCCTTCCGCACAGGTTTATGCTGCGGGCTTCCTATCTTCGCCATTCACGATCTCGAATGGGACCAGGCAGGGTTGTCCTCTGTCCCCGACCATCTTTAATCTCATGATAGAACCTCTGGCTGAGGCTATACGCTCCCACCCCCTGGTCTCGAGCTTCCAGTTTGGCTCCAATAAACATACCATCAACTTATTTGCTGATGATGTTATCCTGATCTTATCCAACCCCCTAATTTCTCTAACCGCAGCTCACAATGTTCTCAGTGAATTTGGAGAGATATCATACTACAAGATTAATTTTTCTAAATCCCTAATACTAGATTTGGGAGTCCAAACGCATACCAGAATGGCACTGCAAAGGCAACTCCCTTACACGTGGAGTAACAGTGGAATTACCTATCTAGGCATAGTTCTTACTAACAGGGTTACCACGCTTGCCAAAGCTAACTTACCCCCTCTAATAGCCAAACTGGAGGCCCAGTCCCGGGACATGGTCAAAAAAGAAATATCTTGGATGGGGAGGATCTCTGCCTACAAAATGATGATCCTACCACAAATTTTATATATGTTCCGAACTCTCACGATCCACATTCCTCAACACTTCATCAAGAGTTTGTCAGACATTGGGTGGAAATATGTCTGGAACGGTAAAAAACCCAGGTGCTCTAGGAACAACCTCATATCCCATAAGACAGTAGGTGGAGCAGGTATGGTGGACATCCATGACTACCTATGGGCGACAAGACTGGACCAGCTAAAATACTGGTTTAGGGAGACGGACGTACCACTGTGGGTAGAAATAGAAAGAGAAACGTCCCCGACGACTGACCTAAAATTGTTGCTCCTAGGGGATTGTTGGGCGCACTGGGAAGTGAATAGGTTGTCACCCCCGATGCAAACATCCATATTGACATGGCGGACCTTTCTGGAGCGTACACCGCATGATGCACGCACCCAAGGCCCTGAGCTACCACTGCAGATACTAGAGGCTAAAATCCCTACATTAAGGGTCAAAGACTTAACAGATCAGGGTGTGTGTCTCCTATCGGACCTGTATGAGGGTACGCAACATAAGCCCGCACAAACTCTTATGACACAATACAAACTCCAGCCTCCGACACTCTTCAAGTGTCTACAAATATCACACCTCACTAGCCGTCTGCCTCGGCCCTGTGTAGAAATTCCCAATAAGGCATGGCATCTCTATACGGCAGCCACACAGAATACAAAAGGTATTTCACTATTTTACAACGTGTTCCAAGACAAAATGAAATTCTCCAAAACAATAGCGATGTGTAAATGGGAAGGAGATTTGGAATCCTCGTTCTCAGAGGACCAATGGCGAAGAACATTTAGGGAAATACACAAGGCTTCACATTGCGTAAAACACTGGGAGTTGGGGATTAAAATGGCAAACAGGTGGCATTATACCCCGTTTAGAATGGCAACATACTTCCCCGGTTCGTCTCCCAACTGTTGGAGAAACTGTGGGCAGATAGGAAAGTTGCTTCACATGTTTTGGCAGTGCCCTACTATAAAATGCTTATGGAACCAAGTCTTCCGGTTGATTTCCTCACTGACGGGTGTTCTCACCACGCCAGACCCCGCTTTAGCACTACTTCATTTAAACATCGACAAATTCCACCATGACTTTCGACAGGTTGTAACCCACATACTATTAGAAGCGCGTTCCATGATTTTAAGCAACTGGAAAAGTGACAAAGCCCTAAATGTATCTGACATCATAACAGCAGTCCACAGGAACTATACGTTTGAACGATTATTAGCTATAAACTCACTGACATGCAAAAAGTTTGATGACTGTTGGTCCATATGGCCTAAACGCATGTAAATTATTGTTGAATAGTGTTATTGATAAAAACTATATCTGCTGATGTGTATATCAATCCTATGTTCTTTTTATGTTTTACTTTCTATTTTCTGTATAATGATAAAACTTTCAATAAAAACTATTGATTTAAAAAAAAAACAATGATAAGTAATATATCTATCACATGGTATTCAAACTATATAACATGTAAAGTCCTAAATTATTGCACGTTCTCTTAGCTGAAGTCAAGTAAATTCTGGAATACAGTAACACTGTACTTCTCAATGCAGTTCTCAAAGAGAGAATATGCATTTTTGCCACTAGGGGGACCACAGTGAAAAGGGCTCTAGTTTTGTTTGCTTGTGGGCCTTATCTTGTAGCTCCTACAGTTGGATGATTGTTGGGATACAGTAGATGATAATTTCTGTCCTCTCAGGCCTTAATTGACAGGTGAGAGGGTAAATTTGCCTGACAAATTAGTTTATCTTTTTTAACCTTTAACAACTTCAATACCAGGCACTTACTCCCACTTACTCCCCTTTTCTGAGCAGGACAATTTTCAGCTTTCAGCGCTGTCACACTTTGAATGACAATGGTCAATGGAATGACAAATGGTCATGTAACATTGTACCCAAACAAATTTTTTATAATTTTCTTCCCACAAATAGAGCTTTCTTTAGGTGATATTTAATCACCTCTGCGTTTTTAATTTTTTGATAAACAAACTAAAAAAGCAAAGACCCAGATGTTTGAAAATATTTTTTATTTTAGTTTCTGTCATAAATTGTAGTTTTCCCCTTCACTGACGGGCACTGATGAGGCGGCACTGATGGGCACTCATGAGCGCAGCACTGATGGAAACTAATGAGTTGGCACTGATAAAGTGACACTGATGGGCACTGATGAGGAGGCACCGATATTTAGAATTGATAGGCACTGATAGATGGCACTAATATGCAGCATTGATGGGCACCAATATGCGGCACTGATATGCTGCACTGATGGGCACTGATAGGCGGCACTGATTGGCACTGATAGGTGGCACTGATGGGCACAGACAGGCGGCACTGATGGGCACTGACAGGCGGCACTGGCACTGATGGGTAGGTAATAATTGTCACTGACAGGTGGCACTGATATGAAGCACTGATGATGAGGTACTGATACGTACTGACAGGTGTTACTGCTGGGTAGTGATTGGCACTGTGTTGGGCAGTGATTGGCACTGTGGTGGGCACTGGCAGAATTTTATGTTTGTACATTGCTATGCACTGGTTGGCAGGTGATTGGTACATTTAAGGGGGCTGTGCTGATAATCAATGTGCTGATCATCAGCACAGAACCCCCCTCTGACAGGGAGAACCGCCAATCGGCTCTCCCTGTCATCGTAAACCGAGGAATGCCGTTTACCAGTACTTCCTGGTTCACACAATGATCTGCTGTGATTGGTCACAGCTGATCACGTGGTAAGAAGCCTCTTATAGCTGTATTTATTGTACAGCAATTAAAAAATCGAATTTAAAATCATACAGAAAAAAAAAGAAGAAATACCGTTCAGTGCAATGGTTCAATTACACATTCTGTGGTAACATGCAGCTTTTTCAGATTGCCAAATATGCTTGTTAACGGTTAATCCCAATACAAAGTTCATATATATAAAAATAAAACGTATAAAGTATTAATATACATTATATGTATAAAAAATAAATGAAATAAGAAAGGCAGAGGAAGCTCCTCCTACCCAACTCTAAGGATTTTAATGTGAGATATCAATCGTGGTAATAAGGTAAACACACCAAACACGTAGGTTATATTTAAAAAAATAGAAAATTTAATTTTACATAAAATTATTATACATATAAACAGATCAATTAGAGGACGACCACAATATTTACAGAATAGCAAATACAGAGTTTGGTGCACTAATTGTCAACTAGTTTTGCATTTGCGTGCTTCTTCAGGGCTTTAGCACCTCGGTCTCTTCTGAGAACTAGTCGTCTGTGTATAATAATAAATGCCATTAGTACAAAACAGCAAATATATAATGTAATTTTTACAAAATTATCAATATTTAATCTAAAAAAAAAGTATAAATTTATATACAACAAAATATAATATATCAAAATATGAAAGTGTGCTTACCGATCCTGAAAATATGAAAGTGTGCTTACCGATCCTGAAAATATGAAATTGTGCTTACCGATCCTTTTGTGTTTACCTTATTACCACGATTGATATCTCACATTAAAATCCTTAGGCCTCGTACACACGAGCGGATATGTCCGCTGAAAACGGTCCGATGGACCGTTTCAGCAGACATCTCCGATCGTGTGTATGGGCTAGCGGACAGATTTGTCCACCCGACAGATTTCAAAGCATGCTTTGAAATCTATCGGGTGGGAATGTGTCCGCCCGACATGTCTGCTGGTTAGTACACTTACCAGCAGACATGTCGTCCTGCACCGCCGCCACGCCGCCGCCGAATGGATTCGGCGCATGCGCGGAAGTGTTTTACTTCCTGGTGCGGTGACGTAGCGGTGACGTGGCGGCGTCAACGTCACCGCCACGTCACCGCGCCGTCCGCCGGCTGGGAATTTGATCCGATGGTGTGTACACGCCATCGGACCAAACTCCAGATCGGACATATCCGATGGAAACGGTCCGCGGACCATTTTCATCGGATATGTCCGATCGTGTGTACAAGGCCTTAGAGTTGGGTAGGAGGAGCTTCCTCTGCCTTTCTTATTTCATTTATTTTTTATACGTTCATTTTTAGGATTGTGAGTTCTTATCAATCGTATCCGGGAGACATTTTTCCACCCACTTCTTTTTTCTTAATTATATGTATAGTCATTACATTGTACAACGTTTGAAAAAAAGCACCACCGTACCCCATACAAAACAATACAAAACAAAAATATATATACAAAAACAATCAGGCCACGTATACACGATCAGACTGGTCCGATGAGAATGGTCCGACTGACCGTTTTCATCAGACCACGCTGAAGTGGTCTGATGGTCTGATGTGCGTACACACCATCGGGCCAAAAATCCGATCAGGCCAGAACGCGGTGACGTAGAACACAACGACGTGCTAAAAAAACGAAGTTCAATGCTTCCAAGCATGCGTCTACTTGATTCTGAGTATGCGTGGGTTTTTGGTCCGATGCTTTTGTGAACTAACCATCGGGCAGGTGTCCGTCGGACAGATTTTCTTTTCAATTTTTTTATTGAGAAAATAAACGCAGAGTACAAGAATAAACGGTTTTGGTTTGACATACTAACGAGTACAAAAAGGTACATACAGAACATAGCACGTGCAGTCACGTATATAGTATTACAGCGTATTGAACCAAAGGACAATGTAACCATATTGAACACACTAAAGGGAAGCGTAACAGAAACATGACTGTGCGATACTTAGAAGGAAACATATAGGAATCCTCCACGAGGGGGGAGGCAATTCCAATCCAACAGAGGAGTAATACGTAAAACAGTACTCTGTAGGTAAAAAAAAAAAAAAAGAGGAAACAGAAAACTAGTACTGGGTAAGGAATTCCAACCTTACCCGAGATAACATTGACAACTTTTCAAGGTATCTAGAAAAAGAAAGAGAGAGAGAGAAGAGAAAAGAAAAAAAAAAAAAGAAAAAAAGGGAACTTAAAGAGAGGAGAGTAGAGTAGGAAAAGGGAAAGAAAAAAAAAGAGAGAGGAGAGAGGGAAGGAAACAAAGAAGAAAGGGGGAAAGAGAGAATGTCAGCAGGACCGCACAAACCCCAGGAGGCCACGAGAATAAAGGGGCATAAGCTATAATGAATCATGGCACTAGTAAGGCCATATCGAACCCCGGGGGAAGAAAATTCTCTACCCAGGGAGTCCAGATATTATTGTGTTGGGTAACCTGATCCAGAATAGTCGCTTCTATTTTGCTATGGATCATAGCCTGAGTCACCCTGCTTCTAACTTCCGCTATGTGCAAATTTGGGGACTTCCAAGTCTTCGCTATAGTCTGTTTAGCCGCAGTAGTCAGTTGGAGCAGGAGTCTAACTTGGGCCCTTGTATAATCCTTACGTATTAAGTTTAGAAGGGCTATAGACGGATCAGGGACCAAAGTATCGTGTAGCAGGGTGGAAGCCATTTGAAATATTACTACCCAAAAGCGTTGTGCAATCGGGCAAGACCACCAAATATGTTCATGTGTACCCTTAGCCCCACATCCCCGGCAACATACTGACGGATAGGATGGCAAAAATTTAGGAATCCTAGCGGGAACTAGGTACCACCGCATAAGGACCTTGTAATTTGCCTCCAGAGCCACCACATTTTGAGAGGAGGCTTTCGTATAGCCCCAAATATTTGCCCATTCCTCCATATCCAATGTTATCTGAAGGTCTTTGGACCACTGTGCAGCATAGGGGGGGAGGTCAGTCGGGGAAGCAGTGAGGTGGTTATATAATCGTGAGATGACACCGGGAGCATGTGGGTCAGTATTACAAATACTCTTGTAAAGAGGGAATTCACCCAGAGAGGTGCAATCTTTAATTACTGTTCGAATAAAGTGAGATATTTGTAAGTAACGAAAGTGTTCAGTATAGGGGAATGTAGCCTGAGCCTGTAGGGTAGAGAAAGATTTAAGGGAAGTAGAGGAAACAAGATCACACACACGGTGTAGTCCAGCCCGAGTCCAAAGGCGGAAGGAGGCAGGTTCGGAGAGGGCAGGAAAGAAAAATGGGTGACCTATCACAGAAAGTAATGGGGCATGGGGGGAAACCAACCCAAATCAGACACGCAAACTATCCCATAGTTTAAGTGAGTGACGCGTGACTGGATTATGTACTGGGCCACGTATCAGTAGGGGCAACTACAGCAAGTTAGATACTATCAACGGGGAGAGATCAACAGCTTCCAGGCTAACCCATATTGGGATTTCAGAGGAGGCATGAAGCAAAGTGAGTTGTGCCAGCTGAGCAGCCTGGTAGTAGCGGGCAAAATTAGGGAGTCCCAAGCCTCCACTGAGCTTATTTCGAAGGAGAACAGATCTAGATACTCGGGGTTTTATTGGACCCCAAATATATTTAAAGACCCGGGTCTGAATAATTCAATGGAAGTAGGAGGGAACCGCAACCGGAAGAACTCTATAAAGATATAAGAGTTTGGGGAGCAAGGACATCTTAACGGCTGCGACCCGTCCTAGCCAGGAGACACATAGTGGTTACCATATGTCCAATAAAGCGGATAGGTGGGATAATTAGTTCTATAAAGGTTCACTGGATCACTAGTCAGTTTAATTCCTAAGTACGAAAGGGACGTAGAGGACCAAGATAAAGGAAAGTGTTCTTGTATATGGGTGACTTCCGTGGGAGGTAGAGACACATTGAGGGCCTTAGACTTAGATTTATTAACTTCCAAACCCGAGATATTTGCAAATTTTTCCAAGATTTGTAGGAAGGGGTGGCAATGTTAGACGGGGGGAGGATATGAATAGAAGCGTGTCATCCGCAAACAGGCAGATTTTATGGGAAGTAGAGGCAACTTCCAAGCCTCTAATATCCGGGTTAGCCCTAATCAGAGCAGCCAGAGGTTCAATTGCTAAAGCGAAGAGTAAAGGGGATAAAGGGCACCCCTGCTGGTACCTTTTTCTATCTGAAAACTATCAGAGCGGAAGCCAGAATATTTAACATAGGCCTGTGGTTTTTTATAAAGGGAGCTTACCCATTGCAAAAAGTGTGGACCAAATGCCCAGCGTTCAAGTACAAAGTTTAAATAAGGCCAGGAGACCGTATCAAATGCCTTCCTGATATCAAGTGACAGTAGGTGCATTGGGATCTTACGGGTTCTAGCTAAGTGTTGCAAGAGAACAACCCTCCTAATGTTATCACAAGCCTGTCGACGGGGTATGAAACCCACCTGATCCTTATGTATTAATCCACCAATAATGGGATTGAGGCGCAAGGCCATAATTTTGGCAAGGAGTTTAATGTTAAGATTAAGTAGGGAAATAGGCCTGAAATTAGACCAGAGGGAGTTGTCTACATTGGGTTTAGGAATCATAGCTATTATAGCCGTCAAGGTTTCTCGACCAAAAGAGTGTTGTTGAAGCAAAACATTGAAAGATTTAGTAAGAAGAGGGGCGAGAGTACCAGAGAATTTCTTGAAGTAGGAGGCCGAAAGCCCATCAGGACCCGGCCTCTTATGAGGTTTAAGAGTTTTAATAGCAAAGAGGACCTCTTCCGTTGAGATTGGTCTTTCAAGAAGTTCACGGTTAGAGTCGGACAGCACGGGTAGAGGGATATCCCAAAACAACGATTCGGCGGCGGAGGGAGAAAAGGAGGATTGGGCCTTATACAGATCTTGTAACCGCTTCCGAAATTCAGATAGAACCTTAACAGGGTTACTAGTGAATGTGTTCTTGTCCGTCCGGAGCCTAATAGGGACCTGGTTCCGTTCCGGACAACGAAGACGCATGGCCAAGAAAGTATCTGCCTTATTAGCCTTTGTATAAATAGTATGGTTCGATCTGCCGATGGCTTTATCGGCCGATTCAGCCAGCAGCAGATCCAATTCAGTCTTTGATTTTTCCATAGCAATCCTGTTTGGTTCGGAAGGGGAGGACTGAAATTGGAGAAAACATTGGTGGAAATCCCGTTCTAGATCAGCCAACCGGAGTTTTTTGTCTCGGTTTAAATGAGTAGAGACAGAGATACACGTTCCCCTGATCACAGGCTTGTGTGCCTCCCAGAGAAGAACAGGAGAAATGTCGGGTGAGGAATTGAGTTTCAGGTAGTCTGTGAGGGCAACTTGGATATCAAGACAGTAGGATTGATTGGTAAGGTGAGCTTCGTTTATATACCAGGTACGATCTCTGGATTGAGGGATTAAGGAGGATATGGTGGTGAGTACTGCACAGTGGTCCGACCAGGAGATAGGTTGGATAATAGAGTTAAGCAGTATAGGGGAAAAGACAAATAGAGAAGAAAAAATAAGAGAATACTTATGTGAGACCAATTTACCAAAACTAACACAGGAAATAATAGAAACTTTAGAAGAGCCAATAACACAAACAGAAATTAGTCAAGCGATCCAAGGAACTTCAGGGGGGAAAAGCCCAGGCCCCGACGGCCTGCCAATCAACTATTATAAAAAATTTAAAGAGTCTTTGATCCCAGAAATGTGCACCTACTTCAATAAACTAGGGGGAATTGAAGAAGTAAGGAAAGAATCCCTTCTTGCCAATATCACTATTATAGCTAAACCAGGAAAAGATAAGACCCTCTGCGCTAACTACCGTCCAATTGCATTGTTAAATGCCGATATAAAAATCTTTGCAAAGATATTGGCAACAAGGATAAAACCATATATGCCTGACCTAATAAGCTCAGATCAGACGGGATTTGTAAGAGGCAGAGAAGGGAGGGATAATAGCCTAAGAACACTCTTAATGCTACAAGACGAAAAAAGGGATGGACCCCCAGCCGTACTCATGTCACTTGATGCTGAAAAAGCGTTTGACAGAGTCGACTGGGGATTCATGATGGAGACTTTAAAAAACATAGGTTTGGGCCCTAGATTCATGAAATGGATAGGAAATCTATACAAGTCCCCTACGGCAAAAGTAAAGGTAAACGGGAGAGATTCTAAGGTGATTAACATGATGAACGGAACAAGGCAGGGTTGCCCGCTCTCCCCCCTTCTTTATGTGATAGCCCTAGAACCACTGTTGTGCAAGATCAGGAACAACCCAGGAATAGGCGGGGTGAGAGTAGGAGAAGAGGAACATAAGTTGGCAGCATATGCCGACGATGTCCTCTTGTATGTGACCAAGCCTAAAATATCAATTCCTAATATATTGGAGGAAATAAGAAGATATGGTAGTCTCTCCAACTTCAAAATAAATCCTGTAAAAACTGTTATCATGAATATAGGGCTCGACCAAAAGGAAGAGGAAGGTCTACGTAGAACATTTAATTTTACGTGGGAACAAAAATCACTCACATATCTGGGGATAAAAATAACCCCTAAAGTAGCAGGCCTCTTTGAGGCAAACTATATTCCCCTACTTAACGATATAAGACGAGATCTAAAAAACCTCTCCCACAAGCAGATTTCCTGGATGGGGAGGATTAATTTATTTAAAATGACAGTTTTACCAAAGATAATTTATAAATTCCAAATGCTTCCAATAAATGTTCCACAAAGCTTCTTTAAGGTAGTAAAAAATATAATCTCAAAATATATATGGCAAGATAAAAAAACCAGAATAAGCTATGCAACCCTAACCCGTGGAAAAAAAAGAGGAGGACTGGCCCTCCCCGATATAAAAAGATACTATCAAGCCGTAATTCTAGCGAGACTAGTCGAATGGACAAATAAGAATTCATTAAAAAAATGGGCTCAATTGGAAAACGGGATAAGTGGTCAGCACTTAAACACAAACATATGGATCCCACCTAAATATAGAATAACTAACTCAAAAACACATAGGGCCAGATTCAGCAACACTTGCGCTGGAGTATTTCGATATGCGCCGTGTAACTGTGAAGATGCGCCGTCGTTTCTATGTGGCCGTACCCACCAAACTAGATGCGCCCGAAGACGCGCCATTTGCGACCGGCGGAACGTTCCGACGCCCGAGTATCGTCAGCGCATAATTTCGCTGGGCGCATCAGTCGCGCCTATTGATTTCCCCTGCAAATATGCAAATGAGGGAGATTTCCCGATTTGCGAACGGATAAGCACCATACGCTGGCTACATGCGCCGCGCGTATCTCGTCCGTCCGGCGCAAAGTTATTTCTACAAAAGGCTGCTTTATCTTTACTCCAGACGGTCAGAGGTCAGCAGGAGAGCAGCTACAGCAGCGTTACCGACGATAGGAGCTAGCTGAACAACCACACTTGCAAGGACAACACCTCTGTGTGCCAACATGCCAGGAGCAATTGTGGTCCTCGAACTACTGATGGGTCCCCCGGAACGAAGGAGGCGGGCACGTGAGAGGATATACCGCACTCGTATGAGCCTCTTTGGCATGGGGGATGAGGAGGTGTATCGCCTCTTCAGATTCAGCCCAGATGCAATACTTGAACTAACCACAACCCTGCAGGATGACATCACCAGCCCAACACACCGCTCACAAGCAGTGCAGCCACTGGTGAAGGTCCTGGCAACACTTAATTTCCTTGCAACTGGATCATTTCAGCGTACAAGTGGAGTGGTGGCTGGGATGTCACAGTCCTCCGTGAGCAGATGTGTGCACCAGGTTGTCCCTGCAATCCTCAGACGCATGTCCAACCAGTTCATCAGACCCACCACTGAGGAGCTGCGGCAGATTTCTACAACATTGCCAGATTCCCACGCACTGTGGGGGCCATTGATTGCACACATGTGGCACTCCAGCCCCCCAGTGCCACAGAGCACATATACCGCAATCGGAAGCATTGGCATTCCATCAACTTACAGGTGATAGCCGATGCCCAACGCCTCATATGGCACGTCCGTGCCAAACACCCCGGGTCCAGCCATGACAGTTTCATATACAATCAGAGCCCCATCCCAGCAGAATTTAACCAGAACATGTATGGGGACAGCTGGCTGGTTGGTGAGTGACAAGGGAGTCAGGCATGACTATCCCCTCCCGTGATGCACAACAGAAGTGGCACATGCATGACTAACATCCTCCTGTCTTTTCCCTTCCAGGTGACTCTGCATATGCACTGGGACCCCATCTAATGACTCCTTTCCGGAACCCCCAAACCAGAGGAGAGAGAAAATACAATGAAGCACACATCAAAACCTGTGCAGTGGTGGAGCAAACATTTGGGCTCCTGAAGTCCCGTTTCCGCTGCCTGGATAAGTCCGGGGGGACCCTATTGTATTCCCCTACATTTGTGTGTCAGATCATCGGTGCATGTAGCATTCTGCACAACTTTGCTATGAGAAAAGGCCTGCACATTGACATACGTGATGACCTGACCCCCGACCCACACAGTCCCCACCTGCCAGAGGACACCCAGTCTGCTGATGGAAGAGCAGTCAGGAGGGTCCTCGCTGTAGGCATCTTTGGATACTAAACCAAAACATTAATTACACAGACAGTGCACGCGTGTACACCACTGATGTCACTAGATCACACACACCACATGCACATCGCATTGGATTAGCCCAAGTCCAGCATGTAGGAGTTGGGAGCAGCAACGCCAGCGTCAAGGCCCCAATGATGTCACTGTCCATTCATACACCTTTCACACGTCATTCATACAGCCGTGGGGTTAACTTCACCACCACGGCCGAGGGTGACACCCCTTACTGTCAGGAGTGCCACCCTCTCACATTCACACACCATTCACACTGTCCCCTGCACTCCTGACCGTGTGCAGTAAAAAAAGAAATACAAAATCGCATAACCTGAGAAAATAAATAAACAAAAACTCATGACCTGAGTATAAAATAAATAATACAAAATAAACAAAAACTCATAACCTGAGTATTTAAAAAAAATCATAGAAACCAAAAAAAAAAAAGCCTCATCGGGGATGCCGGGGGCTTCTTCTGGGGGCCCCTCTCTGCCTCCTCAGCTGCCTGGATGGAGTGGGTGGGGGTGGGGGGGCATCTGGAGGTGGCTGATCCCCAGGTGGGCCACTCCTGGCAGGTGTGGCCTGCATGCCCTCCAAGGCCATGGCTATCCGGCCGAGGTATGAGTTCGTCTGGGCCTGCATCCGGAGCTGACGGGTGACCTGGTAATGCTGGGCCCTCCGACTCAGCCTCCCCTGGTCCCGGATGGCAGCACTGTTACCCTGGATGGCAGCAGTGTAGGCCTGGACGGCTGCAGTGAGTTGCGTAATATCACCATGCACCTCCCCCAAACTGGTCACCACTGCAGCGCAGTTGCAACTTACATCCTGGACTGCGTTGCTTATCTGGGCAACGGAGCCCAGGCTGTCAGACACTTTCTCCAAATGCCCAACTATGGCCCCCATTTGTTCAGTCTGTCTGGCGTGATCCCTCGCCAACTTGTCCTGGACAACATCAGACACCCCCTTGGTCTTCTGGGTCGCCTTCCTGGGGCCAGAAGATGGTTGTCCCCGGGGGGAAGGAGTCGCCCTTGAGGGGCTTCCAAGGATGGGGGAGGGGATAACAGATGGCCCAGGAGAAGGGGAGGAGACCTCCAAAACTAAAGTAAAGTCCTGCTCTGCCACAGCAGGCTCCTCCTCAACGACCTCGGCAGGTGTGGTGTGGCCACTCTCCTCCACCACCTCTTCACCACCCAGGGGCTCGGGCACACGATGGCGTGGGGGGGATGGGGTGGAATGGACGCTGACCGATGATGGCCCAGCTCCGTCATCTGTGGATGACACAAAGCAGACACATGTTGGTGGTCCCACACACTTGGCACATGTACCCTCCCCCCCCAAATGCAAGAAATCAAATAGGGGATAAAAAACACTTACCTGTCCTGGAGCCTTCCTCCATGGAGTCATAGCCTGGGACCCCCTCCACCTGCTCCCTCTCCAGGCAGCGTGCGACCACCTCCTCCTCCGCGGTCAGGGTGACAGGACATGGGGGACCACCACCTGTGCCCCTCTCATGCCTCCTGATGGTGGCCACCTTGCCCCTGACCTTGCGCCGCAAGTCGTTGATCCTTTTCTGAATGTCCCCAGCAGTCCGGGTGGAGTACCCCAAGACATTCACCCTGGCAGCAATGGACTCCAGGATGCCCTGCTTTCTCTCCCGGCTGGTCTTGCGGCTTTTTTTCCCATGAAGCAAATTATTCACAGACTCCATCGCTGAGATGATAACCGAGACCTCCTGGGAATTAAAATTAAGGTTCCTCCTCTCTCTGGGGGTAGCGGGAGCAGCCATTACAGAGCAAAAGTATCTTCCCTGGGGTGGGGGGAAACGGATATACTTTTGCGCCGGAATGGCGTTTCCACCTGCGCTTTTAAGCTCCCAGCGGAACGCATTGCGCTGACGTTTCCCGGGAAGTGGTGCCGACGGAAGTTGTGAGCATGCGCACAAGGGGGCGAGTGGAGCCGCACTCACTGCGCATGCTCCGTGGATGATGCGCTGAATGTAAGCCTCTGCGCTGGGCTCCGCCCATCATTTACATATGATCACACCCACTTCCACTTGCGTCGGGTTACGCCAGCGCATTATCGTTACTCTGGCGCAAGTTTACGCGCAACTGCTATGTGAATAACAGTACTTGCGCTGAAAGGGTCTTCAGAGTAACGTAAATGAGAAGCGTTACTCCAGAGGAAAGATACTCCCATCTACCTGAATCTGGCCCATAGTATCACAAAACAGGTTTTTAAGACATGGGATTTGATACACAAGAGGGAAAAATGGGAATATAATTCCCCATTAATCCCACTAGTAAACACAAATTTTTTTGCACCGGGGAATAGGACTAAACTTGGAAAAAAAATAGGCAGCAAAAGACTGGGGGATATAGTAGCACAAGGAAAAATTAAAAATAAAGAAGAGATACACGTAGTAGCAGGGGCACAACAGATAACTGACTGGGAATACTTACAACTAAAGCACTTCGTAAACACACTTCCAGCACCAATAAGGGACGATATAGCACAAAACTCAATAGAGAAACTTTGCACTAGGGGAGAACCAATATCACATGGAATTGCGAGGATCTACAAAATTCTCACAGACATAGGGACAAAAGAAACACTACAAAGCATAGAAGCCTGGGAGAAAGAAATTGGAGAAAGAATAGAAGAAGTACATATGACTAGCGCGACATTTACTTACGCTAAAGACATAACAACAGTAGAAGCTAATTATAAATGCATGTTGAGATGGCATTTGACACCCGCTAGACTCAACAAAATATCTTTGGATAATTCCCCCCTCTGTTGGAGGAAGTGCAATCAAGTAGGGACTACCCTGCATATATGGTGGGACTGCCCGAGAATCCGGGAATTCTGGACCGAGATCCTCAAATTAATTGAGGAAATTTCTGGAGAAAAGATCCCATCAGATCCCCTGTCCTGCCTCTTCCATAGACAAGGCCTAGTAAAGGGAAAAAAAAATATGCCTCAACACTGGTCCCAGTGCTGTTAAACGCAGCAAAGGGACTGATTCCGAAATTTTGGCTTCATCCACAAAAACCACCCCTAAAAGAATTTATAAATAGGGTCGATCACATTGCAGAGATGGAGCACTTAAGAAGGGTTGATCAGGGAGAGGAGGAGGGCGGAAGTGGTGGAAAAGATTTGGGATCAGTGGAGATCCTATAAAACCTCGGAAAAATTCTCTTTACTATTACTAGAAATAAATACGTAAACGCTTTTGACCCGATCAAAAAGGGAAATGAGGTAAGAATTGGGCGGGGGGGGAAACATCAGGGGGGGGGAATAAATAAATAAATAAGTATATATTAGAGACCCAGGGTAGCAGGTGCGGAGGAGAGAAACGAGAGTACATAACCGCACAAGAGTCACGCAACATGTGTATGCAAAGTTATCTGTAACAATATTGCTTTTTTCATAATACCTTTTTCATAATATTTAAGAAAAAAAAAAAGAAGAAAAAAAGGAAGAAAAAAAAAAGAGAAAGATGACATAATATAAACAAAGAAAGAAAAAAAAAAAGAGATATAATAATATGCTAAATACACCGAAATACCCACAAATGATGCTAATCCGGGGTGAATAGACGCAGGGCAGAACAACAATGAACCCCACAAACACCCTAAAATTCTGGGTTAAGTCTGATGTGGAAAAAAAAAAAGCAGTATAGGGGAAGATGCAACCGGGACAAAGATATGATCAATCCTGGAAAAGGATTTGTGCGGATATGAATAAAACGTATAATTTTTCTTAGTCGGATTGCACTCCCGCCATGTATCAAGCAGAGAGTCTTGCTGGAGAAGTTTCCGGAAACGTATAGAGGGGGGGTATTGATCAGGGGCATAGGGTGACTTATCCAAATGAGGTTGCAGTACTAAATTAGAGTCGCCGCACACAATCAGTGTACCTTTACAGTGGGAGCGTAGGACTTGGAACAAATGCGAAAAAAAGGGTTACTATTCGGAGCATAGTAGGAGACTAGGGTAGTTTCAACATCCTGTAGTAGGCCCACGAGGATGATATAGCGGCCTTCAGGGTCTTTAATTTCGGAGAGAACCGAAAAGGGGAGGGTATGATGGAGGACCCCACGTTTTTTTGTGGGGGCAGAGGCAGTGAATACCTGAGGATAACGGGAACTAAAGAATTTGGGAGTTGTACGTACTAAAAAATGGGTTTCTTGTAGAGCAACTATACCTGCCTTTAAAGTGGCGAATGTTTGGAAAGCTTTAACCCTCTTGTTAGGAGAATTGAGATACACGTAGTAGCAGGGGCACAAAAAAACAAAACCTGGGCAACCCCTAGAATCAGAGAGGGGTGGTATCGAGCTCCACCGCACAGGAGGGAGGGCTCATGGCGAACAGTCCCTTAGTGCCTTGATTGAAGAATCCTCGGCGAAGACAGCAACAACAAATACCGGGGGGATCAAACAAGGAGATACAATACGGCACTGCGGGGACAAAAAAGAGAAAGGAAGAGACCTGCTGGAACAATGTTAGACATTCGCATTCAGCGAGGTGAGTATAGCTGGCGGTCACCATTACGAGAGGAACGAGCAGGGGTCCCCTTACGAACAGAGGACGGAGCCGGCTGGAGTCTCTTCGGGGTAGCCGTATACGGATGAGCAGCAGTGCGAGCCGGGGTACGGGGTAATGAAGTCTCTGACATCTGAGCCGGGTCGGTGAGGTGGAGAGACTCCAGGAGGCACTGAAGGGATTCAGGTGAAGTGCAGGAATGCTGCTGGCCTTGATAGGAAAATTGCAGGGCAAAAGGGAACCGCCAGGTATATTTCAGTTGGTGCTGCATAAGGACTTGCAACTGGGGCTTCATCGCACGCCTTTTGGCAATTGTTGAGGGAGCCAGGTCAGAGAAGAGCTGGTAGTTGTGACCTTGAAACTGGAGAGCGTCCTTATTACGGGCAGCAGCAAGCAGTTGCTCTTTCGTGCGACAGAAATGGAGTTTGACAATAATGTCACGCGGGGGACCATCTTGCTGGCGGCAGTTAAGGCCCTATGTATCCTGTCAAACTCCAGTCTCTCGATTGGTATGGAGGAGGATGAAAGCTCTTGGAATAGGGCTGTAGAGAAAGATTGTAAGTCATCCACAGTCTCACGTATGCCGCGAATGCGCAAATTAGACCTGCGAGAACGGTTTTCGGCGTCCTCTAAACGTGAAAGGAGAGCGGCGTTCTCCACCCGGAGAGCAGCCTGCTCCTGGGCCTGTTCTTGGAGGGTGAGCTCCAGGTCATCAACTCTGGTTTCCAGGTCCGCAGTGCGTTGGCCTAGTTCCCTGATCTCACGGGATAGCCTATTAGTTATCTGGTCTGAGGTAGTTTTCAAGGCCCTATGCAGCATAGCATCCATATACTTAAAAAAGTCAGCTTGGGACATACCTGACGGCGGTAGTGAGGGAGAACCAGCAACATGGGATTCCTCTCCATCATCCTCATCGCTGTCAGCATGCAGGGATCTGTCCGGAGAGGCAGCGAGCTGTTTAGCCAGGGCCTTCGCCGCCATCTTGGAAGAGGCGCGGGCCAGGGCTTCCTTAATTGGTTTAGGCTTCGTTTTTCCTCGGTGCCCGGTCAGGACCATCGTGGGTGATGCAGCACTCGTTCCGGGAGCGGGGTTGCCCGATGGTTTAAGGTGCTAATGGGGACCCGATTCAGTGGCGGGGAGAGCGGAGCTCTAAGGGAACACGTCCACCATAGCGAGCCTCGCGCATGCGCCCCCCCGGTCGGACAGATTTTAAAGCAGGTCCAATGAGCCGTACACACCATCGAATTGGTCCGATGAAACTGGTCTTAAGACTAGTTTCATCGGACCAGTCTGATCATGTGTACGCGGCCTCAAAGAAACAAAAGGAGAAAGTACAGTTTGTCTGAGGTTGTGGGGAGGCCAAAACAAAGACCAAAAATGGAGGGAGCCAGTCCATGTTAGCAACTCTATATGTATTAAAAAAACAAAAATGATGAAGCATAATAAGCTTCAAACGTTTAAGCACTTGCCCACTTGGCACGTATACCCTCTTCCTAATCAATTACATTTTCAGCTTTCAATGCTTTTACACTTTTACTCATGCAACACTGTATCGAAATAACATTTTGTCCCTTTTTTTACACAAATAGAGCATTTCCTTTGGTGATATTTAATCACCATTGGGTTTTTTATTTTTTGTGCATTAAATAAAAAAAAGATGGATTTTTTTTATGTGAAAAAATGCATTTTCTTTGTTTCTGTTACAAAATGTGAATTTTTTTTTCATACATTTTGGCCAAAAGTTATACTGCTACATATCTTTGGTAAAACTAACCAAACTCAGTGTATATTATTTGATGTTTGTGAAGGTTATAGAGTCTACAAATTATGGTGATCATTGAAAATTGATCACTTGATCACACCTGATGTACTGACAGCTTGTCTCATTTCTTGAGACACTAACAAGCTAGGAAAGTACAAATATCCCCCAAAACGACCCCTTTTTTTAAAGTAGACATTGCAAGTTATTTAGTAAGAGGCATGATAAGTTTTTTTAAGTTGTAATTTTTTCCCAGAATTTTTTTGCAAAATTAAGATTACATTTTTTTTCACAAAATTGTCAAATTAACAGGTTATTTCTCTCACATGGCATATGCATACTTGCAACTACACCCCAAAATGGAGTATGGCGATACCACATGGGTAAGACTTTTTCACAGTTTAGCTACTGTACATTGAAAGGCCCAACATGCAGGGAGTACCATTAGGTGTTGTACAAACATAAATTACACATCTAATTTCCTAACTACCTATTACACTATTGAAGGCTCTGGAGCACCAGGACAATGGAAACACAAACAAAAGGACCCCATTTTGGAAAGCAAACACCCCAACGTATATTCTATGAGCCATAATGAGTCTTTTTTTCCACAAGTTTTATGAAAATGTGTAAAGAAAATGAAAACACATTTTTTACACATTTTTATGGTGCTGATGATGCTCCACTGATAGGGTGGCACTGATGAACACTCACTGATGGGCACTGATGTGCACAAATAGGGCACCTCTAGTGGCACTGATGAGCACTTTAGTGGTACTGTAGATAGAGGCTCCTGCGCTACCGAGGGGGGTGGTGGAGTGGGATGGGGTCACTGCTGCAAACACCTGACACTCTGTCCTGTGCAGAGAGAAGTAGCAAATGGAAAAACATTTGGAAGTCATGTGACATGACGAGACGCGTAGGGATCAAGGAGCATCAGAGTCCACACGCCTGACACAGCAAGACCCCCCTGCCGTCCGTTTGGTTTCTGTGCCCAGTTTTTATCATCAAAATGTGAGTGCACCTATATGTTTTAATAAACCTGTTCCATTTTTGCGGGGCTGTACTATGGTCTTTCTTTCTCCCATCCTATATGCTGTGTGAGGGTCCCCTCTATCTGCTCCAAGTGTCCACCCAGCTCAGACACAGAAGAAGAGGAGCCAGGTGTGCATCCAGGACTTAGGACGAACTCGGTGTTCGTGGGAGATAGGCCCACCATCCATCACCTCCATGTGAGTGGATGTATGAGTGATTGATGTTGCCTGTTTAGACACTTCCATAACACCATATCTTACTTGCTTTGTATCCTCTCCATGCCTTACTGCTGAGGAGTGCTGATGTTGTTTCTGTCCATTGAATTGTATTCCTCCTCCCCCCGCCAGAGGTGGTTTTATTTGGCTATCCGTGCCATAGCCGTGAGGTGAGGGGCTAGGGACCACCAGAGGTGTTCACTGTACCACGTCCTTTCCCGACACCATTTCTTCAATCTTTTGGAAACTGTCTTCTGGGACATCTTTGGTTCCTGTCTTCTGGGACATTTGGGAAACACTTTCAGAGACTTTTTTGCATTTCTTCACTGATTTATATATTATTATTTGTATTGTTCACTGTGTTACACACTCAGGGGTGCCCCTAGCGGAAGTTCTCCCTGATTTCACATTACCTGGACCAGCACATTGTGTACATTTTACTGTTTGTGAATTTGTACTCCTTCTTTGTCACTTGTCATTGTTTAGTATTCAATATTATCTTTTGTGCTACATTTTGACGGTTTACGTATTGACACATAACTTATGTATGCTAACACTCTGTTCTAAATACACCACCCCTCCCCCGTCCACCCACGTTCACCAGCCCAGGGATTTATTCCCGTACCACACTTTTCACAGCGCAGACACCACCCCCCCTTGTTTTTCCACTTTAGTGGTACTGATGAGCACTCACTGATGGCACTGCTGAGCACTGTAGAGCACTGATGTGCCCACATGGCACTTATAAGAACTCACTGATGGGCACTATAGGGCACTGATAAGCACTCACTGATGGGCACTGTAGGCCACTGATGAGCACTGTAGAGGCACTGGTGAGCACTGTAGTAACACTGATGATCACCATAGGGCACTTATGAGCACTGTAGTGGCACTAAATGGCCCTGATGAGCACTGTAGTGGCACTGTAAGGGCACTGATTGCACTGTAGGGCACTGATGTCACTGAGGGCACTGTAAGACATTGTAGTGACACTGTAGGGCACTGATGGCACTGTAGGGGGGACTGTAGGGGCACTGGTGTGGCACTGATGGTGCTTTAGTGGCACTGATGGCACTGATGGGCACTGTAGTGGCACGGATGGCTGTGTCTCTCTCATCTCCTCACACACTGTATCAGTGTGAGGAGAGGAGAGAGCTTAACCTGACATGATGCTGACTTGTTGACAAAGTGATAGCTCTGTCATTGGAGTGGTAAAGGGCTGCTGTGATTGGTCCTGTACCCCGATCTGTGATACAAAGGGTCCCACGGACCCAGCGATCATAGACCATTTCAGGTGAGCTCCCCAGGGGGCGCGTAATAAGTGGGTGCATGGGAGGATGTCAATAGATGGCCTCCCAGAACTTTCTTTACATCCCCGGTCAGAGGTGTGGTGTGGGGGTCCTTTTCTTCCTATGCCAAAATATAGATTCACACTACTATTAATAGGCATCACAGAAGTTACTTTTCTGTGAGGTATTATTTAAAAAATTTGACAGTCCTGTGCCACATTATATGATGGAAACTTAATTTTATGATCTACTTCTAATGAAGCAATATGTGAAACGTGTTGAGTGATGCCATACCTATTGCCAATTCACCAGTAGCAGACTATCACTAGTCCTGGATATATGGCCTTGAAATGGAACACATATGGCGATTATGTGTGATTAAACTGGTACCTGGGTTTGGCCTGTATTTTATTGTTTTCAATGTGCATTTGGTAATGTTAATCATTTGATTGTATATATTGTATGTGTTATTAAACAGATCTTTTTAATTTAACATTTTGTGTGGAATTTGTTGAGAGGTCACACCTAAAAAGTGTAAGTGCCAGTTCACACAGGGGCAACACGACTTCCAGCGCGACTTTGCGAGACAACATCAGCGCGACTTCAGCGCGACTTTGATCGACTTACAACGCGACTTCAAGTTGCCTCCAGGACAGGTGACTTTGCCAATGGCCAATCAAACAATAGTCAGCTCTGTGAGAGAGAGGGGTTTGCCTGAGAAAACAATTTTCTCTTCCTGTAAAGTTGCTTTAGTTAAGACAGTGATCTGACTTGGGAGGCAACTTCCATTGAAATTAATTGCCTACAAGTCATCTTGAAGTAGTACAGGAACCTTTTCTGAAGTCAGAGCGACTTCAGTAGTGTACATTAAGACGGCTGTCATTCACTTCAATGGAATTTCTCATGTCGCGCGACTTGGGGGCGACACAAGTCGGATCTCAAGTCGCTGTAGTGTGAACCGGCACTAATGTGTTTTGTTTTTTTATTTAATTACCTTGGCATGTGGTGTGAATTTCGACCCACTGGATGATCCCTATTTAAAACATTTAAAACAAAAAATGGAGGAAAAAAACAACATACTGTGCCTTTTTTGGCCTTTTCTGCCTCTTATCTCTCCCTCATTTTCTTTTAAAATTAGGAATGGAAGAGCTGGGGCAACAGACACATAACATAATTCCAGGCTTACCCTGTGTTTGTGTATATTATATAAATGGTATTTACAGTATGTATTATGTACATTGTACACATATCCAGAGTTTGTGGTCATTAATCTACCAGCACATCTAAAAGAGCAGTTATGTTAATGCCTTACATCATTGGGCTACAGGGCATTCAACTTGTTCAAAAGAACCATGCATTTTAGAGAAAGAAAGTAATGTAGTTAGTGTTTCATTTCTTTTTATTGTTTTTCCTCTTCTTTTTTTTTTGAACTATGTATTTCTTGCAAGGGATTCATTAGTAATTAAGCTTTCATTATTACTAGTATGTTTAGCTTCATTGTGAAGGTCAATTTCTTTTACCACTGATATATCTTCAGATATGTTCCTTAACAGCTATGGTTTCTGGGCAAAGTAATGTGTTAGTGTTATTTTAAGCAATTAAAACTTAATGAAGCAGGATGTTTTTTAACACAAGTCAATTGTGCTTATCCTCCCCATCCGAGATTTCTTATCATTTCAATTACCTATTCAGCTATACACTGGTTTAGTGTTGTTGTAAAATTCTCTCTGAAGATTCATCTCAGCATTTTAGAATGCTCTTGCAAAGCAAGCATTATGTTTTTAGTATGGAAATAACTTTCCTCAATGAACCAACTGCAGTGCAATAGCCATTTATAAGTTCTGACACATGGCTTGACAAATGTGTCATATTTTAAATAAGTAGATTCAAGAAGAGAAAATATTAAGAAAGAAAGCTAGCTAGAGGAAAGATGGCAATGTCATTTTTTAAATATGCATTGCATTATCACTTCTTAGGGACTAAAGCATCAAGTTTAGTTGTTTAGTGATTTTCCTGTGATTTGGTTGATGCAATGCCTTAGGCAGTTTTATTCATTTTTCCATCTTTTCCTTAAGTGATAAAACAGCTGTTGCAACAGGTTTGTGTGATTTGTATTAAAAGTGAACCCATGATTTGGCCTCAGATGCTGCACCCAAATTAACTGTCCTGAGTTATAATTATGAACATGTTTTGCACTTTAGTAATTAAAATGTTTAATTCTGTGGCCACCTTATTAAACTATATGTAAACCCTTACAATTAACCTCCCTTATGTGCCACCTTTGGCCTGTTAAATATACAATTGAAATGTTTTTGTTATATCAATTTAATTAGTACAAAAAAATGGTGGATTGTAAGAGAAATCTTATGAGTTGTTAGCTTGCTGCACTCTCTGCCTCTTCTGACTGTTCATTTATCATTGTTCCTAGCTCTCTATATGGGCCTTAAAACACCTCCCACCTATGTAATGGGGAACAGAATAAGGGGAGGTGTTCTGTATTCCTGTCCTAGGGTGACAGCATTTCCCCTCAACCACTTAAGGACCGCCTCCTGCACATATACGTCGGCAGAATGGCACGGCTGGGCACAGGCACGTACAGGTACACGCACACGTGACCCGTTCGAAGCTTCATGACCGCGGCCGCGGGACCCGCGGACCCGATCGCCGCCGGTGTCCAGCGATCGGTCACAGGAGCTGAAGAACGGGGAGAAATGTGTGTAAACACACCTTCCCTGTTCTTCACAGTGGCACTGTCGTTCATCATCTGTCAAGATGATCAATGATGTCATACGTCCAGCCCCGCCCCCTGCAGTTAGAAACACATATTAGGTCACACTTAACCCCTACAGTGCCCCCTAGTGGTTAACTCCTAAACTGCAATCGTCTTTTTCAAAGTAATCAATGCATTTTTATAGCACTTTTTGCTGTGAAAATGACAATGGTCACAAAAATGTGTCAAAATTGTCCAATGTGTCCATCATAATGTCGCAGTCATGAAAAAAATTGCTGATCGCCACCATCAGTAGTAAAAAAAAGTATTAATAAAAATACCATAAAACTATCCCCTATGTTGTAAACGCTATACATTTTGCGCAAACCAATAATTAAACGCCTATTGCAATTTTTTTTACCAAAAATAGGTAAAAGAATACGTATCGGCCTATACTGAGGGAAAAAAATGTTTTATATCTTTTTTGGGATAGTTAATATAGCAAAAAGTAAAACATATTGAATTTTTTTCAAAATTGTTGTTCTACTTTTGTTTATAGTGCAAAAAACAAAAAACGCAAAGGTGATCAAATACCACCAAAAGAAAGCTCTATTTGTGGAAAAAAAGGACATTAATTTTGTTTGGGAGCCAAGTTGCACGACCGCGCAATTGTCAGTTAAAGCGACACAGTGCCGAATCGTAAAAAGGGGCAAGGTCCTTAACCTGCATATTGGTCCGGGTCTTAAGTGGTTAAGAAATTGTGAGCCATGCTGACTCCATTAATATTGCTACCAACCTGTTGTAACTTCCATTAAAGTAGGTGGTATAGGAGATGTGGTCCAGAGATATAAACACTCTGGGCCAGATTCTCAGCGGCGCTACGCCTGCGTAAATGTATATGCGCGGCGTAATAGTAAATGTGCGCCTGCGTATCGATGCGCGGTAAACACAGAACCACATACGCGCGATTTTTTTTTTTCTGGGCGGCGAAATTTTTTTGCATTAAGCTAGCGCGGCGTAGGCGCATAGTTACGCATCAAAAATATTCAGTTCCCATTGAATTAGCATGCAAATATGCAAATGAGGGAGATGCGCGTATTCCCGAAAGTACGCGCGTGGCGTTCTACTCGTGGTGCGCGTAACTCGAAAGCCTTGAGTAAACATACCCCTCATAAAAGCACGGGTAACTTTGCTCAAGGCCGTGTGCAAGTCAGCTGGAGAGCAACTACAGCAGCACCGTAACGGACCTGAGCAATCACACTTACTGGACAAGACATTCATATGCCAATGATGCCAGGGCCAGCCATGGTCTTATCAATACTAAGGTATGCAGAGGAAGAGGAGCATAGAAGGAGGAGGAGGAGGACGGGGCACGTGAGAGGATCTACCGAGCGCGCATGAGCCTCTTTGGCATGGGTGATGAGGAGGTGTATCGCATCTTCAGATTCAGCCCTGCTGCCATCCTGGAAATAACCACAGCCCTGCAGGATGACATCACCAGCCAGACATACCGCTCACGTGCACTGCAGCCACTGGTGAAGGTCCTGGCAACACTCCATTTCCTGGCCAGTGGATCATTCCAGCGTACAAGTGGAGTGGTGGCTGGGATGTCACAAACCAGCATAAGCAGATGTGTGCACCAGGTTGTCCCCGCAATCCTCAGACGCATGTCCAACCAGTTCATCAGACCCACCACTGTGCACCTGCGGCAGAAGGCAATGACAGATTTCTACAGAATTGACGGATTCCCACGCACCATCGGGGCCATTGATTGCACACATGTGGCACTCCAGCCCCCCAGTGCCACAGAGCACATATACCGCAATGAAGCATTGGCATTCCATCAACGTACAGGTGATAGCCGATGCCAAATACCTCATATGGCACGTCCGTGCCAAAGACCCTGGGTCCAGCCATGACAGCTACATCTACCGTCAAAGCAACATCCCCGAAGATTTTGAGCAGGACATGTATGGGGACAGCTGGCTGGTTGGTGAGTGACATGGGTGGCAGGCCATGACTATCCCCTCCCATGATGCACACCTCACAGAAGTGGCACATGCATGACTAACCATCCTCCTGTGTTTTCCCTTACAGGTGACTCTGCATATACACTGGGACCCCATCTCATGACTCCTTTGAACCCCCAAACCAGAGGAGAGAGAAGATACAATGAAGCACACATCAAAACCCGTGCAGTGGAGCGCACATTTGGCCTCCTGAAGTCCCGTTTCCGCTGCCTGGATAAGTCTGGGGGGGCCCTATTGTATTCCCCCAACTTTGTCGGTCAGATCATTGGTGCATGTTGTATTCTGCACAACTTTGCCATGCGAAAGGGCCTGCATATTGCCCTACGTGATGACCTGACCCCCCAACCACACAGCCCCCCCCCGCCAGAGGAGACCCCGTCAGCTGATGGAAGAGCAGTCAGGAGTGTCCTCGTGTTACGAATCTTTGACCTTTAAACACACACATTACAGCATGGCACACATGACAATGCACGCGTGTACACCACTGATGGTCCCTAGATCACACACACCCCACATGCACATCGCATTGGATTAGCACCAAGTCCAGCATGTCAGGACTTGTGAGCAGCAACGCCACGTCAAGGCCCCAATTGATGTCACTGTCCATTCATACACCTTTCACACATCATTCATACAGACCGTGGGGTTAACTTCACCACCACGGCCGAGGGTGACACCCCTTACTTTCCCGCAGGAAGTATCACCCTCCACATTCCAAAATCATACACAAACAGAACCAAAAAAATTAATAAATGACGACTGCAAAAATAAAAAATGCCGTGTGCAGTATCCAAAAATATAATTTAAACAAAAGCTCTTAATCAACAAGAGACATAAAAGACAAAAATCACTCTGCAAATACAGCTCCCCAAATATCTCAAAGAGCACGTAACAAACAAATAAATAAGCACCTTGCTGTATCCAGGGAGGGATACATAGGGATGTACTTTTGCAAAGGAAAGTGCATTTGTGTCTGTCTCAAATTTAATGCTGGCGGGGGCTCTGCGTAGTTCACAAAGTTGCCCTACGGGTCCATTTGCCCCAATTTCACTGATTGCCTGGGGGCCAGCTCCCTAGATGGGGGGGGGGGAGCAGGTTGCGCACAACGGAGCTGAACATCCCCACGTTTCCCTCCCTGGCTGCCTGCATGCCCGAGTCCAGGGCAACCGCTATGCGGGTCTGCACAGCAGTCATTGCGCCTCGATGTAAGCAAGGCGCAGGGCCTGAACCTCCCCCACAAGTTCTGAGGTGTATTACTCCTCCTTACGCAGCTCCCCCAAGGAAAAAACCTGGTCAGCGTTTGCTGCAAGCTCTTGCGTAAACAGCAACGTGAATCGCCTGGATTACGCGGCATCTGTTATATTGCGCAAGTCTAACGGAAAAGTGGATGCCAGGCTACGTCGGCCATGATAATGCGCCTCATCTCCTCCACGTGAACCTCGGCCCCTAGGTGTTTATTAGTATGGAAATAACTTGGTCCTGCTGTCAATGAACCAAGCTGTTCCGTGCAATAGGACCATTTGGGATACACCCCTGGTCTTTGACACATGTTGCCTTGACGGGGATGTGGCATATTTTAGGGGACCGGGCATAAGGGGAGGATGTTGAGGGGCCAAGAAGAGAAAATATTGAGGGGGGGGGAAAGAAGAGCTAGACTGGAGAGGTTGGAAAGATGGACAACTGTCAGGGGTTTGCTACAGGTAGAGGAATATGCCTGGGCTGGTCCGGCCATTACCCACCATCCTCTTAGGGACTCCACAAGCAACAAGTTTAGTTGTTTAGGGCCTGATTTTCCTGTGACTACCACACCCTCCTCAACCACCTCCTCCGTTGAGGTGCAATGCCTTAGGCAGTTTTATTCATTTTTCCATCTTTTCCTTAAGTGATAAAACAGCTGTTCCAGGGGGGCAAGCCAGAGGTTTGACTGTGATCTTCAGGGGATTAAAAGTGAATCCATGATTTGGGCCCTGGCATCAACAGATGGCCCCGCTCCCTCCTGCACCCAAATTAACTGTCCTGAGTTATAATTATGAACATGTTTTGCACTTTAGTAATTAAGATGCCCATGTTTAATTCTGTGGAGCCACCTTATTAAACTATATGTAAACCCTTGGCACAATGTAACCTCCCTTATGTGCCACCCTTTGGCCTGTTAAATATACAATTGAAATGTTTTTGTTACATCAATTTAATTAGTACAAAAAAAATGGTGGATTAGAATAGAAAACACACTTATGAGTTGTTAGCTTGCTGTCACTCACGGCCTGGCTTCTGACTCATTGTTCCTAGCCCCCAACTCCCTCTACCTGCTCCGTCTGCAGGCAGCGGGCAACCACCTTCTCCTCCTCAGTCAGGCGGACAGGGCAGGGTGGGCCCCCTCCAGTGCCCCTGGCATGCCGAGCTATGGCAGCCAGCTTGCCCTTCACATGACGCCGCAGGTCATTCATTTTCTTTTGAATGTCCTGCGGTGTCCGGACCTCATGAGAGAGGGCATTGACCTGGTACACGCCACCCTCATTAATATCTGATCCCTCCGGGACTTGCTGGTCCGGGCACTGTCAGCACCATGGAGCCGCGAGTCATACTTCTCCATGGCCCGTATGACAATGGCCCTCTCCTCTGGGGAGAAATTCTTCTTCCTCCTCTCCTTAACAGCAGTTGCCATCTTGTCCAGCATCAAACTTTCGCCGTCACTCTCTGAAAAAAATGGGAGACGTTTGCGCTGCACGGGCGCATGTGTGGGCGCATTATATACCCTGCGCCGGCGCATCGTAGGGAGGCTTTGCGCATGCGCAGAAGGCATCCACGTCACGGCGCGGTAAAAAAAAGTCAACCACGTCATGGCGCGGGTCATCCATGTCACTTTTTTGGCGCATGCTCCGTTCGTCCCGGCCTGCATTTGCATGGGGTCACGCTTCTACTTTTGTTTATAATGCAAAAAACAAAAAACGCAAAGGTGATCAAATACCACTTCCAAAAGAAAGCTCCTACTTTGGAAAAAAAGGAGTTGCGCCGGATTACGCCCATGATTGTCAGTTAACGCGACGCAGTGCCGCATCTTAAAAAGGAGCGCAAGGTCCTTAACCTTAGGGAATACGGTACTTGGCCACTCCGGTGTCTTAACGTCGGCGTTAAGAAATTGCATCTGAGCCATGCTGACTCCATTAATATTGCTACCAACGCCTGTTGTAACTTCCATTAAATTAGGCCGCGCATCTACGAGAATCTGGTCCAGAGATATAAACACTCTTTATTCTGTGATGCAATAAGGCAGTGCATGATGGGATATGAAGTTCCCTGGATGGGCACATGATGCTACAGGAAACAATGGGCTTAGAGTGCATTTATGAAAATATTGAACCAAGAGATGCAGTGTCAAAGGTGTCATGAATGAAGTAAGTGAGAGATAAGCACATTGGGATGGCTTGAGCAGAAAATACATTAAACTTAGATTTTAACAAAATATCATAACTCCACATTCTGATATCCAGTCGCTTCTTTTCCCTTCTATTCAAACATTGCGGATGATGGCTGTAAGTGTCACAATACTTCCTAAAAAGTAGAACTAGTACCCAATTGTTGGTATCTACGGAATACTGCCTTGCATCAATGAGAAGAATAGTACCCACGGGCCTTATAAAGGCAAACACATCTGGTCCATGGGCCACAGTTTGGAAAATAATGCTCTAGACAAGTTCTGGGCCATGCTAGAGGCCCCCTATATTTACTACCCCCTATATTTGCAAAGTTGGCCACTGACACATACAGTACATAATCAGTAAATGTATTTGGTTAAATACATGTTTAAACATTTAGTTGTAACTCACTTTTTAAGCATTTTGTTTTAAAATGAAGAGTTTGAATTGACTGTCAGAATATATATTTATTGTTTCATACACATCTTTTTTTAAATAGCTTATTCTCTACAATTTTGCTAAAATGCACTGTTTTAGAAAGGTAACTTAAGTGTTTTCATCCCTGTTTTTCCCTGTGCAGTTTGTTTTGAAAAAAACAAACAGTGTTAAGATTAAAATAGAAACTCACAACCAGTTTAAAAATATCTCAAGGTGTGCTTCAGATGCAACCCCTTGTTGTACCCACTGCAGGCTACTTATGTGTTGTGGTGTCACTTGTGTGGTATTAAGTAGTGATGAGCGGAATACGCCATATTCGATTTCGCGATATTTCACGAATATATAGAAGAAAATTCCAAAATATTTGTTAATATCGAATATTCGTGATATTTTATCAAAAAAAAATGTTGCGAAATTTCGCTAATGCGAAAGCGAAAGCGAAATTTCGCTAATGCGAATGCGAAATTGATTGCGAAATTCTCGTCAACACGCGAAAACGGAGATCATTTCCTGGATTACTAAACTAATATGCACTAAACACTAACTCTATTTACACAAACTTAAATGACTAAACTAAAGCTAATTTTTTATTATTTTTTTTATACACAAAACACAGAAGGGCAGAGAAAGTATTCGCGAATATTCGTAATACGAATATTCGCATTGCGAATATTCGGCAACATAAAAGGATCGCCTCAGTTACTCGACCCAGGGTCTCTAATCATACCAGCAATGCTTTTAGACGTCAATGGAGATCACTAGGATGTGATCTGTTTAAAACATAAATTTGAAAAAATATGAATATTCGCAAAAGCGAATATTCATCCCCGATATTTGATTTATTCGCGAATACTCGAATATGATATATTCGTAACGAATATTCGCAATGCGAATATTCGTGAGCAACACTAGTATTAAGGAGCAGAGCCCCCATTTATCTGTGAGAACAGAAAATGATCTCTAACAATATGTCAGTTACTACAGTATAGAGAATAATCCACACGATATTGTATTTGAAAGACCATACTGTATAATAAATAGTAAGAACAAGTAATATCCAGTGAACCATGACATTTTATATATATTCTCTAACATGAATATTGTATAGTCGATATATGAAGCATTAAGGTGGAGATACTGCATTAACATAGTCTGTGTCCTTTGAATAGGTGATCCACTTTTTTCTATCTCATCATTTGCAATGGGCAGGTCACATGTGATGGCCTCATTACAAAGTGGAGAAAACACAGCTGCCATATTTAAAAAGAGCAACACACACACACACACACTGTACCACAGGCCACACTTACTGTATACAGTATTTGAAGGCAGAGTACCTTATATACTCGAGTATAAGCCAAGTTTTTCAGCCCTTTTTTTAGGGATGAAAATACAGCCCTTGGCTTATACTTGAGTCAGTGTACCTGAAGGGCTGCGAGCATCCATTGTTTAAAAGTTGTGGCTTCTCCCTGGTCCCTTCCATGATAGGTGTTTCTCAGCAGACACTGTGTTCAGTGTTCCACCTATCATGTATGTCCTCTCATCCTCGGACTCAGTTTCCCAGCAGACACTGTGTTCAGTGTTCCTCCTATCTCGGACATTCTCTTGTCCGAGGATGAAAAGACCTCAGTGATTGGCGAAACACTGACAATGGGCACAGTGAGGTTGGGCACAGTGAGGTGGCAATGGGCACAGCGAGGTGGCAATTGGCACAGCGAGGTGGCAATTGGCACAGTGAGGTTGGGCACAGTGAGGTGGCAATGGGCACAGTGAGGTGGCAATGGACACCGTGAGGTTGGGCACAGTGAGGCGTGCAAATGGGCACAGTGAGGCGTGCAAATGGGCACAGTGAGGCGTGCAAATGAGCATTGTTGACCCTCTTTTCTGCTTTCAGTAGCTGCTGCATTCTCACCCTAGACTTATACTCGAGTCAATACGTTTTCTCCTTTTTTGGGGGGTAAAATGATGTACCTCGCTTATACTCGGGTCGGATTATACTCGAGTATATATGGTAATTATCTTACTGCAGCACAAATAATGCCAGTTTTTAGTATATACTAACTAGGAGAACCTGCACCCAGAACGTGTGTCTCCTACCCACACCAATACACCAAAAGACTATCACGGACACAGTGATGGCACAGCACTTGTCTATATAAGGTAAATCCTGATAGAGTTCCTTATGATTATTTGAACTATACAGATAAAACTTGAGGGAGAATAAAGCAGAGCAGATGTGTGCATAAAACAATCATGCATTCTACAGCAAAGTGAAATACAGGTGAGTATTACTACCATAAATAAAATGGGCACAGATAAGGGCTGACTCTATGTAGTCACACGACTAAAGAAGTCACATGCCCAAAATGCAGAAAAAAATGTGAATGTATTCAGAGGACTCCCAACTGGTTGAACAATGTGGTGTAATCCAATTTTAAAGTGAAGACTATCAGATATACATACATGAAAATTGAGTCTTTTCATACAATAACAGTTTACATATAAGTACATTATTTACAATATAATGTATTTAACAACATAGTAAAGTAACATTTTATAACTGGGTGTTGTAAGAGGACTCTTAAAGCTAATACACATGGGCCAAATTGTACTGTAAATGTGCTGTCCCCCCTCTACATTGTAAAGCACTGCGTAAACTGTTGGTGCTATATAAATCGTGAATAATAATAATAACAATAATAATAATCTCTATATGAGAAAGATAAGAAAATTCAGTTGGTTGGCACATTAATGTTTTGCATTTTACTTACAGCACTGATATTGTGATATCAACCCACAGCATGGTCGTTAACATGAGGAGTTACTGAACACTTTCACATTGAGTATTTTGTTTGCACTTAACACCAGTGTACTAATGATTAATTCACATTTATATATATATATATATATATATATATATATATATATATATATATATATATATATACATACACAGAAATAGACCATACCTACTTTTTCTTGTTCAATATTTTTTATTGACATTTTTCTGGAATATGATAGTATGTCTTATTGAAGTATGAAAAGGGAAACAGATAACCAATTCCCACGCAGGGGATATGGACATGAAACATAAAGGAGCTCACGCAAAAGTACATGATAAAATATATATTATAAGGGTACAGATTATAAGCTGACACTGACCCACCATCTAGGGCCGGGGGTCATTGCGTTATGCCTGACCCTGGAGACCCAGGGGCTAAGGCAGACTAGGGGAAGCAGAGTTGTCTGCAAAACAGGGGGGGTGGAATAATAAAAAACAGACATAAAAATTATAAAAAATAAATAAAAAAACTGAAAAATTGCGCACAACAGTGGGAGTTGGAATGTAGAACAGCACAGCGAACAAGAGACCCAGAAACAGAGAAGGGATAGGAAAGAGAAAAGAGGGTCTCCTAGGCTGGACAATACCTACTTTTTAAAATGTGTCCACACTGGAGAAATTTCCCAAATTATATTTGTAAAATACCATATTTGTATCAACAAAAAAGTAATGGGCGATGTATCCACACTTTTTGTGTAATGAGAACAGTATACAGTATAAGAAGTATAAAAAATATAGAAGTATAACAAATGGATACAGTGTTGAGGTTGGATACATAATACATTGTTGTAAAATAATTTTGAGCAGTATTATGACATTCGGGTACCATAAGGTTGCAGTATGAATGTGTGAGGAATATCGTGGATGGCTTTTTTTTCCACAAATACATTTTTATTGAAAGTTTTTAAAGGTAATACAAATAGTACCAACATACATATAACCAAGGTCCAAGCAAAAGATTCAAACTAGCGATAGACACAGAGTTTTACATTCATAAGAATAAGATCCAGTAAATGCAGTCTCCATGTATAGCCAATCAAGCGGCCACAAAGAAATGTATCAATGATTGGGGTAATATTGTGAAAGGTATATGTTGCAGTGTATAACAGGCCTGCCTGCGTTAAGTTGGAAGTAAAAATAAAATAAAAAGCAATATTTAAAGTCGCTTCTAGGGGTACTATGAGATAAACAGGGGTTAGAAGATGTGGCCGACCTCCATGTCGGCCCTCACCTCCAGGGCTTATTCGAAAACTAGAACTCTGAATAAGAATGAAAAGAAGAAAAATAACAGAATAGACAACGGTCAGAAAGAGGAGAAAAGGAAAAAAAGAAAAGGGAAAAAAAGAAAAAATGGAGTGTAGTTGAGGGAGGGGGAGGGAGCGAATGAGGGGGGGCACTGTAAGCGGGGAATGTGGAGAGGGGGTGGGAACGCCACCAACTGCCCTTTCCAGTACACTCCAGGCATCGTGAAAGGTATAGCAATCCATCACGCATCTATCAAGGGTTATCTCGGGTCAAGTCCTGATAGCGTTGCGAGTTTCGGTACTTCGTGGATGGCTTTTAATGCCAAATTTGTCATTTTTAACCCTTTCCCGACCAGCCGCAGTTGTACTAATAATGTAACTGAATGTTGGTTCGCCTTTTGACCCCTAGGGGGCGCACGAACGCCGGTGGTCACCTGATCTCTTGTGATAGAGAGGGGGGGAGGAGACAGATCATGAGACAGATCGCGTATTCATACTACATATGAACACTGATCTCTCTCTCCTCCTTGTCTGTCACATCCCCCCACAGTTAGAACACACCTTGGGAACACAGTTAACTCCTTGATTGCCTCCCAGTGTTAACCCATTCCCTGCCAGTGACATTTATACAATAATCAGTGCATTTTTATAGCACTGATCACTGTATAATTGTCACTGATCCCAAGAATGTGTCCAATCTGTCTGACACAATATCGTAGTCCCGATAAAAATTGCTGATGACTGCCATTACTAGTAAAAAAAAAAAAGAAAAAAAAAAAAGAAAATTCAGTTGGTTGGCACATTAATGTTTTGCATTTTACTTACAGCACTGATATTATGATATCAACCCACAGCATGGTTGTTAACATTAGGAGTTACTGAACACTTTCACATTGAGTATTTTGTTTGCACTTAACACCAGTGTACTAATGATTAATTCACATTTTATATATATATGTATATATATATATATATATATATATATTTTTTTTTTCATGTATATTTACAGTATGTAACAAGTTGTTGGAGCAAGTGCCACATATTTATTATAACGTTTATGAAATCCAATTTAAAACAAGATGTGGCAGTGGTAAGGTTCCTATGTATTAAGGAATAGATTTCCTGGATTCCAGAAGTGAGGGGAAGTCTACCAACATAATAAGCAAAGACCGCAATCCTTCCCTACTTTACTCAAAACAAGATGCAGTTTAGTTGAAGTTGGGCTTAACTATGACACTGCTGGAATATATTTAATATATTCTACTTAAAGGCTAAGTTCACCTTTAGAACATGTTACATGTACATCTGTTTGTAGGGTGTAACATGTAACATGTTCCTTCATCCCCCTTACCCCCTGAGCCTCCCCTTTCCCATGACACTGGCAAGGGTTTTTTCTTCTCTGCAGCTGCTGTTAGATTTAAAATTGATATGATGGTTTGGAGCTCCTCCTGCACAGCTGAGTCACTCATTCAAGGAATCTGTGAATAAGTAACTTCTAGTCTTGTCTGCCATCTCGGCAGTCAGCTTGTTGTTCTAAATGAATTAGCACACTCGTAATTTATTCACTCTCCGTCAGCTTCCTAACTGAAAGTGGGTATGGAGGTATAGGCAAAAAGCTGTGTACAGGAGCCTGACATTGCGCTTGCGATCCACTGATCATGGGTGCAATGTATTGCAAGCTCCTGTAGGAAAAAATAGTAAATGCAAATTTTTGGAGGGAAAGATATATGTGCATTTATATTTTTTTCCAGAAATGTGAACTTAGCTTCCATAGAATCAATAGAAGACAAAACTTCCCCTAATGTGTGGAATGAATCCAGTGCTAGCAATAGAAGATCATTTTATTTAGATGATTGTGTGAAGAGAGTCTACTGCTGGTTACTAATTTACCCCTTATTTTAAATTTCTTCTGATCTTAACCACTTCATTACCGAGCCTGTTTTTCAGATTCGGTGCTTACGAGACTAAAACAGTTTTTTTTGCTAGAAAATTATTTAAAACCCCCAAACATTATATATATTTTTTTTTCTAACACCCTAGAGAATAAAATGGCGGTCATTGCAATACTTTTTCTCACACCGTATTTGCGCAGCGGTCTTACAAGCGCACTTTTTTTGGAAAAAATTCACTTTCTTGAATTAAAAAATAAGACAACAATAAATTTGGCCCAATTTTTTTATATATTGTGAAAGATAATGTTACGCCGAGTAAAATGATACCCAACATGTCACGCATAAAAATTGCGCCCGCTCGTGGCATGGCGTCAAACTTTTACCCTTAAAAATCTCGATATGCGACGTTTAAAAAAATTCTACAGGTTGCATTTTTTGAGATGACGAGGAGGTCTAGGGCTAGAATTATTGCTCTCGCTCTAACGATCGCGGCGATACCTCACTTGTGTGGTTTGAACACCGTTTTCATATGCGGGCGCTACTCGCGTATGCGTTTGCTTCTGCGCGCGAGCTCGTCGGGACGGGGCACTTTAAAAAATTTTTTTTTTGGTTTTGGTTTTTATTTTTATTTATTTTATAATTTTTAACACTGAAAAAAAAAAAAAAAAAAAAAATTATCACTTTTATTCCTATTACAAGGAATGTAAACATCCCTTGTAATAGAAAAAAGCATGACAGGTCCCCTTATATATGAGATCTGGGGTCAAAAAGACCTCAGATCTCATATTCAGGCTTAAATGCAAAAAAAAAAAAAAAAAAAAAAAAAAAAAAATAAGTCAAAATGTAAACATATTAAATGTCTCTTTAAGACGCTGGGCGGAAATGACGTTTTGACGTCACTTCCGCCCAGCAGAGAGAGGGGGACGGCTGAGGGACATTTTTTCCCTCAGTCACATCCCCGGACAGACAACGAGCGGACCCGATCGCCTCCGCCGCTACCGACGGCTACGGTAAGCGGCGGAGGGCGCGGGAGAGCGGCGGGAGGGGGGGGCACCCTCTCCCGCCGCCGGTAACGGCGATCTCGCGGCGAATCCGCCGCGATGACCGCCGTTATCGTTAACAGGACCGCCCCACGAAGAGATGGATATCTCGGTTGTGGCAGCAGCTGCTGCCGTTACCGAGATATCCATCTTCAAAAACGTGACGTCTTTGGACGTGGGGCCGGTCACAAGTGGTTAAAAAACCTTAAAGCAGAGATCTGCCCAAAAGTGGAAGTTCTGCTTTAAGGTCTCCTCACCCCCTCCTCGCCCGGGCGGCCTCGTCTGTGGACCGTGGGTCAGGTGAGTGGGTGTTTATTAAAAGTCAGCAGCTACACTTTCTGTAGCTGCTGGTTTTTAATAAACACAAAAATGACTTTAACTCCGCTTTAAGCTTTTACATATTTATTCATGGATGTTATTACATTTTTTAAACATAAATCAGCTTGTAATTCTTCTGAAAATGAATACATATTTACTTAGCTGGTGCAATACTGTACATGCCATATAGTAAACCATTCATCACCACAAATGAAAAGTGGAATAAACCTACCGTGCTTACTAGTTTGAGCAGAACCCAAAAAATACTTATCACTAGACATTTAGGACCTTTATGCATAAATACATTACAGTTTCAGCCAATCCTATTTCTTATTTTATTTCCCTCTCTGAAATCTTCATCTTGTTTATGAATCATTTGCATCCATTCTATGCTACACTGCACTATCACAGTTCCATGGAAGAATGCAAATGCATAACATCTCAGCAGAAACTGAGAGATGAGTAGCTCTGATTACTGAAGATTATATAAAATATTTGTATTCTACTCAGACGGCACCAGAAGTTTCAGGGCTTTCAGAATTAAATAACCTATTTACCAGATGAATTCTATTAACAAAGAAGAACAAATCAGCCTCCTGGGATGAAGAAAAGTACTGAATTATCTCTAGTATATGGCATTTGCAAAATTATTTTGCAAATGGTGTGTGGGATTTCTTTAATAATTTCACAGTGTTTATTTTTGGCGCTTATGCAATGGTTAAATTGATTGCCTTTATACCTGTCTTAAGTAGTTTTAAACAGATCTATGTTTATATATTACATTTTAAAGAATTCCTCGGTTCATTTAATATCTCAAGTGCATAATAAATATATTATTGGAAAAACTAAACAAAACCCTTGTATTTGCTGTATTTCTAAATTCCTGTGGTTTAGAGCACATGCCCAACTTCTGAAATAGGGCCACAATTAGGGTCTATAGACATTTATTGATGGATTATTAGAAAGTAATGACATTCGAGGAGCAATATAGTACTGGCATATTTTTCGTCCCGTTTTTTTTTTTACACATGCAAAATACCCATTTTATATTGGTGTGTGTGTGTATATAAATATTTTTTTTACATACATACCATTTATTAAAATATACAGACATTTTATTTTTTCTCTCCCCCCTTTTTTTCCTTTATTTCAAACACTCACTTTTTTAATTTTTTTCATATATATTTTTCACATAGCTTTATATATTTTTTCCAGAACACCATAATTGCAATCATCCCCACACATGTGGAATGTGTTGTGGTGATCGGGCATGCTATGTGGATGTTTTCATTGGCTGGGATGCTCCGGAACAGACAACCACTTCCTCGATGCTAGGGGTAGAACACATTAACTAATACTACATATCCAGAATGTACTTACAGTTTATTTCTGTACCCAACTCCAGATGAATGGCATATAGCCATGAAACGCATCAAGTTTCCATGGGGTGCTCAGTCAAGTCTGGCTCATTACCTATTCACTGGCCCATATATATCTTTTATACATTCAAAATAATTTCATCGAGTACTATGTAACTATTAATGTGTATCTATCTTACAGCAGCTCTTTTACCTTGTATTATATTTTATCAATATTCACTATCTCCCATGTGCTGCCAAGCTGACATATACCGTATTTATCCGCGTATACTGCTCACTTTTTTTCCCCTTAAAATAAGGGGAAAATCGTGGGTGTGCGATATACGCCGATACCCGCTTCCCATGCTCAGTTTGAATGGAGCCTCCGACATATACCGAGTGCAGTACACTTGGGTACATTCGGCTAGGCTCGGCTTCGCTTGTGCTCACGCATAAACATCACAGAGCGTGAGCACGACCGAAGCCGAGCCTTGCCGAATGTACTTGAGTGTACTGCACTCGGTATATGTCGGCGGAGGGGTTCGAACAGAGCGCGGGAAGCGGGGATTCGACTCGAGGCTCGTGCTGGAGAAGCCGGGAGGACACCACCGAGGCCGCAGACGGACGCCAGACCGGACGATGGACGCTGGACAAGACACCAAAACTGTAAATAATAAAATGTTATAACATTTTTTTTACAGGAATTTCAGGGCAACTTTAGGGGTACGCGCTATACACGGGAGCGTGCAATACCCCGATAAATACGGTATGTATCCATTATGTTTATGCCATGTGTGCATGTGTATGAAATTACTTTTTTACCTGTTTCATACTATTGTTACAAATAAATAAAGTTAATCCACAAGCACATTATTTAATTTAAAGTCCCACATTCTTTTCTTACGTACTTGAACCAGGGACGGAGGTACATTTATTGTGTCTTATTTAAAGTCACAAACTCCCCCCCTCTGGATTACATTGCTTTTATTCTAGCGTATTCAATGACATTCAAAACATATAGAGATGGGTCTAAATTAAACACACTGTTATAAATCTTTTCAAATTCAACTTCAATGTACAGTAAAACCTTGATTTGAGAGTAACTTGGTTTATGAGTGTTTTGCAAGACAAGCAAAATGTTTTAATAAATGTACATATATACAAGTGATGTCTTGATATAAGAGTAGTGTCATGTCACAACTGAGTATAAAATAGAAGAGAGACACCTGTAAGTGTAGCAATATGGTTACATTTAATGAAGGTACAACATTTAGCAATTTACATGGTTGATGAATAAAACAGACACATCTAAGTATGCAGGCATCCGGGGTAAAGCTGTCCACATAGACCATCCTCCTCATCATTGATGTTGTCCCTTCCACGAGCGGTTCAAGTCTCGCTTTCAAATCACTCTACTGCAGGGTATTCTTCCCGGTCACGATTGCAGACTAATAGCGGTGAGAGCTGACGGTGAGGAGGATGGTCTATGTGGATCACCTTACCCCGGATGCCTGTATACATAGATGTGCTTCTTTTAATCCTTAACCATGTGAGTTGCTAAATGTTGTACCTTAATTAAATGTAACTTTGCATTGTGCTTCTAATTCCCATGTGGAGGCTTTCATTTGTGGATGGACATTTTAAGGTTACACAACATGTCACATTGCTATAATCTTTTTGTATGGATTATAAACTGAACGACTTATGAATAAATGGTTGTGGAACTAATCATTTGAGTTCCCATTATTTATTATAATGGAAAATTTGCTTTGATATACAAGTTGCTTTGGATTACAAGCATGCTTTCAGAACAAATTATGCTCGCAATCCAAAGTTTTACTGTATTTCCTTTTTCACCATAACATGTGCATCAAATGAACCATGAAACTTCAATTACCCATCAAAGTGAAAAGTTACCAATATCAATAGCAGCTTAAACTACAGGCAACGTAGTTTAAGTCCACCCCAGCCTCTGTACAAATCCTCCAAAACTCGGGCTTCACCAGAGGTATATCAGAGGTATATCAGAGGTATATCAGATTGCTGTATGAACAAAGCTCACATACCAGAGCAACAAAAGGATGGGCCATAGTGTAGTATTTAAATCAATAGTGAATGTACTAATTAAACACACTGCTCACCAAATATAAACATGGGTAGGACCACAGCAAACACATATATCCTTGCATTCTTCCACCATGATAAAAAGATATCTATTCCACCGATCACCAGACAGAATCCAAACTCACCAGAAATATTTCTGCACAGCAATAAGCAACATATTATGCAAGTTGAAAATATGTGATGTCCTCTTTAAAGCGGGTGGCCCCTTAAAAAAAATATTAAAAGCCAGCAGCTACAAATACTGCAGCTGCTGACTTTTAATATTAGGACACTTACCTGTCCTGGAGTCCATCGGCGTCCGCAGCAGAGGACGAGCGATCGCTCGTCTCTCTGCTGCTCCCCCCTCCATCCACGGTGAGGGAACCAGGAAGTGAAGCGCTCGGTCTTCACTGTGCGGTTCCCTACGGCGCATGCGCGAGTCGCGCTGCGCCCGGCGATTGGCTCTCGCTGTGTGCTGGGAGCCGAGTGTTCCCAGCACACAACGGGAAAAACCCGTCTTTTGCCCGAGACTGCGGGCCGGAAGTGGGTGCAAATACCTGTCTTTAGACAGGTATCTGCACCCCCCTCCCCCTGAAATGTGTCAAATGTCACACCAGGGGGGAGGGTTCCAATCAGTGGATCTTCACTTTAGGGTGGAGATCCGCTTTAAGGAAAGTCCAGCTTCCCCAACTCCCCCGCCAGGGCCAAATAGTCAGCTAGTAAAATGAAATAAAACTGAAACATTGTACAAATAACCAGCCGGTGCAAACAAAAGTACACCGCTCATCCCTTACATCAGCAGCCGCCACTCAGATTATGATATGGTGGTGTGACCTCACATGGGTGGAGTTTTGTGCATTAGGTCACACCACCATATCAGAACATGAGTGGCAGCTTCTGATGTAAGTGTGGAGTGGTTTAGTTTTGTAAACATTTGACCAAACCAAGAATTTTTCATAGTTGTCCACTTTTTCAGCCTAGCAAGCATCAACTGAAGAAAGGGTGGGTAATTAGGTGCATACCAGCAAGTAAGATTAGCCAGGAACTGCACTCCTAAATATTTAACCTTTGTGGGGGCATATTGATTAAATATAACAGATTTTTGCCATTAATCCTAAAACTACTAAAGGTTTTAAAGGGAGCAACAACCTGCAAGATGGCAAAAAAGGCGAAAATCTGATTGGACACATAAAAGAGAAGGTCATACACACACATACTGTAGCATCATTTTATGGTGATGCTTACCAATCTGTGCACCTTGAGTAGAGGGGTTATAGCTCAGCCTAGGTTCTCCATCGCTTAAATATAGTGAAATTGATGAGGGATGGCAACCTTGGCAGGCAGCATTACACATCTCAATAGTATCAGAAAGGGAGCCGTTTATATGAATTCTCATTGTGGGTCATACTGAACTATCATATTATCAAAAAGGGATGAGGCAGATCAATTTGTTGGACTGTCGCCCACAGAATTGTTCAGTCAAGATGGTCAAACACTTTCTTGTACTAAACAAGTAAAATAGGCGCAAAGCACGGGTACCTCAAGTAGAAGTACCCAATAGTCCAAGGGCAAAGGTAAGAAGGTGTGTATATACACATATATATGCACACATAGAACTATATGGCAGGGTATCGGTCAGGGCAGCCACCAAGAAAACCAAAAGCTGGTTCCAGTATACTAGGAAAAAAACAAGAAAAGAGGCACCTTCTTGTCATCAACAAAAGTGAGCACAGGGGTGCTTTCCCTTAACCGCATAAACAATAAGGATGAGGGTCTCAAGAGTGCTATCCCTCATCTCTCTCCATGGAGTAAAATTAACTTTTGCTTTGGGTGAGTTACGAGCAGTATGTAAGTTGAAAATTGATTGGATATCATTTTTCCATAGATCCTTAAAACGACATTGAACTTCCGGTTCCGGCGCTGCATGTGAGGGAAGCTAGCTCCGGAGGCTCCGCTCTGACCCCCAGGTAATTGGCATACTAAGCCCCGGCATCGCCCCGGATTGCTCCGCTCTCGACACCCCCGGACTACCGCAACATCTGCGCATGGAACGATACCTCACTCAGCCGCGTACGTATCGGGGCTCCGGCGCTACGGACATTCCGACGGAGCCCGCGGCCTCGTCCAATATGGCCGCCGCAGCGCACGGCCCCCCTCCAGTACAGGCCTCGCAGCCTCAGGAGATACGGGAACTACAGGGAGCATTGACGGGAGATGTCCCGTCTCCCGAGGACATGGACACTCTAGCAGCGAGGGGCCTGGACCATGACAGCTCCTATGACAAGATTGCCAAGGCTGTGGCCGCGCTCTTATCTCCCTCCATTGCTGCTGCTGTTGAGAAGGCGGTGGCTGAGGGGATGCATCAAATCCACAAGGAGCTGGGGGATCACTCCCTGCGACTCTCCACGGCCGAACAACGTATCGCCTCGGTGGAGGATGACCAATACCACATGAGTGCCATGCTGGAACGGTTCACTCAGGACCAGCAACACTTACATGAACGCATGGAGGACCTCGAGAACCGTTCCAGGAGGAATAATCTGCAGGTTATTGGCCTCCCGGAATCTGTCAAACCCAACTCCCTGATGGACTTCTGCTCTAACGTGATACCCGAGGCTTTGGGCCTAGGCCGCGGCTTCACAGTGGAACGCGCGCATCGCATGGGTGCTCTTGCCGAGGACCGCGCCCGTCCCAGACCAGTGATCGCAAGATTCCTAAACTATGCGGACCGTGCGACCATACTCCAGAGCTTCCGCAAGTCGCGCCCCATGGAGATCGCTGGCCATAAAATCTTGCTGTTTGCTGATTACTCAGCGGAGGTCTCTCGCAAACGGAAAGACTTCCAACCGGTTTGTGCAGAGCTGTATAAGAGAGGCATCCGTTTTTCCCTAGCGTACCCGGCCATCTTACGTCTGCAGACCCCTGATGGGCAGCAGCTCAATATCCAATCGGTGGACAAAGCCCGCGCCTATCTTCAATCTCTGTCGGGGGATCAAGGCACGGCGCCCTCGTATGCTGACAAGGCGAAGCAGGGACCAAGGGACCAAAGAAGTCCGAGGAAGGAACCACCCAAGCGCCTAAAATCCGCACCTGAACAAGCCCTCCTGGGACTGGGGTGAGGCAGATCCTCTCTGCACCATGTCTATCATTGGGATTCCTCCCTGGCTGGCATAAATTTTCTGACCCCCCCGACCTGGGGTTTGTGGCGTACTGGGACATGACCTCCCCAGTTGTGTGTCTTTTTGATTTTTATATTATACTGAGCCTCTACCTTTCCCCTGCTTCATGGCCGCCTAGACTTATCCATCCCTCCTCAGCTCGGGACGGTACTTTTTGCTTTTCTTTTAATTATTTTTTGCTCTTTTTCCTGTCCGGCTGTTGCCGGTCATGCCAGCCCCCGGCTGCTGGCATACGTCTGAGAGTATGGCTGCGAGGTTAACATATACCAAACTGTAATGTTGTTGTTTTAGCTTTGTTTGTTTTTTTGTTTTTTCTTCTTTTTTCTTAACCGCTCCAACCTGAGGTTGCTGTTCCTATATTTGCAAGGAGCGACAATGTGTTTCCTCACCGCTGGGCTGACCATATGCCGTGACGCCTACTGTGCAGGGGACCGCTCAGCCCCCCTGTTTTCACTTACCCTTTGTGGTCACTCCCGTTGCGTCTAGGGGGTGATGCTGGTATCAGGGTTTAATATCTAGTGGGTGGTCAGGCGGCTCACCCGGATGTGGGAAAACATGCGGAAAAAAGAGAAGTCATGGTTTACTGTTATTTTTAGTGTGTCCCCTTTTCTCCCTGTTATTAACCTCTTTTCCTTATTCCCTCCCACCCTCCCCTGCGGGACTCTTTTTCTACTGAGAGGATGGTTCCTACAAAGCCTTCAGCGACTTCACGGATACACAGTTCACCAACAGGACACGCATACTCATCTTATGTCAGGTAAATTACACTTTATGCACACTTCATCAAATAGCCCCCTCCCACACCACTCATGTCACAGACTTGCATAGTGTCCTGGAATGTGAAGGGTTTACGCTCACCAGCCAAAAGGATGAAAATCCTTAGACACTTAAAGCGGCTTAAGGCTGACATAGCCCTACTCCAGGAAACACACCTGGAGGAAAAAGATTTCTTTCGCTTACAAAAACTCTGGGTGGGACAGGTCATAGGGGCAGCTTCCTCGTGCCGCAAGGCAGGAGTAATTGTCCTGCTACATAAAAACGTAATGTATGACGTGCTGTCTATCGACAGAGATGACGAGGGCAGACATACCGTATCACAGTACACCTTAAACTCCCCTCGGGTGAAATGCGGTTTTCTAACATCTATGCCCCTAACTCCCCTGACCAGACCTACTTTTCTAAACCGACGCCCCTATTAGCTGCCGACGTCTCCACACCTCACCTTGTGGGGGGTGATTTCAATTCGACCATGTGTAACCTGGAGGATAGATCCAACCCTCGGCCGCGGGCCCCCAACGCTCGCTCTGAGCGCCCAACCTATCTGTCACATATGGTCCAGGCACTTGACTTAATAGATATATGGCGGGTGCACCACCCCATGGAAAGAGAATACACTTTCTTTTCTCCTGTGCACGGGTCTTTTGCCAGATTGGATTACTTCTTGGGTACGCACTCTCTATTACAGAAAGTGTCATCCACGCTCATACATGACCTAGTTATCTCAGACCACGCTCCTATCTCGGTCTCCCTGTGCAATCTCCAGCACCGTCCGGAGGTCAGGCAGTGGAAGTTCCCAGCTTATCTTAATCAGAATGAAACTTTCAAAACTATGCTGTCTGAGGCTTGGGAGGATTACCTCCGCAACAATGCCCAACACACAGACGACCCTAACCTATTGTGGGAAGCGGGCAAAGCCTATCTGAGGGGGAGGATTATATCCTTCGTCTCAGCGTACAAAAAAAACGGCCAGAAACAGTTTCTAGAGGCTAGCAGACGAGTAAGGGCGGCCAAATCACTTCTCACCGCAAGTCACACCGAAGATCACCTTTCTGCTTGGAAGGAAGCCAAGGATCACTTTGACTCCTGGGCAGAAAAAGTGGAACAAATGAAGTTATCTGCTTTGCAACTTCATTACCATAAATTTGGTAATAAGGCCGGGAAGCTTCTAGCGAGGATAACTAGGGGCACTTACACGCCGACCCACATCAGTAAGCTGGGTAATCCGGACGGAACACTGTCTTCTTCTCCGAAAGACATTAATAAGACGCTGGAAAATTTTTACTCAGCTCTATACGGTCCAGATTCCACTGATGCTGGGTCGGCGGGTAAATGGTTAGACGAGGTTACCCTGGCCCAGATCGATCAAAGTCATTTGTCGCGCTAAAATGCCCCCATCACCCTAGAAGAAATCAGGGACACCATCGGCGGGCTTTCCAATTGCAAAGCTCCGGGTCCAGATGGCTTTACGTCTGAATTCTTTAAACTGCTTAGACCCGAACTTGCCCCCACGTTACTATCGGTATATAACCATATCTGGGGAGGGGGACCATACCTACAGACGGGTCACCTTGCAAACATCAAGCTTATCGCTAAGAAGGACAAGGACCCTCTCGACCCGGGTTCTTTCCGCCCTATCTCCCTCCTCAACGTAGACTCTAAAATACTCTCCAAAATAGTGGCATCGAGATTAGGTGAGATAATGCCTACACTTATACACACCGCCCAATCGGGTTTTACCAAGGGGAGGTCAGCGGCTGCCAATATTCGCAAAGTCCTGACAGCCCTAGAGTATGCGAAATCGAACCCTTCGCGAGAAGTAGTGATAGTCACTTTAGATGCCGAAAAGGCGTTCGACAATGTTAGCTTCCAGTGGCTGGCACGGGTCTTGCACAAAATTGGTCTTGTGGGCCCTTTCAACACCTTTATTCACAATATGTATTCTGCCCCATCAGCCACAGTTACGGCAGCGGGAATTCAGTCCCCCCCCTTTAGGCTGTACAGGGGTACGAGACAGGGCTGCCCCCTCTCTCCCCTGCTGTTCAACCTTGCCATAGAGCCGCTCTCTCGTCTTCTTAGCACCACCCCACTGTTACATGGGATACCATTAGGACGCGAGGACTTGAGGGTGGCTCTATTCGCTGATGACATACTTATATTCTCCACTTCCCCTCATACTGACATCCCTGCTATACAATCCATCTTTGACTCTTTTCGCCTGTGCTCTGGTTTAAAAATAAATTTCTCCAAGAGTGAAATCCTCCCTCTAGGTACATGTACCTCAAGACCACAGCTCCCCCCCTCCTGTCTCCGGCTAGCAGGACGACATATTACCTATCTAGGTCTGAGGATTGGCAAGGAACCATCCTCTCTATACTATTTGAATTACCCTCCGCTGATTACCAAACTGGTTAATGAAATGGAAGTTTGGGCTGCCTTGCCCCTCTCGTTCTTTGGGAGATGCGCACTATTCAAAATGATTAGCTTTGCCCGCCTACTCTATCCATTACAAACCCTACCCCTCTTGCTGAAACACAAAGATATACAATTATTGAATAAAGCTCTTGTCAAATTCATATGGAGGAAGAGTAGACCTAGAATCGCCCTTTCAAAGTTGCATCTCCCGGGGAGCGAAGGGGGGGTGGGTCTCCCCAATATCAGAGCGTACAACCTTGCCTGCCTGCTGAGAGTTGGAGTTGACTGGATACTAAGATCTTCTCGCTATTCTAACTTTGAACTAGAATCGGCCATGGTGGACCCCATAGATTTGGCAGCTCTTCTACACAGCTCGCTACAAAAATTATCCAATCCCATCAAGCAGAATTTGCTTTTCCGTGACACTATTGTGGCATGGAGGGAGGTGAGAAAAAAATTGGGACTATCCCCCCATATTTCTAGACACCTTCCTATCTGTGGTAACCCCATGTTCACGCCTAGCCTACAATACGAACCCTTCTCAAAATGGAAGGACAAGGGTTTGGTCAATGTGTGCTCTCTATTCCAGATCTCAGCTGGCAGCTCCAAATCTTTCACTCAACTTGAGAGGGAGTACGCTCTACCCCCTACCCATTACTATCAGATCCTGCAATGTGTAAACTTTGTCAACAAACTGTGCCCCAATAAATCTGTTAGGTTTCAATCCTCCTTCATAGACAACCTTGTCTCAGAGAAGAAGTATTCTATATCGGACATCTACCGTCCACTATCCTTGGAATTCGTCAAACCCCTCCATTGTACTTCTATGTCATCATGGACCAGGGACCTACCTGACCAGATCGAAGTTGAAGAGGTCATAAGGGGCTATAGAGCCATGAGGTCTATCACCCCGTGTGAAATATGAAGGGAAACACAATTCAGACTTATGCATAGGGCCTACTACCCGTTCTCTACCTCAAAATCCCCTGACATCGGTCCCGCCTGTCCTTGGTGCCTAACCCATAGGCCCACGCTACTTCATCGCCTCTGGACCTGTCCCCCCATTGATGCTTTCTGGACCTCGATTCTCCAATATGTAAGAGATGTGACAGAACACCCCTTGAAGAAAGATCCCCGCCTTTTGCTGTTCGGCTGCCCTCCCCAATGCTTAGCATCGGAAGAGGAGTTCATCATACTCCCCCAAGGAACTAAACACTGGATCCTCCTTCTGCTTTTAATTGCCCGCAGGACCATTTTCAATCACTGGATCTCCGCTACTACCCCCTCTTTAACGGAAACAATACGACATATGAAATCTTTGATGTACAGGGAAAACCTGGATATACAGTCCTCTCCAAAGCAACCGAGAGCCCAGTTTGATGAGAAATGGGACGCCTTCATTAGATTTACTCTGTCTGAGAACGAGCAGCGAGCTCTGCTCTCCTCACCCTTTGCTTATCTGAATTGATCTATTAGCCCTGTTTGCCATCCCACACTTATGTTATTGCCTTTCTCTGCAGGCCCCTGAGTGGTAAACCCTGTCCAATATTGGTACCACATCTCCACGCCTGCTTAGCTAATGGTGCTCCTACTGGTGTATAATGTATGCTGTATGTACTCAAGTTAGAATCTCCTGTGCTGTTGTCCATTCCATCTTGTTCTATCCTACCACTCCTGACTGACCTTGTCGCTTTTCCCACTCATATATGCCTCCCTCTCCCCCCCCCCCCCTCTCCTCCTCCCACCCTCCCCCTACTTCGCCCCTCCTTTCTACTGGTTTGATCGCCTACGTCTATCTCTTGAAAACTGTATTGGTTGTACTTCCAGATGCGGCTAGTTCCTTGTACCCCTCCCTTCCCCTATGTATAATTTCTAACACATCTGTCAATTGTGGTACTGCTTGTATTTGTTTGCAATCCCAATAAAATGTTTTTGAAAAAAAAAAAACGACATTGATTTAGGAGATTGTGCCCTTTCGGTAGAAGGATCCTTTCGGTAGTAAAGTTGTTTAGTGAGAAATGGTGTCACAAGTGTCCTTTAGGCAAGAGGATGCCCTTACATTTTTTAATAAAAGACATGTGTAACCCTGTCCATTATTCCAGCTTCATCCTCATAAACAACCTCTCACCCAGCACATGTGAACGCCTCCACCAATGATAGGAATCTCGCTCACCCCTTCATTCGCCTCCCTCAGGTGACATGTTTCTTATGCTGGTTCCTCTACTTAATACATCCCTTTTTTGTCATGTGGAGTTGAACCCAGTATTTTATGTTTTTATCACCGAGCAATTGCAATTAAGGAGCACAAGAAAAAGCACACTAATGGCGGCAGGATGGAACACCAATATAAAGGATATCCAACACATGCAGCCAAGGATTGCACTTTGCTTACCTTATACAGGGCCGATCCTAGGCAGGGTGCGCAGGGTGCTCCGCACCCAGGCACCGCAAAGGTGGGGGCGCTGTAGTTCCAAAGTGCTCCCCTTCCTCCTCCTTGTCTGTGTCCAAAGCCGGAGCACATGTAGCGTGTGCTGCGGTTCCCCATCCCGCTTGTTCTCTCCGCTGGCAACTGACAAGAGCGCATACCTCCCACTGATGGGGACACCTGCTGTGAGGGACTCTGATGGGGGGCACTGCTGTGGGGGGTTCTGATGGGGAACACCTGTTGGGGGGGACTCTGATGGGGGACACTAATGAAGACTTCTTAGGGGAGCATCTCCGTGTTTGAGTTGTAGCCATAGAAACATTTGTAATGGGGAGTTGGTAAAGATGACCACGCCCATGTGGGGATGCCAGCAATATTTCTGCACCCAGGCGTCTGTGACCCTAGGGTCGGCCCTGACCTTATAGTTTGGTTGAAGGATGGAACTGGATTGAGCAGGTCACTCTTATGCTACTTATGCTACTTATGCTACTTATGCTACTTAGCATTTACTTGGCTTGTGTTGCATCACTAGAGTGAAGGTAATAGCTTTACTTTCCTCAAAACATTAATGGAGGTTGTCCATGTTCTGTCACATTTCCAGAAGTTTTGCCATTTCCAAGTTAAAGAACATGAACTCAATATCCAACTTAGCAGGTATCAGAGTGAAATATGGTCTTTTCCACAAAAGCTTTGGAATCTGGGTGATCAGCTTGAAGATGTGGGGATGAAGCTTTGAGTCTGCTCCCTTGGGGTGTCCTCTTTTGTAGCGTGTATAGCTTTCTTTGTCCCATAAAATGAGAGAAAAAATGTGTGCAAGCTCCATTCCTGGAAAATGGACAGTTGGCAGACTTGAACTCTGTCTCCTTTCACCCCACTGCACCCCATACTTGGCTGATTCTGAAATGTCCCCAGTCTTATCTGTGCCTGAGTGCAGGAGCTCCATCACAGACATCCAATGTTGGATATAGGCAAGCTATACCCCCCAAAAAGCCTTGTTTGTCCTAACTTAAGTATATATAAAGCTTTCACCCAATAAACAGACCCATAGCAGATATGTGACACGGCCAACTAAAGAAGTGCACACAGTAGGCTGACATGCTACTGCTATCTATCAGGCAGTGACTTAGCATTGTCAGCCTGCAACAGAAAGTGCTGGTACTAACAGAATATGTCTAGTTCATCGACTACACCTGTTCTATTTATTTTATTTCATTTTATTGGTTTACTTTTTGAAATACATTTTCCTTATATTTAACACCCTATTTTGCAACCATCAACCTTTGAAGCTGGCAGTGGTTTCTTTAATTAGGAATCCATCGTGGCCTTCATTGTGCAGGTGTTTGATGGTGATTTTTGGTATCAACACCCATCCGTTTTTCTTTTCATTTGTATAGGTATTCTTCTAGCGGGGTTTATTACTTAGTAGTTTTGTATTCAAGCTAAGTGATTCCGTTTCCGTTGTATCTGGCTTCTGTCGACATATATTTGAAACGCATCATTTTATGCTTCCCTGAATGTCCGCTGGGAGGCTGTATTTCCGGTCCGGACACGTGTTGTGGTGCAGGAGTGAAAGTGAGGCCTGGCTGGCAACCCAGGGCACACACTCAAGGGCTAATTCAATTGGGCGTCCCATCTATAGCATCTCGCTTAGGCCTCTGTCTCGCTGCGAGTCCTGGAACGCATGCAGATGGCGCCATGTTTACCTTACCCGGAAGTGATGACGGTTTATCGTCCTTCCCTCATTGGAGCCATGATTCAGGTATGGGGGTTATCTTTTGTATTTAAGGGTTCATTATAGCAGTAGGTTAGTGCCCCAGATGAAGTTCATGAGAATGAAATGCGTTGGGTAAGCCTTTCATCATTTCAACTGGTGGTGGATCTACTTCAGCACGTTATTACTCCTAGCTGGAATGTTGTGATTTTCCTCACAGACTGTCTACAGTTTTTCATTTTATTTGTGGATTATTGTGTGCACTTTTGGTGTTTACACCACTCTATAAGACTCATCCTTGAAGTATTTTTTCATTTGTTCAGTTATATATTTTTAGCGCTACATTTTCTTCCTCTGGTACTAACAGAATCACCATATAAGAATATTTAAATAGGATAATAAAAACGATTACTTAAAGAGGAAGTAAACCCTCTCTTAAAAAAAAAACCCTGCAAGACAAAGGAATAATGAGCTGGTATGCATAGCATACTAGCTCATTATGAATTACTTACATGAGAACAAAGTCCCTCCGTCACCTCCATGACTTCCAGGTATCGCTGCTCCGGCGCTGTAACTGGCCGGATCAGCGATGATGTCACTCCCACGCATGCGCCCGGGAGTCGCCACTAACGGCACAATGGCATTAGTAGGCGTGCGCTCAGTGCGCCTGCGCACCGCTGTTTACGGCGCATGTGTCGCAGACATCGGTGCCGTCTTTCTTGGAAATATCTCCTTAACCGTGCAGGTTAAGGAGATATTTCTTGCACCTACAGGTAAGCCTTACTCTAGGCTTACCTGTAGGTCAAAGTGGTCTGTAAGGGTTTACAACCACTTTAATAAAAGTGTATGTCAACAATTGTAGCATCATGGCGTGATTAAAAACAATAGTTTATGAGGAGAGCATGACTGAAAAACAGGAAACATTTTCTTACACTGTACATGAGCATGATGACATTCTCTCCACTTAACTTAATCTTTTTTATACCACAGGCTTCAGAATAGTCTAACTGTGTAGCAGCTGATCACCAGTGCTGCCACTGACCATAAACATGAGGGGGTTATTATTATGGTCACTGACTCCAATTAAGGGTTATTATTGTCATTTTTGATATCAATGCTATGAGTTATTATTGAGGCCACTGACACTGCTGGAGGTATCATTGTGGATTGTGACACCAATGCAAGGGGTTACTATTATTGACAATGACCCCAAAGGTGGATTTTATTTTACTCCCTCTTTCTTTTTAATGTGCATGGGAAATGCTGCAAAAAACAAAGATGCACTGCTATTGTGTGGCCTATTTTGAAGTAACAGGAACCACACTTGAGGCCTGTCTATACCTCCCTAGATAGAGGGAGAAGATTCTAAATCTGCATTTTCAAAAATCAACTGTCTCTTTCCCAACATGCCAGGCTTTAAAGCCTATCTACTTTCTCCTGAAGTGGTCAAAAATGAACTAAACCAGATGCTTCATGGGCTCCTGACACACTGGATTGGCAGCTTTTTGTTGATAAACAACAGATGCCATGAGCCTCTGACACAACAGGTTTTACAATCTCTCAGAGAAGCTATAGAAACTACTACTGATAAATGTGATATACTGTATATACACATCTTCTTAAATTCAGACTAATCAAGTTATCATTAATAACATTAACATTAGTAACATTACATTACCACTATTTACTATATTAATAATAATAACATGTTCAAACTCCATTGTTACATTCTTCCTAAAAACTGTTTTCATTTTTATGCCACAACCTGGTAATTAGAACTATTCAAGAGAACACCTTACATACATTAATAAAAGCAATTATAGGTTAAATGTGTGCTTTTATGGTTCCATAAGCAGATGGGCACAGCATGCATATACTGAAAATATGTGAAAATGAGAGATAATCAAGGCTGTTGTGAAGTGCAAGCCAGCTTCATTCTAATTTAGATGACAATTTTGTAATGAATGTGAGGTTATCAGTATTATAATGTTACCCATTCATGGCCCAATTATCTGACAGACAGTGGTACACATATTGTTTGTGTTGTATGCATCTCTACATAATAGACTATAGATAGGACAAATGGGGCAATGCATTCTAAAAGACTTGCACTTTCAGGGCCAGATTCATAAAGCTCTGCCTATCTATCGGCAGGCATAGCATATCTCATATACACTACGCTACCGTAAATTTCAGTGGCAGGTTCCTTATTCAGAAACTATTTACGCCGAAAGTTACGGCGGCGTAGTGTATCTGTGGCGGCGGAACGCCGCGCAATTCAAATTTGGATGATGGGGGCGTGATTCATGTAAATGAATCATGACCCCACGTAAGTGACGTTTTTTTTGGACGGCGCCATCCGTGGACGTTCCCAGTGCGCATGCGCGAAATCACGTCGCTTTTTTCTCAATGTAAACGACGTGACCGTAACTAACGTTGAGCCCCATTCCCGAACGATTTACGCAAACAACGTAACCGACGTTCGATTTGACGCGGTCCCGACGTCCATACTTAACATTGGCTATAGCAGGGTTAACCTTACGCCGCTATAACGCTAACGCAAACGACGTAAACTCCGATGCGCCGTCGCAAGTACGCTCATGAATCTGCGTAAGTAGCTCATTTGCATATTTTACGCGAGAAACAACGTAAACGCCACCTAGCGGCCGGTGGAAGATTACATTTAAGATCCGACGGTGTAAGATTATTACGCCAGTCGGATCTTAGCATAAATCCTGCGTATCATGTTTTCTGAATAGAAAACAATGATACGCCGGCGGCAAATTCGAATTACGCTGGTGTATCTGTAGATACACCAGCGTAATTCCTTTCTGAATCTGGCCCTCAATATATAAAGGGCAATCTTCTGGTGAAGTCACAGTGAGGGAGATTTACTAACACTGGAGCACTCAGAATCCGGAACACCTGAGCATAGTAACCAAGCAGCTTCTATCTTCAGCTTGTTCAATTAAGCTTTTACAATAAAACCTGGAAGCTAATTGGTTATTATGCAGAGCTGCACAAGATTCTGTGTACACCATTTTTAATAAATCTTCCCTAGTGTGTGTGGAAATGTATTGGTAGAGTACAATGCCTTGCCATAAACCTTAAGCCTCATACACACGATCAGATTCCATCTGACTTTTCGTGGATTTTGCTCCGAAAGGCGTTGTCCGTGAACTTGGTATGCATACACACAGCAGAAACACGAACGTAATGATGTAATAGACGTACTACGTGTTTTTTCGGCTCTTTACTGCCACTCGTTGGGCAACTTTTGCTATTGTTGTCTGTTTTTTAGCATTGGTTCTGAGCATGCGTGTTTGTGCTTTGGACTTTAGTCTTATGGACTTGTGTACAAACAATCGGATTAGCCGACGTAGGACATTTGTTGCCGGAAAGTTTGTCTGTTCTCACAGCAAACATTTGTCCAATGAAAAAGCAAAAAAGTTTGTCCGATGGAGCGTACACACGGTTGGATTGTCTGCAAAAACAAGTCCTGCACTACAAATTAGGTCAGCTCTAGGAAAAGTTTCTTTGGCATGTAAGGGGAACTTGAAGAAATGCAGCAAGTAAATGTTTTTTATATATGGATGGACACCGTTTTGGTTATTCTCTAACATATACTATATTAAAGGTATGTAAAAATTGTATACACTTAATTAAAATCTTAAATTATCCCCCGACTTTAGGTAGAACAATTTTCTGTAGAGCACTGTTTGCTATGAAAAGAGCTCTCTTCCACAAAAGAGGCACTGTTATGCCGCGTACACACGGTCGTTTTTTGCGATGAAAAAAAACGACGTTTTCTGTGAAGTAAAAAACGACGTTTTTGAAACGTCACTTTTCAAAGACAATTTTGCATACACACCATCGTTTTTTCACAAAAAGCGAGGTTACGTTCACCACTCTTTTCCATTGAAGCTCGCTTCATAACTAGCTTCTGGGCATGCGCGGGTTGAAAAGCGTCGTTTTAAAAGACGTTTTTGCTACACACGGTGACTTTTTGTGAAACAAAAAACAACGTTTTGAAAAACGACACAAAAAATTCAAGCATGTTGGAATTTTTTTTTGGTCGTTTTTTTTAAGACAAAAAACGACGTTTTGCCCACACACGATCAATTTAAATGACGTTTTAAAAAACGTCGTTTTATTTCATCGCAAAAAACGACCGTGTGTACGCGGCATTAATCAAGATCTTCTGTCCTTCCCCTGTGATAACCCACCCATACCTGAACCAATACTCATCGACACACCTGATGGAGTATTATAGGCTTTAATGAAACGTATTGCCCTTTTTACATCGCTTGCCAACCACCTGCCACAGTTATACTGCGGCAAGTTGGCTCGGCTGTGCGAATCGCCGTTGGTGTATGTTGGGCTCGTACATGACTTTCTGTGGGAGCACGCGCACACTGATTGGCCAGCAGGGGAGCCAATCTGCCGATGTCTGCTGGCAGCAGCAATTGTTCACCACAGAGACAGAATGGGGATCTGCCAAAGTAAACCAGGCAGATCTTTTTTCTGAAAAAGCAATAGTCCTGGAAAACTTGGATGATGCAAGAAACATTTTTAAAGGTTTATTAAATAAAGAAATCCCCTGACAAGGTACTCACACAGCGTGGGTGCACTACTCTAAAACAGGCCCGTAATGATGTACAGAGATCGGGATATGGTAAAGTCCTCCTTAGCCTCACACAGACTCTCCTGCCGTCCTGTCCCCTCCCCTACACGTCTTGATATAGGAGTTGTATTTTCTTAAGGGGGAAATTTGTAATACTTATCATTCCAGGAATGCTGCTATTTGAATATCACATGCACTGAAGCACTTTGGAGTATTCATTATATGCACTGAAGCACTTAAAGAATATTTATACAAGGACTTGTGTGTCAATATATATTCATTCTTTAGGATTTATTGTTTATCTGCATTGTTTGATATTTATGCATGTTTTTGCACTGTGTTGCACGATTATGCGATTTGCACAGTGTCGCATGATTATGCGATTTGCACTGTAGATTTAATTTTCTGGAGTTTTTATCCTTTTGTGACACTCACTGGACACTTACCAGTTTTTTTGTAGTGGTGTATGAACTACTAAGTTTCTCAGTGCTGCGTTTTGTTTATTCAGATCTTTGTTCTGTCAGGGAATGACTGTGTGTTGTAGCAGGCATCCCATTCCACATACAGTTAGTAAACACACCCAGGGAACACATTTAACACCTTGGGTGCCCCTGGTTTTAACCCCTTCCCTGCCAGTGTCATTAGTAGAATGTCAGTGCATATATTTAGCACTGATCACTGTAATAATGTCATTGGTTCTCAAAAAAGTTTAAAAAATGTCAGTTAGGTGTCCGTTCTGTCTGCCGCAATGTTGCAGACAAGCCTAAAAATTGTAGAACACCGCCATTACTAGTAAAAAAAAAATGTCATTGCAGGGGGGTAGTTACTTACCAGTGTTGTGTAATAATACAGCTATAGTACGCTATATACAGTACTATATTCAGTATTGATATTCAGTATTGCCACTGACACTTTGCAGTGCATTACCGTTTTTTGTATGGCTAAGGAGAGTGGAGTGTATGCTATGAATATGAACTTACCTGACAGTCCCTTTTAGGACTACTTTGTTTTCTTTGTGTGTGTCAGGCCGCGTACACACGACTAAATAAATCCGATCAAATCGTTCGGACAGACCGATTTGATCGGATTTGTCTGCTGGGATATATTGGTTTGATCGTGTACACACGATCAAACCAAAATCCCCGCCGGCAGACAGCGCGGTGACGTGGCGGTGACGTTGACACCGCCACGTCACCGCACCAGGAAGTAAAAAACTTCCACGCATGCGTCAAATCCATTCGATGCATGTGCGGGCAGATATGTCCGCTGGTTAGTGTACTAACCAGCAGCCATGTCGGATGGACGGGTTCCCAGCAGACAGATTTTAAAGCATGCTTTAAAATTTGTCTGCTGAAAAAACCTGTCTGTCCGCCCGTACACACGATCGAATTTGTCTGCTGATACGGTCCGTTGGACCATTTCCAGCAGATAAATTCGATCATGTGTACGCGGCCTCAGAGGCAGGTTCTGTTGTTGTGATGCTGCTTTAAAATTTTAGTTAGTATTTCTGTCCTTTTTTTTCCTTCCATTTAGAGAAAATGGAAGGAAAGGGAGTATTTTGCTTGTAGTGTTTTAGGGATGGGGTTTGGTTTTTATTCTGGTTAATTTACTTGTTGTGGGGTCAGCAGCAGTATTATGTTGTTTTGACCCCATGAAAATGTTCTTTTTTTTTTCAGTCAAGCACTGCATACTGCTATGTTTCAGTTTAGTCCACAAAAGCACCACAGTTTCCAGTGCACCCAAGCACCTCTTCCAACTCATAAAGCTTTTACTATTGCTGTTAAAATAAGAGCCCTGCTTTGCCTTCTTATCCACAGCTGCTTCTGCCATTGTCCTGCCAACTATTATGGAGGAGTCAGCAGAATTATTTGATCCCAGTATGCCAGTATCCCACTTGCTGCAAGAGGATGTACAGCAATTTATTGCATCTGAGGTTGAGGAGCAGAGCAACAGGAGCACAGGGAGAGGTGACACCGGCAGGAAAAAAAAACAATTAGCACAAATGTCTCTGTATATGAAATCTTTTGCCAGGTTGGCTCTAGCAAGGGGGAGAGATGATAATGGGTTCTCCTACGACATGCGGGTGAACAATATTACCCTGCTCAAAAAAATTAAAGGAACACTTTGAAAACATATCTCAATGGGGAAAAATATATATATATACTTATATGGACTGGGTAATGTGCTAGAAACAAAGGGATGCCACATCATTTGATGAAAATTTAAATTATCAACCTACAGAGGGCTGAATTCAAAGACACCCCAAAAATACTATCTTTTCTGACTGTTTTTTCACCAGTTTTGCAATTGGCTAGGGTTAATGTCACTACTAGTAGCATGAGGCGATACCTGGATCTTATAGAGGTTTCACAGGCAGTCCAACTCCTTCAGGTTGGCACATCAATATGTGCCATTGCCTGAAGGTTTGCTGTGTCTCCCAGCACAGTCTGAAGAGCAAGCAGGAGATTCCAGGAAGAGCTGGCCAGGGCCGTAGAAGGTCCTTAACCCATCAGCAAGACCAGTATCTGCTCTTTTGTGCAAGGAGGAACAAGGTGAGCACTGCCAGAGCCCTACAAAATGACCTCCAGCAGGCCAATGATGTGACTGTCTCTGACCAAACAATCAAACAGACTTCATGAGGGTGGCCTGAGGGCCAGATGTCCTCTAGTTGGCCCTCGGCTCACTGCCTGGCACTGTGGAGCTTGATTAGCATTTTCCATTGAACACCAGAATTGGCAGGTCCAACACTGTCACCCTGTGCTTTTCACAGATGAGAGTAGGTTCACCCTGAGCCCATGTGACAGATGTAAAAGGGTCTGAAGAAGATGTGGAAAACATTATGCTGCCTGTAACATTATTAGGCATTACTGATTTGGTGGTAGGTCAGTGATGGTCTGGGAGGCATATCCATGAAGGGACACACATACCTCTACAGGCCAGATAATGACACCCTGACCGCCATTAGGTATAGGGATGAAATCCTTGGACCCATTATCAGAACCTATCCTGGTGCAGTGGGTCCTGGGTTCCTCCTGGTGCATGACAATGACAGACCCCATGTGGTGATAGTATGCAGCAAGTTCCTGGAGGATAAAGGCCCCCACACTCGCCTGACATAAATCCAAAAAAAAACACCCCTGGGACATTATGTTTTGGTCCATCTAACGCCACCAGTTTGCACCTCAGTCTGTTCATGAGCTCAGTGATGCCCTGGTCCAGATCTGGGAGGAAATACCCCAGGACACCGTTGTCTCATTAGGAGCATACCTAAACGTTGTCAGGCATGCATACAAGCACATGGGGGCCATACAAACTACTAAGTAAAATTTTGAGTTGCTGAAATGAAATTTCAGCAAAATGGGCTAGCCTGCTGCATAATTTTTTTTTCACTTTGATTTTCAGGTTGTCTTTGAATTCAGCCCTCTGTAGGTTGATAATTTTCATTCTTAACGAGTGGAGGCAGCAGCAAACCAATTCTATGGGATGGCAGGGATCAATGGGTGCAAGCATTGGTATTCTCCCATCCACTCCCCAGAGTTCACCACTAATACTAGATTCCCCATCAACAACCACCAGTTGTAGGGATGAAAGTATTATATGGGGTATCAGAGGTTTACCTTTTGGATCTTCTAGTGGGGAAATGCATCAACATGGAGCCACACAGTGTAAGGACAGGTGTAGGCTTAAACCTTGCTCTGATTCTGTCAAAGCCCACCCTGACTTCTCCAAATGTAGTATTGATTATACTAGTGGCCCAGCTGCTGGAACAAAATCATGACCTACCCCACATGCAGTGGCTCAATGCCATCTTGTAAAATTTACTGGATTTGCAGCTCCTGCATTTCCAACTGTGGATTGATCCATATTCCATTAATTTGTGGCCAGTGCTGTACTGCAGTGCGACATTCCCAGCTGCCATTTCCTCAATCATAAGGCCATGGCTAAAATGCATCATCATCTGAAAGGTAACACTTCCACATTTCTGAACCATGTAGTCAGAAGCACCATGGACACATCTGGCAGATATGGGCAAGAACATTTTATTTCACTCACAGCTCACTGGATAACTCTGCTGATGTCTAGGAAGGATGCAAAATGGAGCAGGTTGTGATGTGTATCCTTAAAACTAGTGATGGTAAAAGAGCAGTCAACTCCAGATAAATGCCCTCTTAAGCCGCGTACACACGATCGGTTCAAACCGATGAAAACGGACTGAAGTTCGTTTTCATCGGTCCAAACTAATCGTGTGTAGGCCCCATCGGTCCATTATCCTTCGGTTCAAAAACAAATTGAACCGATGGACGGCTAACCGATAGGTCAAAACCGATCGTTAGTACGCAGAGCATCGGTTAAAAATACACGCATGCTCAGAATCAAGTCGACGCATGCTTGGAAGCATTCAACTTCGTTTTTTTCATCACGTCGTTTTGTTTTACGTCACCGCATTCTGACACGATCGGTTCATGAACCAACGGTGTGTAGGCACATCAGTCCATCAGTCAGCTTCATTGGTGAACCGATGAAAACAGTCCGTCGAACCGTCCTCATCGGATGGACCAATCGTGTGTACAGGGCTTTAGAGTGAGTTGTCCTCTGAACCATCAGTCTCTGCAAGCTTTTAAGAGGCGATGCAAAGGTTCAAGCAAAATAATGTCACGCAGTGTTGCAGCTGATATGCCTGGGGGACAGGAGCCACATTAGGCCAAATGTTCAGTCAACTCTACAGGGACAAACCCAGAGGTTGTTAACCCCATGCAACAATGATCTCAACCTGCTGTCTTCTCTTTGGCAGGAAAAGCTAGTTTAAATTGTCCTCACAGATTCCAAGTATTTGAATGGATAGAATTTTAATGGATAAATAAGATGGACTTATTCAAGAACCCTAAAACTTATGGTGTCAAGAAGAGGGACTATTACTGGTTTGCAACCCTGCTGGATCAATATTAAATTGATAAAGTTTCATCTTTCCCTCACAATTGGAGAAACACGATAGAACACCTGGAGGATATGCTGTGAAGAAACCCTAGTAACTTCCCTTCTAGAGGCTGGCAGTATACTATCTCACAGATAATGTGGTATAGACAGGGGTGGGGTGGCTTACCAATTGAGGAGTTTTTCAGTACCCAGTGCCCAGGGATGTCTGCTACCAGCAGCTATCAACAGCAAGTGCATCATATGGTTGAGGATTACATGGGGTCAAGGATGAATGTTGACACCCTGACATTGGATGACCCCTTGACTACTGGGTACACGGATGGACTTCTAGCTAGATTTTGACCAGTTTTTAATCAAGCTGCTGGGTTGCCTTTCAGCCAGTGCCCTCTCTGGACAAACATTTGTTGGGGGCTTTATAACAGAAAAAAGGTTTCATCAGTTACCCAAATTATTTCCTGTACAGCCTCCTCTTTTGTCTGCTACAGACCTTAAATAAAGCTCACCTGCCGCCAATGTGCACCACTACCAATAATACGCAAATAAGGCCTCGTACACATGACTGAGAATCTCGTCAGGAAAAAAACATTGTTTTCCCTGACGAGATTCTTGGCAAGAAACCCTTGCTGCCCGAGTGTACTGCCTTTCATTTTAAAAGAACGGCTGTATTTATAAAAAAATAAAACACAAAATAAAATAAAACATTCATGAATAATATAATTTAGGACAAACATCCAGTCTTTTATACTTATTGCTAAAATGTATCCAAAGAGGCTTAAATTGTGTATTTGAAATAACTAATAATTTTATATAAAAAAAAAAAAAAACATAGAATATATTTTTCAATATGCCATGTTATCCCAATGAAAACTATTGACCTGTTCAAAACAATGTAAATGATGTGCTGCTAAATATGTATATTTTTATCGTATTTTGTCTTCGAAAAAATTATAAATTTTTAGTCCAATTTTTTTTTTTTTTTTTTGGAAGATGCAATCTGCTTGTTTCATGGCTGACATATAGCAGCCTGTCCAAACAGGCGCAAAAGCTGTGGTGCAAATTTGTTAATGTCTTTGTCTTAATTCATGCTGGGGAAAAAATAAAATAATCTCTTATTTCTACCTGCAATCCACTTTCTCTCTCGCATGGAAAAAGTAGCCTGCTTAAAAAGGTTAAAAAGCTAGCAGCAAATTGGTCAAGCAAGTCAATGTTCTAGTTGCAGAGGCTATATACATATGCTCTCCCACATATATTGCAGCATATCCAATCAAGGCTTCAAAGGTGTGGTGCAATTCTGCACAATGTTTAATATAAAATAAAAAATCCATTGATTGCACACATGTGGCACTCCAGCCCCCCCCCCCCGTGAGACAGAGCACATATACCGCAATCAGAAGCATTGGCATTCCATCAACGTACAGGTGATAGTTGATACCAAATGCCTCATATGGCACGTCCGTGCCAAACACCCCGGATCCATCCATGACAGCTACATATCCCATGTCCTCCTCCAGGACTTCTCCAGAGCCTCTCCCGTCCTCTAGAACTCTCTACCTCAATCCGTCCAGCTATCTCATACTCTGGCTGCCTTTAGGCAATCCCTGAAAACTCTTTTTGTCAGGGAAGCCTATTACGCCTAGAACTAATTTTTTATCATTTCCGTCAGCTCATCCCTCACAGTTATAAACTTTTTTACCACTTCCCCCACCCTCTTAGATAGTAAACTCTTATGAGCAGGGCCCTCCTTATCCTCTTGTATTTTATTGTATTGTAACTGTACTTTCTCCCTTTTATATTGTAAAGCGCTGTGTAAACTGTAGGCACTATATACGGCAAATCCTGTATATTAATAATAATAATAATAATAACAATAATAACCTGTGTTATAGCAATTATAGATTTAAATGTGAAGATATTGTTGGCATACTTCAGATGCAGTTTTACATTATGAACTTAAATCCAGTGTGATATACAGTATGTGCACCACTACTTGGGTGTTATATACTTTAGTATAGTTGAGTCATATTCTTTCTCCTTGGAGTGGTAAATGTCCTCCATTTCATTAAAGACTGCTGAACCTTTTCAAAGCACCATTTTCATTCATGCTAGTGATAAGCTGAACTGCCCTGGGTTCAGTTTAAACAGAGTTTGGTAAACTGTAAAGAAGTTTGGATGCCAAATCCAAACCCCATTTAAATCAATAGGAGCTGAATATGTCAAATTAAAAATGTCACCCAACTTCAGCTCTGACCTCTCCATGCAACACCCCTTCCTTAAAAGCTCCACCATTGTCCACATATCTTACTTTTGTTGCTGTAGTAAGCTGAAGCACCCAGTCCACCCTAGTACCTCCACTGTAGATGACGTCTGTGTTTCCAGATGATAGTGGTAGACAGAGAGCCTGAGCCAGAGGTTTCACCAATTTCCAGCTCAAAAAAAAAAAAAGCCTTGGGGATGGAATTAGCACTGCCCTGGGGAACATGTAACAATGCAACAACAACAAAAAAATCCAATTGGCCAGTAGCAGTTATTTTTTTTTTAATGCTTAAAGTGGAACAATAAAAATACCCAATTCCTCAAAAATAAGTTGGCATTCCCTAATTTTGCCTGTGAAGGGGTGCATCTTTGTGGTGCTCAGCAAGTTCTAATCGCTCAAACACCAGAATAGCAAAAGTTTGGTCCAATACTAGGTTCAGACAGAGCCACAAACTCATCCCTAATTCATACCTGTCATACTGTGCTTCAGACTCCCTATATAAATAAAATGCAAAGCACATTAATAAAACAATCACCAATGCATTATAAATGTCCCGGAGGAGCTTTATTAGAAAAACAAGAGTATGGTTGAGTTAGAACTTCTGTTGGGTTTGTATTGCGGTCTGCATCCCCACTGAGGAAAATGATTCTTGCTTTCTGTCTTGCCAAGCATAGCATGTCAGACTCAGAGAAGACTTCTGCACAAAGGGTATAAACATTCCAGGAGGCTGCCATCAGTGTAGAGAGGTAAGTATGGAAGGGGGGAAAGGTTAACTTAGGGGGCTAGAGAGTACACTGAGAAGTTGTACTTTTAGCATACCAGGTCATGGCAAAGTGCAGACTAGGTTTTGCTACACTAATAGCACTAAAAATGAATTTATAAAAATAGACATTTCAATTACAATTTCAAGTACAAAATGTGTTTTTAAAAATGAAGAGACCATTATTACATGCTAATCTTACTTTACTGAATGATTTTACCTCTACCTATTGTAGATGACATTTAGTTAACAAAAAAGGAATCTTCATTTTAGTAGAAAATACATTATGAACAAATGTTAACCATGAACAGCAATTACAGTAAAATGCATCGTTAAAGTTAAGTTCGTGTTTGTAAAGAAAATTCACTACAAACAAACATAACTGTCAAATTAAATCTGATTGAAATGTTTAATCGCTGACTATGAAAGTATAAAAAATTTCAATTTAACACCCAATTTGTTTTACTGCATGAAAGAGTGGAAGAGGATTAACACATCAGCTGCGTAAAACAGCCATATGATACCACTAACTGCATTAGTCATAACTGCAGTAGTAAATTACATGTCAACTATATATTTCCAGATGCAGTGTTTTGTGTTGTCCAAATTTTGAAAAACATTTTGCAGCCACATCAATACAATAAAAAATGAGAATTTATTAAACAGTTCGAATTGGAGCCTTTGCAACCAACATCAGTGTATTGTGGAAACAAATCACAGGATGAAGTCTTGGTTATATCTCAGCTGCAGTCAGTAGAGAGGTACAGATGTTTTGTTATGTGTAGAAGAAGGGGGCCTTTGTGATCTTTGAGTCACTGTGCCAAGGTAGTAGCTAAAACTTGTAGATTCCTATTCATGGATCCCCAGAAGACAAAGTCATACAGACATTTAAAAAATTCTATAGGTTGCATTTTTTGAGTTACAGAGGATGTCTAGGGCTAGAATTATTGCTCTCGCTCTAACGATCGCGGTGATACCTCACTTGTGTGGTTTGAACACCGTTTTCATATGCGGGCTCGTCGGGCCGTGGTGATTTAAAACATTTTTTTTGGTTTTCGGATTTATTTTTATTTATTTTACAATTGTTAACACTGAAATAAAAAATAAAATAAAAAATTAACACTTTTATTCCTATTACAAAGAATGCCCTTGTAATAGAAAAAAGCATGACAGGTCCTCTTAAATATGAGATCTGGGGTCAAAAAGACCTCAGATCTCATATATAGGCTTAAATTAAAAAAAAAAAAAACATTTTACCTTTTGAAAACCAAAAAATTGTCTCTTTAAGACGCCGGGCGGGACTGACGTTTTGACGTCACTTCTGCCCAGTAGTGCTATGGGGATGGGTGGGTGCCATGTTGGCCTCACGCGCATCCCCACACAGCAGCTGAGTGGACCCGATCGCCTCCGCCGCTACCGGCGGCTACGGTAAGCGCCGGAGGGCGCGGGAGAGTGGCGGGAGGGGCCCCTCTCCCGCCATGATAACGGCGATCTCGCAGGGAATCCGCCACGGAGACCACCGTTATCGTTGACAGGACCACCCACTGAAGAGATGATATCTCGGTTGTGGCAGCAGCTGCTGCCGTTACCGAGATATCCATCTTTAAAGTACCAAAGTATAATTACAGTGGGCGGTCGGTAAGTAGTTAACTTGAAACATGGTCTCTATGGTGGATTATGCTTTTAAATATTTCTCATATAAGGGTATAACATTTCATGATTACTCCACTCAAGAGTATAAGAACATAATTTTAAAAAGATTTAGTTGTATATTTGCATGCCTTGGTATGTTATAAAACCACTGCATATAGTAGACATGTAGATAAATAGATCTGGGGGGCGAAAGAGGAAAAAGGGTATAGGAATAAATGTTGAATAATTTCAATAATGTTAGGTTTTTCTTTTTTTCGTGTTTTTGATACAATGTTTCAGTCTGTGATTCATTTTGCCTTTGTATATGTATTTTCAGTTTTGTGATTTTGTGTGACAAAATGTTAAGACTTAAGTTGCATTGATGACTGATTGTCAGCAGGTCACCAGAACTGGTGTCTCCATTGGAAGATTTCTCAGCAATTCCTGTTCTGGTGATTTTCTTTATCAGTGATACTAATATACAGGACAAATAAAGAGGGTGAATCTACCTCATGGGTACACAGACATAAATAAAAACCTGACACGTGTTCTTTTTTTTTTCTTTTTTTTTTCCACATCAGGCTTAACCCAGGGTTAAGAGGTGTTTTGAGGGGTTCATCTTTTTGTTTTTTCGCCCGTCATATTTCCACCTCGGATTTGCATCATTTGTGGGGAGTTCTCTGCGTGTTTTTTTTTTTTTTTCCACTTGTTTCTTTTATTGTATTAATGTTGATATGTATTTATTTTTTTATTTATTATTTATTTTTATTTTTTTCAATATATTAAAAATGTGGTTACAAATAACTACCGGTGCTCATTATAGATAGCACTACCATTACTCCCCCCGGCGCCCCCCTCCCTGGATCTCTCTGTATATATTTTATCCCCCCCCCCCCTGTTATTAAAGCCCCCCCCCCTTCATTCCCTCTTTTCCATATTGGTTCGGGTCGTATCATTTACTAATTTGTTTCTAGTAATATTTCAGTGGCTTTTTCCGATGCTTTATAAGTTCTCCACTGATCCCAAATTTTTCCGTCCCTTCCTCCCGCCTCCTCCCCCAGGTCAACCCTTCTTAAATACTTCATCTCTGCGATGTGGTCGACCCTGTGTATAAGTTCTTTCAGAGGAGGTTTTTGTGGGTGGAGCCAGAATTTCGGGATTAGTCCCTTTGCTGCGTTTAGCAGCACTGGGACCAATGTTGAGGCGTATATATTTTTTTTTTTTCCCTTTTTGTGTACCCTGTCCATGAAAGAGACAGGTCAAGAAATCTAATGAGATCTTTTCTCCTGTGATCTCCTCTATCGTTTTAAGGACTTCTGTCCAAAATTCCCGAATTATCGGGCAATCCCACCATATATGTAGAGCATTTCCTACTTGATTACAGTTCCTCCAGCAAAGGGGGGAGTTAGCTGGTGATATTTTATTAAGTCTGGCAGGTGTCAAGTGCCATCGCATCATGCATTTATAGTTGGCTTCTATTGTTGATATGTCTTTTGCATAGGAGAATGTCGCTCTAACCATTTGTGTCTCGTCTATTCTTTCTCCGATTTCTTTCTCCCAAGCATCTATGCTTTGTAGTATGTCTTTTGTCCCTATTTCTGTAAGGATTTTGTAAGTCGTCGCGATTCCATGTTGTAATGGTTCTCCCCTGGTGCAAAGTTTTTCTATTGGGTTTTGTGCTGTGTTATCTCTTATAGGTGCAGGGAGTGTGATTACAAAGTGCTTTAGTTGTAAGTATTCCCAATCCGTTATCTTTTGTGTCCCCTCTTCTACGTGTATCTCGTCTTTGTTTTTTATTTTTCCCTGTGCTACTATATCCCCAAGTCTTTTAGTACCTAATTTTTTTCCTAACTTAGTCCTATTTCCCGGTGCAAATAGATTTGTGTTTACTAATGGGATTAGTGGGGAATTATATTCCCATTTTTCCCGCTTATGTACCAGATCCCATATCCTATAGACCTGTTTTGTTAAACTATGTGTATTTGAGTGAATTGTTCTGAATTTGGGTGGTATCCATATGTTTGTGTTTAAGTGCTGTTTACTTATCTCGTTTTCTATGTGAGCCCATTTTTTTAGTGATTTCTTATTTGACCATTCAACTAATCTCGCTAAAATTACAGCTTGATAATATCTTTTTATATCTGGGAGAGCCAGTCCCCCTCTTTTTTTGCTCTAGTTAGAGTTGCATAACTGATTCTTGGTTTTTTGTCTTGCCATATAAAATTTGAGATTATCTTTTTTATTACCTTAAAGAAACTTTGTGGGATATTTATTGGAAGCATTTGAAATTTGTAAATAATCTTAGGTAGGACTGTCATTTTAAATAGGTTAATCCTCCCCATCCAGGTAATCTGTTTATGGGAGAGATTTTTAAGATCCCGTCTTATTTCGTTAAGTAAGGGGATGTAGTTTGCCTCAAAGAGGCCCGCCACTTTGGGAGTTATTTTTATTCCCAGGTAAGTAAGTGATTTTTGTTCCCACATAAAGGGGAATGCGCTACGTAGGGCCGCCTCTTCCTTTTGTTCAATCCCTATGTTCATAATTACAGTTTTTACTGGATTTATTTTAAAGTTAGAGAGTCTACCGTATCTTCCTATTTCCACTAATATATTAGGTATTGATATTTTGGGATTGGTCACATACAGGAGGACATCATCGGCATATGCTGCCAACTTCTGTTCCCCTTCTCCCAGTCTCACCCCCCCTATCTCTGGATTATTCCTAATCATGCACAGCAGTGGTTCCAAAGCTAATACATATAGAAGGGGGGAGAGCGGGCATCCCTGCCTAGTTCCGTTCATCATTTCGATCACCTGAGATTCCCTCCCATTTACTTTGACTTTTGCCGTGGGGGACTTATATAAGTTTCCTACCCATTTCATGAATATGGGACCCAATCCTATATTTCTTAAAGTCTCCATCATGAACCCCCAGTCGACTCTGTCAAACGCTTTTTCAGCATCTAATGACATGAGCACGGCTGGGGGTCCGTCCCTTTTATCATCCTGTAACGACAAAAGTGTTCTTAAACTATTGTCCCTCCCTTCTCTACCTCTTACAAATCCCGTCTGGTCTAGATTTATCAGATCAGGCATATACGGTTTTATCCTTGTTGCCAATATCTTAGCAAAAATTTTTATGTCAGCATTTAACAATGCAATTGGGCGGTAGTTAGAACAAAGCGTCTTATCTTTTCCTGATTTGGCAATGATAGCGATATTGGCCAAAAGGGATTCCTTCCTCACCTCTTCTGTGCTTCCTAGTTTATTAAAATATATACACATTTCTGGAATCAATAGCTCACTGAATTTTTTATAGTATTTTATTGACAAACCGTCTGGGCCTGGGCTTTTCCCCCCTGGGGTTCCTTGGATCGCTTGACTGATTTCTTCGTGTGTTATTGGTTCTTCTAAAGTTTCTACTATTTCGTTTGTAAGTTTAGGTAAATTAGATTCCCGCAGATAATCTCGTATTTTTTCTTCTCTATTTGCTTTTTCCTCATGTGTCTCACCTTTTCTAATTGAGTATAGTGAGGCGTAGAACGTCCGGAAACAATTTTTCATGAATGGCAAATTAATATCACAAACAGATTTGAATATCAAGCTCAACACAGAATCATTCCCTTTCTGGACTTATGTACAATTAAGAAAATTTTTCTTAAAACCGAACCCAATACCAAATTGGTCTAGGGAAAAAACTGATTTTGAAAAGTGGTGTGAAAATGGAGAACCGCTTAAACACCTGGTTTCATCTACATATGCTTTGCTATTTTCCACCCAAACCCCTAAAATTAACTGGGCCAATCAACTATGGGAAAGAGATCTTTCGCTTGATCTATCTGACTCGGAATGGAGGAATGTATACAAATTTATACATAAAGGATCGATTCATGTACAAACTCAAGAAAACGCTTATAAAATTCTTTCCAGATGGTATATGACCCCTCTTAAACTACATCGAATTAACTCCTCGATATCTAAGACCTGCTGGAGATGTAATCATGAAATAGGTTCTTTCCTTCACATATGGTGGTCCTGCTCTGCTATACAACCATACTGGAAAAAGGTCCATGAATATATCTCCTTGATAACCTCTATTGATTTAGAATTCAAACCTGCTCAATTTTTACTCCATTATTCTCCCTCATTACCAAAAGGCTATTACCGATCATTAACCATGCACTTAATTAATTCAGCTAGGATGTGCATTCCAGTTAGATGGAAATCCACTATCCCCCCTTCCGTCACTGATTGGTTTAATCGCACCCAAAGAAACATGGAAATGGAACAACTAATTCATCAAGCGAAGGATACTCAAAAACTATTTAATGACACATGGTCTGATTGGCTTAACTTTACTTCATCTGATATATACAAACAATATAAACCTGGGACATGACCTCCTCATGTTTGATCTTACTGCCATACTAAGAAGTGTATCTGACCCCTCCCCTTTTCCCTTTCCCCTCTTCTGTTCCCTTATCTGTATTTTATAATTAAATTGTTTACTAAGACACCTATGAATGGTCCAAGGTTATCAGCGGTGTACCCCAAGGTTCAGTGTTGGGTCCCTTACTTTTCAATATATTTATAAATGATATTGGGTCTGAGATCAAAAGTAACATTTCTGTTTTTGCAGATGACACCAAGCTATGCAGTGGAATAATGTCCTTGCAGGATGTCTCCAATTTACAAGCCGACCTCAATGCTCTGTCTAATTGGGCGACTAAGTGGCAGATGAGGTTTAATGTTGATAAATGTAAAGTTATGCACTTGGGGGCTAAGAATATTCATGCATCATACATGCTAGGGGAGTACAACTGGGGGGATCTGTAGTGGAGAAGGATCTGGGGGATTTTAGTTGATCATAAGCTCAATAATGGCATGCAATGCCAAGCTGCGGTTTCCAAAGCGAGCAAAGTCCTTTCTTGTATTAAGAGAGGTATGGACTCCAGAGATAGAGATATCATTTTGCCCCTGTACAAATCATTAGTAAGACCTCATCTGGAATATGCAGTCCAGTTTTGGGCACCAGTTCTCAAAAAGGATATCGGAGAACTGGAGAAAGTGCAGAGAAGGGCAACCAAACTGATAAGAGGCATGGAGGAGCTCAGCTATGAGGAAAGATTAGAGGAACTGAATTTATTCACTCTTGAGAAGAGGAGAATAAGGGGGGATATGATCAACATGTACAAATACATAAGAGGTCCATATAGTGAACTTGGTGTTGAGTTATTCACTTTAAGGTCAACACTGAGGACAAGGGGGCACTCTTTACGTCTGGAGGAAAAGAGATTTCACCTCCAAATACGGAAAGGTTTCTTCACAGTAAGAGCTGTGAAAATGTGGAACAGACTCCCTCCAGAGGTGGTTCTGGCCAGCTCAGTAGATTGCTTTAAGAGAGGCCTGGATTCTTTCCTAAATGCACATAATATAACTGAGTACTAAGTTTTGTAGGTAAAGTTGATCCGGGGTAAATTCCGATTGCCTTTCGGGGGATCAGGAAGGAATTTTTTCCCCTCCGGTAGCAAATTGGATCATCGCTCTGCTGGGGTTTTTTGCCTTCCTCTGGATCAACTGTGGGTATGGAGTTGGGTGTATGGGAGGATGTACTGTGTTTTACTTTGTTTTATTATTTTTTTTTTTTTATGGTTGAACTGGATGGACTTGTGTCTTTTTTCAACCTGACTAACTATGTAACTATGTAACTATGTAACCTACTTTTCCTGGTATATTTGCAATCTATTTTTAGAAACTCATTGAAAACCCAGGTTGCTTAGTCCTCAATAATATTTCTGTTTTTATTCTGTTATTATTGACGGTATCAGACTTTTGTCTTTTAGTAATTTTCATTTTCTCTCTTATATAACATCTGACTACATACAAGACGCTTTGAAACCTTTTTAATACTGTATTATATATTAATTGATGTATTCTTATGCTCCATTATACGGCTGCGTCCGTGTTCATGCAATCTCTCCTCAATGTGTCATCTATACTGTAATTACATGAAATCTTAATAAAAACCTTTACAACGAGAACGTCCGGAAAGCTTCCGCTATCTCATGATCTTTTATTTTTTCTATATAGTTTAAGTTTTTTTTTTCATTTGAGATCCTGGCGAGGTATTTTCCTGGTTTATTTCCCCAAAGATACCTATCTTTCATGACGTTTTTAAATGTATTTCTGGATTCAATCTCCATTAGTTCTCTTAAATGAATCCTCTTTATTGACATTTCCTGATATACTTTTTTGTTATTTTTTTGATTTTTATGTTTAATTTCTAAGTCTTGTAACTCTTTAATTATCTTTAATTATCTTATTTCTGTTTGCATCTCTTTCCTTTTTTTTTTTTGCTCCTAAGGAAATTAATTTCCCTCGAATATTAGCCTTATGGGCTTCCCAAATGGTAGCTATGTTTACATTAGGGGTGTGGTTTAGCCTAAAGTATTCCTCTATATCTGTTCTTATTATGTCTACAACTTCCGTATCTTCTATTAACTCCTCATTTAATCTCCAGGATCCCCTTCTCTCTTCAATTTCTGGAAAATATATGTTCAGTGTAACTGGGGCATGGTCCGAAATTGTCACTACCTCTATTGCGGCTTTATCCACAAATTCTAGGGTTTCATGATCTACCATTATGTAGTCTAGTCTCGAATACATATTATGAACTGTAGAGTAAAATGTGTAATCCTTTTTGGTTGGATTAAAAACCCTCCAGGGGTCTATTAGTTGGCACGAAAAAAGTTTATTTTTAACTATTTGTTGTTGCTTTGTGTTTCCTATATTAACGGTTGATGTTCTATCTAGTTGTGAGTCTAGGGTAAAGTTAAAATCCCCAGCTAGGACCACTTTTCCTTTTTTAAATTCCATGAGTTTGTTCAAAATCGATGTTAGATACCTCTGAGGAAGTTTATTTGGACCGTAGACATTGGCCAACGTATATCGTTTACCGTGTAGAAGACCTCTTAGGAACAAATATCGGCCATCAGGGTCAACTATCCTGTCTTCTACAGAAAAACTTAATTTATTCCCTATACCTATAGCGACTCCTCTTGATCCTCTCTGCGGCGAGTCTCCGTAGTACCATGTTGGGACTGCCCGGGAATTAAGCCTTACTCTAGAATCAAGGGTTATGTGTGTCTCCTGGAGGAAAACTACGTCGGCGGAAAGTCTCTCGATTTCTTTTAGGATCATGTGTCTTTTACGCGGAGAGCTAAGGCCTCTTACATTATAGGTAATTAGGGTTACTTTAGACATATAGGTAGTTCTGGTTGCTTACAATCTTTCCCTCCCTATTTCGTCTTCTCCTTATGTTCTGGATATCTCCCGGACCAAAGATCTTTCGTCTCATTTCCCTGCCCCTCCCTTCCCCCCCCCTCCTCCCCCCCCGTTTCCCTCCCCCCTTCCCCCCCGACCCCTCCACCACTCCCCTCCCCCCCCCCGCTCCCCCCCTCCTCCTCCCCTGAATCCTCCCCCCACCTATTCCACTCCTCCCCCCTCCGGTCCTACCCTCCCCCGAACCCATGATGGTAAGAACTTGACCCTAAGGTCCTGTTTCGGAGCATGTTCTCTTACACTTCTTGTGCAAGGGTGCTCCCTCTGTATTGAGGCGGAGTACAATTCGACGCCTCCTCTTCTCCCCCCGGTCCCGGGGGAATTTCCTCAGGCGATCAAGGACTCCTGAGCCCTGGTGTCTCCACAACGCTGTACCCAGCCACCCCGCAATATTTTCTTTATGTGGGTATCTTTAATTGATTACCCTCCCCTCCCTCCCTCTCCCCCCCCCTGTGATTATGGCGCCTCTCTACTTATTCATTTACTTGGGATTGGGATTCCCAACCTTTGACAGAACTCAGGAATTTCGTCTAGGAATCTTAACTTTGCCGTGACCCCCTCTTTTCTGGCTATTAGGCATGACGGGAATCCCCAATTATACTGTATGTCTAATTCTTGTAGCACCCGCAGTAGTGGCTTCAGGTTCCTTCTTCTTCTAAGTGTCTCTTGTGATAGGTCTTGGTATATTTGTATACTGTGTTCCTCAAATTTAATTGGGGACTTCCCTCTCAGGTTTTTCCATAGTTGGTTTTTTTCCTCCCAACTTTCAAATCATATTATAATATCTCGAGGTTTATCCTGAGGGATTTCACGGGGTCTCCTTATCCTATGAGCACGTTCTATCTTTAATGAGGATGTGACTTCTCTGTCGAGCATTGCATTACATATTTTCCGAATAATTTCTGGGAGATTTTCTGGCTGCGAGGAGTCGGGAACTCCGCGTATCCTGATATTTTTTCGTCTGTCTCTGTTTTCCTGATCTTCTGCTTTATATGCATATTCCCTTTGCTCTTTTTTTATTTCTGATAGCTCCTCCTCCAATTTTCTAATGGTGTTGAGGTTGTGGTCTGTTTTTTTTTCAACTTCCTCCAATCTTTCTAGCATAAATCCCATATTTCTTTCCATTCTCTCCATTTGCGATGAGAGTACTTTTTCTAAGGCTGTAAACATTTCCTGCATTTCAGTTTTTGTTGGTAATGCCAGCACTGTTAATTGATCTTCTATATCGGTTATTGTGGCTGTTTCATATTCGCAATCAATCGCTGACTCTGATTGAGGTTCTGGATTTGCTGAGCTGTTTGGGTTGATTAGGGCTGGTTTTGTCTTGTCTTTTTTTTTCTCCCTCTCCCTTCCATTCAGTCCCTGCGTTACGTACTTGCTCATTGGGCCAGGACTTTGACTCAAGCGGGGGGTCGAGGTGGGACCCCCTCTGGCGCCCCTCGCCCTAGTACTCATATTTATAGGTTAATCCCACTGAAGACCGAAAAAGTATTGGAGGGGAGGGGGGAAGGAGGAGGAAGAGAACAGACCCTTTCAGATTGATGTCCCGTGTTCAGCTATGTATTTCATAGGAGGCAGGAACTGGGTACCTGGCGTGTTTACAAAGTATTTTAATTCACTTCTTCCTCCCAATCATATGTTTACCATCTAATAATGGTAACTATATTTATTGATCTAAGGTTTTACCATACAGGACTCTCTTCTATGGGCCTCTTCCATGTATTTAATGTAGTATAGTATCTTAGTGTCTCTAGGCCACAGTTCTCGTGCTCCTAACCGTATGTCCCTTTATTTCGCCTTATATCAACGTACAGTGGAGTAGACCAGTTAGAGTGTGGTAGTTATATTGAGAGAGAGTCTGCCGTTGAGTTTAGTAAGTAAGTAGTAGTAGGCTATTTTCGCTGCCCCGAGATAACATGTGATGTAGCAGAGAGAAAGAAGGGTTGATGTATTCACTTTGAAGGTGCACAAACTTCTTTTCTTATTCTCATATTCAGGCACATCTACTATTCTCAGCCAGCTCACAATTATACTGTGGATACTATAGCTATCGATTCATAAGAAAATACACGTTAAAGTTGAAAGATAAAGAATTACTCACAGTCCTGCGGAACCCCGTATCCTAGACCGGCTTCATTGTTCTGAGTTCCTTTGGTTTTAATACTTACTGTTTCGTTTTACTTGCAATTTTACAGGTTAGCTGTAGCTGTAGCTATGGCTGAATTATGGGACTTAGTACCAGGCTGGAAGCTTGAGTGTTGGAGATTCCAAAGTATCCAGACCAGTGGGTTACAGGACCATATGAGACTTCAGATCCTCTGCAGACTTACTGACTTACATGTTTGCTGAGCTCCTGTGTTCTTGTTTTCATGGTATGTAGTAAATCAAAGCCTCCAGTCCCCCCCGCCACCGTTGCCACCGCTGCCGGTTAACCTGATCTCGTCGGTACCCGACACCTCACCGTCACCCTCTCGTGCCCCCCCCGCCTCCCCAGCATCGCAAACCCCGCAAACCAGGACCTCCGCCGCACACTGCGGCCACGCGATCCGGGAGCGGTCCGCGGCGGGGCACCAGAGCTCAACGGGAGACGCCGCGGTCACGGGGACGCTGCTGACGGGCAAGAACCAGCTACAGCCTCAATCCCCCAACAGATCGAAATCACAATCACAATCTCGCAGACGCGGGGGGTGAGGAGGTGCAGGGATCCACGGCTGCGCTACGGAGTCCTGTGAGGCTCGAAACTCAAAGCCCAAAGCCAGATCCGGACAACGGGTAAGCGAGCGAGCGAGCGCGGCACAGTAAGGAAATCCTGTCCTGTGGGACATTTGCATATGTAGGATTTGATTGAGCCTGGGAGGGAGAAAGAGCGAGGGAGAGGAGGCACTCAGCGGGGATGCTTTAGGATCAGCATGGTTTTCAGCAGACGGGTAAGACAGGCAGCTAGGCAGCTAGTTGAACGGCTTGATTCTCGGCCATCTCAACCGTTGCAGCGTTGCGGGACCTTCCCAGGGCTCCTTCCCTAACCAGCCTGAGATGAGACTCGCGCCATCCTAGACTCCTCCCTCTCCCCCCTGCTGAGCTTCTATGCTGACACGTGTTCTAATCCCTTATCACTCTATCCAAAACTGAAGCAAACATGTTTCCTTTAGTTGTACTTTAACTGCAGCTGCAAGTAATGAATAGGAACATATCTGGCAAGCCAAATGTAAGTGGTAGAATGGTTTCAATCGCTGTGCATATTGCGGATTTTAGTTAAAGACTGGGTTACTTGCAACCATAATGGAAGCAACATATTGCAAGCCACTGTGCAAAGTATGCACCTTTTGTACTACACAAAGATGATACATTTTGTATGCCCAATGATATCTTTTTCCAGATGATTTCAAACAAGCATCAATAGGGATCATGGATATTTTTACGATCTGTCACACATGACAAGAATGTATGTCACTAACGTTACTGCTTTCTCTAATGAGGCAGAGCTTTGGGCCTTTTTGACAACAATACAGCAATGCCATAGTACAGTGAATGCTTAATATATTTGAGAACAATGTTATATATTTCCACTGAAAATCAGGCTTTGTATTTATTCTCTTCTCTTTGGTAATATTTGATTGAATATTGATTCCTCCTGTTGTGTGAGCCGCTACCTACAATTACATTGTAAGTAATGCTGTATAAAACAGCTTTTATTATACTTCTCAGCTTGCAATGTGTAAATAATGGATCTAATTTCCAAATTACATAAGAACAACATTGTCAAAATATTTAAAAAATATGATGCGATTGCTGTGGAAGAAGAAAATACTTAATCTTTGTGTATGGTGCTTTTTAAATAATGAAAAGCAACAGTATTAACAATATTTAACTTCTGTTTAAATTGTTTTTAACCTAATTTCTTTGAGGGTAGGTGAGGGATTGTAAGTAAGAAATCTCATAGCTCACATTGTAAGAATTTACAAGCTATTATACATTGTTTTGTCAGGTCCACAACTATAGAAATATCCTGTAACGGCAGCCTAGGGTAGCAACAGAGACAAACTTCCCTTGCTTTATCTAAAACTGTGTTGCTCTTTCACAAGCCTATATAGAAACAATTATTTCATGTAGTGTCAATTATCTACAGAAGATCTGCAGCCACTAGAATACCACAATAAAACTGACTTAGGGCTCTTTAGCTCTAGTGGTGGTCTCTGAAGGGGGTTCAATCATGTATAATCTTTATAGAGGATTTTACAGGTGGCCCGGAGGCATTGTATCACCTCTTCACCTCCCTTTACCCCCTTGATCCCTACATTAGGGTGTCAAACCCGTGTGGATTGCATGCAATTGTGTACCTGAAGAGTGGCTCCATTCAACTAAATGTGTCATGTTTAGTGGGTGCTATGTCTGCTGAAAGTGACAGGGGGTTCAATTCACCCAAAAAGCAAAGCATCACAGTCACAATATGTATTCACCCACAACCACACCTTCTTCAGGTTTAGCGGTTGGGGGTAAAAGCATGGTTTATAGCAAAGATGCATATAAAGTAAAATATATAAAAAATTATTTAATAAATTAGTGGTTTAAAAAAGTCATACAAATTGATAAGTGAATAAATCAGTAAATAAGTAATTTACAAAGTTCACGAAAGGTTCATAGATGATGAAAGAGCAACCAAGTGTAGTGCTAGATGGAACAAACGTGCTCTAATTGTGCACCTATCAACAATCGCAGGGTGCTGTTTCTCAAATCATCACCGCTGTGAACACCACTAAATGAGGAATTAAAAGCCTTTTACAGAAATCATAGGCCTCTGTAACAGAAGGTCTAACAGAATTTTAGGGAGGAATCCCTTTTTGGATGGATCACCCCTCAAATGCAATTGCAGCCAGACAACTAAGGCAGTCAGTAATGTCACTGCTTCTCACTTCTTTTTTTTTTTTTCTTTTTTTTTTTTTGACCACATCAGCTGACACCGACCCCAGAGACCAGTTCATGAATCGACCTTTATCTGTCTCCATTAAACTGTTTTGCATCATCTGTGGTATTATGCTAGTATTAATTATTCTGTCGCCATTTTATATTGTTATTATTTCTCTTTTTTTTTTCTTTTTTTTTTTTATTGTATGTATTTATATATTTCTCTCTTTTTTCTGTTTGTTATTTCTTTTCTTTTTTTTTTTTTAATTTATTATTATTTTTGTTATTCGTTTTGTTTTTCGTTTTCTACTGTGGCACAGATCCAAAGAAGATGCAAAAAGCGAAAGATAGAAACAAAAAAAAAAAAAAAACCATACTCATGTAGGTCCAACACTATCCCAACCAGCCTCTACTAGAGTGCTGCGTGTTTGTTCCCAGAACCCCCCCCCCCCTCCCCAATAAGCCCTCCTCCCCCACCCGCCCTACCCCGGTCTTTTAGGTTCAGTAGGCGCCCTAGCATAGGAGTTTACACGAGAATACAGATCTAATAATATTTTCACGCAGTTCCGGTAGGTATCTGCGGGAGCCAGGACTGTGAGAGATCCCCTGTTCAGACAGGCGACTCCCGTCACACCCTATGTAAGTGTCCTATACTCTCAGTTTCTCCCTATAGCTCCCCGCATGTCTCGGCAAAACTCTCTTTCAAATCTTCCATTCGATAAGTTTCCTCAACTACGTCTATCCACTCCCATATCTGGGGACACTCGGGGTCCTGCCACTTTTTAGGTATAAGCCGTTTCGCTGCGTTCAGCAGATGTGGAACTAAGGACTGCTTGTATCTTTCAATTTCCACGCAACTACCGTGAAAAAGTACAATCCACGGGTCCTTCTTTAACTCCTTGCCTGTAATCTCTTTGATATAGCTCAGGACCGCCTCCCAAAATTTCTGGATTTCTGTGCCATTGTACCTTTGTCCATACACCCCCGCCAGCACTCCGCGGACTGGCCGTCTTTATAATGGCAGCTTTTATCAGGGGTGATGTACCAGCCAGAAATACATTTATAATTAGTTTCCGCCGTTCGCGTATCTATGGAAGACGCATGGGTCCATTTCATTAATCTTGCAAACGTGTTGTCCCCTCTAAGTGTTCCTAATTCCCTTTCTCATTTCTGTACAAAAGGGGGTTCCCCCAGTGTATCCATCTCAATTAATATCTTGTATAATTTTGATATCGTGCCCTTTGAATTCTCTTGAGAACATAATTTCTCCAGTGAGTTCAGCTCCTCCTTCGACCGAAGAGGTCTGGGCAGGTGCTGAACGAAGTGGTGTAATTGAGTGTAACGCCATGTGTTTAAATCCCATAAATCTGTTCTGGTTTTCAACTCATCGAGAGTCCTAATTTCCCCGTCCTTTACTATATCACCCAGGTGAACTTTTCCTTTTCTAATCCAATTCCCCCCGATTTTTTTTTCCCCCGGTGCAAAATAGGGGTTATTTTTTAAATTAATTAATGGGGAGTTATGATTCGTGCCTATTTGTGCCTGTATCCTATCCCATAACCTCAAAGTGTCTCGTGTCAGTTCGAGGGTGTGACTATCCAGTGCTCTAAATTGTGTGGGATTCCAGATAATATTTCCCAAAACTGCATTAGCTTGTGTCTTTTCTCTTCCATGGTCTATTCCTAGCCCATTCCACCACCCGTGACAGAACAGCCGCTTGATAATATTTTCTAATATCAGGTACTGCAAGGCCCCCGTGTTGTTTATCTTGCTTTAAGATTGATAAGGAAATGCAGTGTTTTTTATTCTTCCACACGTAGTTCATGAGGATTTGGTTAAGAGTTCGAATCATTTGAGGAGGGAGAGCAATTGGGAGCAACTGAAATTTATATAATATTTTTGGGATTATTGTCATTTTGAGCATATTTATACGGCCTATCCACGAGATGGGTTTATTTATTGTTTTTCTTACCTCGCTTTTTACCTCATTGAGAAGGGGGATATAGTTTATTCTATAGATCTGACTGAGCGAGTGGGCCAGTTTAATGCCTAAATATTTTAGTTCTTTACTCCAGGGGAAGGGACAGCTCCCCTTCACCTGTCTTATCTCGGTTTTATTAAGATTGATATTCAAAATTTCCGATTTAGCGATATTGATCTTAAAATTGGATATATCCCCATATTTTTGTAGTATCTTCATTAGTCTAGGGATCGAACTACTTGGTTTGGAGAGGTAGAACATCACATCGTCCGCAAAGGCGGACAGCTTATGTTCTTCCTTTCCCACTCTTACACCCTTAATATCAGAATCGTTCCGAATCGTAGCCAATAACGGTTCCAGGGATAGTATAAAAAGTAATGGGGATAAAGGGCACCCCTGTCGGGTTCCATTTTTCATTTCGAAGGCCTCAGACAGCATGCCATTAACTTTAATTTTTGCAGTGGGGTGGTGATATAGTGTTTTAATCCAACTGATCAACCTGTTCCCCAAGCCCATCGTTTCCAATGTTAACAGTCTACCCTGTCGAACGCTTTTTCGGCATCGACAGACAGGAATAGAGCTGGGGACCCCTCCTGCCTTATCCTCTGTATCAGGAGGAGAGCTCTTATACCATTATCTTTGCCCTCTCTTCCAGGGACAAAGCCCACCTGGTCCGGATGCACTAAAAAATGCATGACCTTTTTCAATCTCTCGGCTAAAACTTTCGCAAAGAGCTTTATATCTATATTTAATAACGATATAGGCCGATAGCCTGAGCACAATGAGCTGTCCTTTCCTTCTTTTAGAATTATTGCTATCGAGGCAGTAAGAGCCTCCCTGCTTATTTCTGTTTCCAATCCTAATTCATTGAAGTACCTGCATAGTTTTGGAACCAGAATTTTACTAAATCTCTTGTAATATAGGGCTGTGAAACCGTCTGGCCCTGGGCTTTTCCCCACCCCAGTATTTTTGAGGGCTTTTTTAACCTCCTTCGGTAATAGGCCTATCCATGTGGGAACTTTCTATGTTGTCAATCTTTGGTAATCTGGCCTTCTCGAGGAAATCTCGGGTTTTGGCCTCTTTTACCCCTGCCTGCCACCCTGTCTGTTTTAGATTGTACAATTCTTCATAATAGTCCCTAAATGTCGCCGCAATATCCTTGGTGCAATAGGCCAGGTCGCCATTTGGCGTTTTAATTTTTTCAATGTAATTTCGGATTCTCTTTGTATGGGCCATTTTAGCTAACTGCTTACTAGGTTTATTTCCCCACAAGTACCTCTCTCTAGCTATGCTGTTGAACGTTGTCTTAGTATCTTGCTCCAAGATCTCCTTTAATTCCTCTCTTTTTAGTATTAGCTTACCATAAGTGTCCTGGGAGGGCTGTTTTTTATGTTTTTGTTCTAGGGAAGTTATTTCTTGTATTAATGTATCCCTCTTCCTACCCTGCTCATGTTTCCCTCTCGCCCCAATGGAGATTAAAATCCCCCTAATGTATGCTTTATGAGTCTCCCAGAGTGTTGTGTTAGATATGTCCCCTGTGTCGTTTGTTAGAAAGAATTGTTTAAGTTCTTCTTCCACCCTTACCGCCCCTCCCCCTTCCCGTATCAGGCAGTCGTTTAAATGCCACATCGGGTGTTGTTTCTGTTGTGTCGAAATCCGGATTTTCATAGATATTGGCGCGTGATCAGATATGGTCACCGCGCCAATCTCCACTTATGTTACCATATCCAACATCTTATGGTCTACGAGAGTGTAGTCTAACCTAGAATACGTTCCGTGCGGGGGTGAGAAAAACATATAGTCCCGCGTATGGGGGTGGAGGGCTCTCCAAGCGTCAACTAGCTGGCAGTCATGCATCTTTCTTTTTAATTTCTGGAGCTGGATATTTATTGTCTCCCTCCCCCTGGATGTACTGTCAAATCTCGGGTTCATAAGGTCGCCCATTAAAATAGTATAGCCTGCTGCGAAAAGTTTCAGCTTTCCAAGGATTTTCACCATATATTTGGCTGACTGAGTATTGGGTGCGTAGATATTAGCAAGGGTGCAGGCCATGTTCCCTAGTTTCCCTTTTAGGAATAAAAATCTCCCCTCTGGATCTGTCAACTTTGGGCCAGATTCACGTATTCCAGAGCATCTTTGCTCTGGAGTAACGCTTCTGATTTGCGTTGCGCTGCCGAAATTTTAGGAGCAAGTGCTGTCATTCACGAAGCACTTGCTCCTAAAGTTGCGGCAGCGCATCACAAATGAGCCGGCGGAATTCAAATGTAGCGGGTACGGGGCGTGTAGTATGCTAACTACGCGCGATCCCGCCGCCAACGTACTGCGCATGGCGTCGAGTGTCAAAACATCCCCGTGCGCATGCTCCAAAATCTGTGAATGAACGTCAATGACGTCACATTCCCATTCATGACCGTTTTACGCAAGCGACGTTTTTTTTTTTTTCCCCGACGCGATGACGACGCCTATACCTAACATAGGATACTCCAACCCCATGTAGGTATATCTATGCGCCGCGTATCCCGTCCGGAAACGTCGTATCGTCATTGCGTCGCGCCGGATTTCGATCGTGAATTGCCGATTTCCGCTCATTAACATATTTTTTGAGCGTAAATCGGCGCCATTTTTAAGTTGAAGTAACGATGCGATGCGATGGCGAAACTCAGTTACGCTGCTCGCATCAGAACTTCAACCCGGCGTTTCTTGTTTTCTGGTTACAGAAAACAGAAACGCCGGCTCAAAGCCACAGTTAGGCTGGCGGATCACTCGATCCGCCAGCGTAACCTTTCCTGAATCTGGCCCAATGTCTCCAAGTCAAACCTTATCCCATCCGCAAAACCAATTGCCACGCCACGTGCGCGTTTAGAAATGGAGTCCCCATAGTACCACGTAGGGAACATGGGTGAGAACAGTTTGACATTTGAGTCAAGGGAGAGATGGGTCTCCTGTAAGAAGACTACCTCCGCTTTATAGTGCTTCATCTCTTCTAGGACTTTGAATCTCTTCCCCGCAGCATTTAAACCTTTTATGTTATATGATATAAACTTAACCTCCACCATTACTGCCTTCCTATCTGTTTGAACTTAGATTCCTTTGAGAGGCTGCATGGGCCTCAGCCCTATCCTACTCGCCCAACTGAACCAAAAAAGACCCCCCCCTTCCCCTGCCCTCCCCACCCCACCCTCCCCCCTCCACCCCCCTTGGCCCACCAAGGCCTCAGAGCCATGGAAATCCTCCCTCCTCCTTTCCACCAGCTCTCATGCATGCGGTGGGACTTCCCCGCACCCACCCCCGACCACAGACCTATGGTGGTCTGTCCCTGGCCATAACTACGAACCGGCGGCAGAACCCATCACAGGCCCTCCCCCTCCCCTCCCCCCCCCCCGCAGACCCGTCCCCCATCCCCCCCATCCTCACATTTTTAATTATCATTTTGATCTCTGGGCATTTGTGTACCTAATCTACCAATCCTGGTAGGTCCAGGACCGGGATATCTAATTTAGCGCAGAACCCAGGTAATTCTTCCGGGAAGGTTAGTCTAGCTGACCTTCCATCCTTCTGGCCAATAAGGCACGCGGGGAACCCCCACTGATACTTAATATTCTGTACCCTCAGTTGTTCCAAAAGAGGCTTCAAATATCGCCTTCTGGCTAGAGTTTCCCACGTCAGATCGGGGAAGATCTGAATCTCTACCCCCTCATAGCACAGGGGTGGTTTTTTCCTTAGCCGAGCCCAAATTTCCGCTTTGTCCTCGTAATGTCTAAATCTGACAATAATGTCTCTTGGTCTTGTCCCCTCCCCATTGCTTGTTCTTCCTATTCTATGTACCCGTTCTATTTTCAGGGATCCTTCGATGTCCTGGTCTAATAGAGGGACAAACAGATCGTTTAATATCTTTGTCAGATCTTCTCCCTTTACTTCTTGGATGGACCTAATCCTTAAGTTTTGTCTTCTATTTCTGTTTTCTTGGTCCTCTAAGCGGTATTTGAGCATCCTTTGGTTCCGTTGAATGATGACATATTGATCTTTTAAATGACTTAATTCTAGTTCCTGTTTTTCCAGGCGTGTCTCAGTTTCTTCAACCCGTGTTAACAAGTGGCCAGATCCTTTTTCAGACAGCTGATCTCCTCCTTCATGGATTTTTCTAGACTTAGTTCTAGTCTCTTCAACATTGCTTCCTGTTCCCTCTTAGATGGGATGTGTGTATCTGGGCTAGTCTCCAGATTTGGGTTCAGTTCTTGCTCCCCATCCGTTGATATATCTGGGTTTTGAAGGTTGATGCCCCCCGCTCCTTTTCTCCCAGCCCCTGTTTTGTCCGTTTTTTTGGTGTTGCTTGGGCTTTTGATGCTTCCCTCCTGGGTCATATATTGTCTGATCGTGCTACCTGGGGGATTTTCTTTGGGGGTTTTCGGGGCAGAGCCCCTAGTCACCTTACTCATGTTCAATTTACACCTCGCCCGGATTCGTTTACCCAGTTTTTTTTTTTTTTCCCTTCCGTGAGTGATCTTATTGCTGGGTTACTCGCACGTCCAGTGGGGGAGTTGCATAAGTGGTTTTCAAACTCTGCTAAGGGCGGAGAGGTAATTTTCAAACTTACTTTCCCCCCGACCCACTACTCCCTTTAACCTGATAGATGCCGATCACTAAAATTATGGTGCGATCGAGTCCCCTGTGCCAGTATAAATAACTGCACAGTCTACCACGTACCACTGCAGTACGTTTACCTTGTGGTGCAATCTAGTCCCCTGTGCTAGTGTATATAACTTGTACAGTCCACAGCGTATCGGTGGGAGTGAGCCGCCTAGTATTTTTATTATTTCGTTCCCTTCCTTTGGCGACAAATCGCCCAGCCTTCGCCAACCCGTCCCATCCAACTATCAGGCACAATAATTCGCTTGATACCCCTGTTGATGGGTATCAGGGTGATCCACACTCGCCCCTCAGCAGTGGTTCAAGATATAGTCTAGTGCAATAGCCACCTCTATATATTTAGTTCTGTTGTTTTTAAACAATTTATGAGACGCTACATGGCGTAAGCGAGGGGCTTATTTGATGAAAAAAACAGGAGGGTTACTTTTCACCAAGTTCTCAGATCCTACCGCAGCATAGACTATTTTGGATCAATCACCAGTAAATCCATCTTCAGAAACCTTTCACAGATTCTTCTTATAATGCAACCACCGAATACAGTTTGTAAAGGTTCAGCTAAAAATTGCTTACCAGACCCTCCGGGTTGCGGTAGAGAGAAATGGGAGGGGTGGATATTACCTGGCTCCTATGGCCCCCCAGGCGACAGGACAAGCGGGTCCACGGGGAGAAGGGGAGGTGCTGGAATCAGGTTGTTTTAAATCAATTTGTGAGATTCTGCATGGCAAAAACAAGACACTTGTTTGATAGCAAAAAAAAATAAAATAGGAGTGTTACTTTCACAAAGTTCTTTTACGTCATCACGCCCCCCCCCCCCCACTGCTTCTCACTTCTTATATCGCTAACAAGCACCAAGCACAGTTCTAGAATAAATCATTCCAAAGACCCACATGTAAAAGGAAGGTGATGTGATCGCTCATGGTGCAGTAAGTTAATAGTAAGGTAATTTAAAACTGAACATATACTCACATTTTAAAAAGAAACAACAAGCCATTTTATATAAACAACACCCATCACCCCAAAGGGCATGATGATGTCACCACTATAACTCCGCCCTTTCGATAACTTTTCAAAAGCATGGCTTAACCTCAGAGTTTATCACCTACAAATCTCATGCATAAATGAGCCCTTGGTGTTTACATGGCTTGGGTAGCCCATAAAGCAGGTTTTTGTGTATATGGAGATTTTCTGTTTGTTTGCTTTTTTTATTGGTTACATAGTTACATAGTTTGTCTGGATGAAAAAAAGACACAAGTCCATCTAGTTCAACCAAGAAAAATCCACGTTGAACTTAATGGACTTGTGACTTTGCTAAACAGTCCTAGGGCTTCTCCTAAGACAAAAACTGGTAAGACATTGATATTTGCAATTCTGCAAAAGAAAAAAATAATAAACAAAAAATAAAAAATAAATAAAGCCAACGTTAAGACATGAAAGTACAGAAATAAGTACATTTAAAAGCAAAATCGAAGAATGAGGTAAGTGAAGTAGGACTGCACTAAGGTAAAGGAAACTATTTAGGGAAAAAATGGTTTACCTTTACAACCCCTTTAACCACAATTTAAATCAAACCCCTAAAATTGTATACTCCAAAAAATGTATTCTTACAGCTCACCTGCTACCTTTTCTTAACTCATCTTATATTTTATTTTAAATTAATTATACTGATGTCTTAAGTGACACAAGAGAGGTTGCTTAACTTTGCAGAATTTTCAACATTTTCACAAATTGTAATTAACCAATGTACGATAAGAAAGGAAGTCATCTGCAGTACGCCCAAAGCAGTTGTTGATAATTGCCTGGCTCACCCAACAAACTGTGTTGTTACCCCATTTTCTTATAAAGAAGAGAGCTTGAAAGAGAGCATATAATACAGAGATGTTCCAACACATACATCATATTACTCCACTTCTCAAAAGGTATCAGTGGTATGAAGAGAAGGGAAAGAAAGGTGGCCACATAGCGTAATCTTGTTTTGAGTATAAAAAGATTTATTGCAGCTATCAAACTTATATTTGGCTGAAATGTCCCACGCTTGTATACAAGTGGGGCGGCAGTGGAGTCCTTCCAACGCGTTTCGTGTCACAACACTTTGTCTGGGGTATGTAATCTCTTTTGAGAAACCAGCCTAGGGATTTCGACTCCAGTTGCAAAGTCTGATCAGATCTCACCCATTGGTCTACCCGAGGCTCTGAAGACCAGTCACTCCTAGATCCGTTCATCGATCGTTGATGTTAGTAGTTTATACAAAGCCCTTCTAGACTTTCGGTGACATATGTCCCTTAAGTCCACTTGGTCCAGTAAGACTGCATTTTTTCCAGTGATGGGAACATTGCACATGGAAGAAGTCACTTATTTGATGTTCTGATGCTATTTACATTCACTCGGTGGATCTTCAAAACTTATACGGCCTTTATTCATATATTAATTTGTCTGATGATATACTTTTGATATATACACATTCAATATTCACAATATTGTGTTTACTGTTCACGGTATATGCATATATACGCATTATTTTTTTCAATGCTTTTCATCATGATCATCATTGTTTAGCACTACACATTCTTTTCTATTTCCATTTTTGCTTATTCTTCAAATTAGCTGTGTTAGCAGCTCTTAATATCATTGGCAGTGCAGGGTATTCACACTTTTTCCAAGGGATTGTGGATGAACTTAAACAGTGAGATAAAAAATAAAAAAAAATATTAAGGTATCTGATGATACTACAATGAACAATACAGATGAAAGTGAACAAACACCTATAATCCTGTAAAGATTTAACATTGAAAATACAAAGTAAAATGGCTACTACATATACAAACACCAAAAATAGCATAAAATAAATGGAAAAAAAAGTGCAAAACTATCAAAAATCACACATGTGATAAAGTCCTGTCCATAAATAAGGATCAAATCTAGCAGTCCAGTAATTCCTTCACAGAACAGTGTCTCTAGATAAAACACCTCCACCCAAATGTGCACAAATGAAATGTTCAGTGATGATACCTCTGATGTCCTGGCAGCTCACCTCATGGCTGCTTATCCAAACAGCTAACCGATATCCTGATCGCAGCTGGATGTGTGGGCTGATAAAACACCTTTGGTGAAGGTGTTTTATCTAGACACTAGGGATGAGCCGAACATCCCCGCGTTCGGTTCGCACCAGAACAGCCGAACAGACCGACCGTTCGCGCAAACATTTAGAACCACATTGAAGTCTATGGGACTCGAACGTTCGAATTCAAAAACGATAATTTTAAAGACCAATATTCAATTTATTTGTTGGAAAACGTCTTTCAGAACCAGAGTCTTGCCCCAGGGAACATGTATCAATGGAAAAAAAAGTTTTAAAAACTGTATTTTTTTCCGGAGCAGCGATTTTAATGATGCTTAAAGTGAAAAAAAAAAGAAAAATTCCTTTAAATATCGTACCTGCTGGGTGTCTATAGTAGTGGCACATGTTTAGAAATGTCCCTGCACAACATGAGATTACTATAAGAAAAAAGAAATGTAATACTGCTTGCGGCTTTAATGTAATGTTTGGTCCCTGCAATATGGATACACATCATTGAAAAAAATAGCATGAGTTTCCCTGCCACCACTCCCCCCAGGTCATTACAAGACCCAGTGCCAATCCTGACCTCCCTGGGGCCCCTAAGCAAAATGACATGGCACATTAAAAATGAGAAGCGGGGGCGCTGACGACAGTGACATGTCACATTAAAGACATTTGAGAAGCGTGGGGAGGGTGTGTTCTGCTGTCGGAAATGACTCAGCCAGCGGGTTTAGAAGTGGGGTGAGGGGGCGAAAATGACTTCTCACCAGACGGGGCCTCTAGTAATTTGGGGGGCCCTTTGCAGCTTTGCGGGGCCCTAAGCGGCTTGCATAGTGAGCCTATAGCGAGGATCGGCCCTGACAAGGCCCTTTGACCCTATATACTTTGAACAGCAGTATACAAGACAAGGACTGTAGGTTTGTTAAGTAGAATATGAACCATGTCATACTGTAATTGTAGCGCAACAAAGAGCCACATTCAAAGTATTGCATCAAAAACAGTGAGGAGGAAAAGGATATTCCATCAGCAGCATAACAGGACAGTCACTCAGCATCAGCATAGGCAGTCTCAAAGGGATCTGACATTTCAAAAAAAATGATTCAGTTACATCTGCATCAGGTGCTTGGTAGCTGGTGTTGATCCAAGCCTGATTCATTTTGATGAAGGTCAGTCGATCGACAGAGTCAGTGGAGAGGCGCACCCTGTGATCGGTCACAAAGCCTCCAGCAGCACTGAACGTGCGTTCTAAAGAATGCTGGATGCAGGGCAAGCCAGTAGCTCAATTGTGTACTGTGCAAGCTCTGCCCAGTGATCCATCCTCAAGACCCAGTAAGCCAGAGGATTTTCGGTGGGGAAGGTGTCCAAGTCGGATCTTGTCCCTAGGTATTCCCGGACCATGTAAACCAGACACTGGCAATGGTTGCTGGAAACGGTCAGACCTTGGGGCTTTGGACTAAAAAATTGTCTGAACGCACCGGTCAGACGGCCACCTTCTCCACCGCTCCTTCTGTGACTCACCGAAGTCTCAGCAACACATTCTCCAGGACCAGGATTTGGAAACCCCCCAGGTTCTGGGAACGCGTTGCACAGACCCTTCTGCAAGGCCTCCCGCAGAAGTTTCATCTTCTGCTCCCTCTGCGACGGCAAGATAAGCTCCGCAACCTTACTCTTGTAACGTGGATCAAGGAGAGTTGCCAGCCAGTAATGATCCCTCTTCTTGATACCACGAACACGAGGATCCTTACGCAGGCTTTGCAGGATCAGGGAGGCCATGCAGCGTAGGTTTTCTGAGGCATTCGGGGCGCAGTCCTCTGGGTCACTGAGGACAACAGGATCCTCAGCCACCTCATCCCAGCCACGTAAAAGTCCATGGGTTGCTTGGGACTGTAAGTGATCCCTTGAAGACTGCTGCTGATGCTGAGTGCTAGGCTCCACCTCCATGCTGCTGATACAATCCTCCTCTTCCTCCCTCTGTTCTGCCTCAAGGGCTCTGTCCATTATTCCACATAGCGTGTGCTCCAACATGTGAATAAGAGGGACAGTCTCACTGATGCATGCACTGTCACTGTTCACCATCCTCGATGGCCCTCTGCTGCGTGTGCAGCCGCTGCAGCATGGCCAATGTAGAGTTCCATCTGGTGGGCATGTCACAGATTAGACGGTTCTTGGGCAGGTTGTATTGCCTTTGAAGGTCTGTCAGCCGAGCAGTAGCAGTATATTACCTCCGGAAATGCACACAGACTTTCCTGGCCTGCTTCAGGACATCCTGTGAGCCCGGGTACCTGCCCAAGAACCGCTGCACCACCAAATTCAGGACATGCGCAAAACAGGGCACATGGGTCAGTTTTCCCTGTCGCAGGGCAGAGAGGAGGTTGGTGCCATTGTCGCTAACCACCATTCCAGGCTTAAGCTGGCGTGGTGTCAAACCCCTCTGAGCCTGGCACTGCAGAGCTGACAGAACCTCGGCCCCAGTGTGGCTCCTGTCTCCCAAGCACACCATTTCTAGCACCGCATGGCATCTCTTGGCCTGCATTCCTGAGTAGCCCCTCGTACGTCTAGAGAGCACGGCTGGTTTCGAGGAGACATCAGCACAGAAAGAGGCCACAGAGAAAGAAGAAGAGGAGGGGGTGGAGGAGAGAGGTGTGTCACAACCAGTAGTAGTGTTTTGGAGGCGTGGTGGTGGAACAACCTCCAACACTACTGTACCTTGCCACCTTTCCCTGCGTCCTTACTAGCTGCCAGCAGAGTCACCCAATGCGCCATGAAAGGTAACGTCCCTGTCCATGCCTGCTGGACCATGAGTCAGCGGTAATATGCACCTTACCACTAACTGCCCTGTCCAGCGAGGCATGGACATTGCCTTCCACATGCCGGTAGAGAGTTGGAATCACCTTCCGTGAGAAAAAGTGCCGTTTGGGAACTTGCCACTGAGGTACCGCACATTCCACAAACTCACGGAAGGGGGCAGAATCTACCAACTGAAAAGGTAGCAGTTAAAGTGCTAGCAATTTTGCTAAGCTAGCATTCAACTGCTGGGCATGTGATGGCTGGGAGAGTACTTCTTTTGGTGCTGCAGCAGCTGGGGCAGGGAAATTTGTCAGGTACTATCAGTAGATTGCCCGCATGTACTACTAGGTTGTGACGCACCTATTTCTACACATTCAGTCCTATCAGTACAGGCTTCAGACAGGACTGAGGGTCTAGTGGGGTTGGAGGTCCCAGCTGATGAGGGGCAAGGGGAGGTCCGCTTGGTTCTTTGGTGTGGGTCTTTCTGGTATGCTTGCCAACGAACTGCATGGCAGTTCGACATATGTCTGGTCAAGCATGTGGTGCCTAAGCGGGTGATGTTTTGGCCACGCGAGATACGCTTGAGACATATGTTGCAAATAGCAATGGTGCGATCTGATGCACATGTCTCAAAAAAGGCCCACACCAAAGAACTTTTGCAGTTACGTTGAGACACAGCAGCACCCTGCACAGGCGTAGCTCTGCGATGTAATGCAGTTGGTGTGCTGCCCTTAATCTGGCCCCTGGGGGGCATCCTGCCTCTTTGGAGATGTGCCTGTGCCTCTTCCTCCTCCTCCTCCTCTTCCTCCTCCTCTCTCCTATCAGGCACCCAGGTAGAGTCAGTGACCTCATCATCCCCTCCCTCCTCATCACTGTCAAAAACCTGGCAGTATGCTCCAGCTGGGGGAACATCACTGCCAGATTGCTGTCCCTCTCGGCCACCCCCCTCTCTCTGGGCTCACATCAATGCCTTCCTCCATCTGTGTTCCATCATCGGAGCCTTCAAAACACTGCGCATCTTCATGCAGCATGTACCCAACACTGTGTTGAAACAGTTCAGGGGACTCCTCAGGAGGACATGGTGGGACTAGGGAAGGATTGTGTGATGCCATTGTGCAGACAAACTAAGCTCAGCCTGGGTGAGAGAGGATGATGAGGATGAGGACGGCTTGGTCATCCACTCTACCAATTTCTCTGCATGTTGAGATTTAACACGGCCAGCTCCGGAAAGAAGGACGAGCTGCCACGGCCACGTGCTGAAAAGGATGCACCGTGTCCACCACCAGCGTTGCCTCTAGATGCAGAGCCTGCCTTCCCTCGTGACTCTCTGCCTCTCTTTATTGTCCTTCCAGACATTTTAATGCATTTAGGTGTTATCAAACAGCAAATGTGCAGTTACACCAACTGCGTTTAGGTGCTATTAAACAACACACGTGCAGTAACAGCTAATGAGTTTAGGTGCTATTAAACAGCAAATGTGCAGTTACAGCAAATGCGTTTAGGTTCTATTAAACAGCAAACGTGCAGTAACAGCTAATGTGTTTAGGTGCTACCAAACAGCAAACGTGCAGTTACACCAACTGCGTTTAGGTGCTATTAAACAACACACGTGCAGTAACAGCTAATGCGTTTAGGTGCTATCAAACAGCAAACGTGCATTTACACCAACTGCATTTATGTGCTATCAAACAACACACGTGCAGTAACAGCTAATGTGTTTAGGTGCTATCAAACAGCAAACGTGCAGTTACACCAACTGTGTTTAGGTGCTATTAAACAACACATGTGCAGTAACAGATAATTAGTTTAGGTGCTATTAAACAGCAAACGTGCAGTTACAGCAAACGCGTTTAGGTGCTATTAAACAGCAAACGTGCAGTAACAGCTAATGCGTTTAGGTGCTATCAAACAGCAAACGTGCAGTTGCACCAACTGCGTTTAGGTGTTATTAAACAACACACATGCAGTAACAGCTAATGCATTTAGCTAATGCGTTTAGCAAACGTGCAGTTACACCAACTGTGTTTAGGTGCTATCAAACAACACACGTGCAGTAACAGCTAATGCGTTTATGTGCTATCAAACAGCAAACGTGCAGTTACACTAACTGCATTTAGGTGCTATTAAACAACACACGTGCAGTAACAGCTAATGCGTTTAGGTGCTATTAAACAGCAAACGTGCAGTTACACCAACTGCGTTTAGGTGCTATCAAACAGCAAACGTGCAGTAACAGCTAATGTGTTTAGGTGCTATCAAACAGCAAACGTGCAGTAACAGCTAATGCGTTTAGTAACTTTATTTTTATCTTGCTCCTTTATAGTTTTAAGCCCTGTGACATCATGTTCAACACAATTATCACTAGCTGGAGTCAGTATGATGGGCTAGGAAGGTCCCCTACGTTTGTCTTTCTGTACATGTAGGATACCCTCTCATAGTCAGTGTGGATTGGACTATGGGTAGTGACAGGGGAGGAGAGAGTTTCTGTGACACCAAGTGAAGCAGATCAGAAATGTTTCTGCTTCCTGCCCAACTCTCTTTCCATACCTACAATCCACTGTGTGAGACGTGTTGACACTGATGTAGTTCATTACATTTTTAAGGAAAGAATTTTTTAAGAACATGGTTACTCTGTACCTCTTTGTAGCACTCACAATATAGAAATAATAAGCCAGGCACATTAACTATGTAATTGCCCTGTTCAGTTCTGTTAGGAACCAGGCAACTACATGATGTACAAATAAAGGAAAATATTGTGCTACCAAAGTGAAAAAAATTATAAAAATAAAACTAAAGCAGCTACACTACAATGTGACGAAAATTGAATGGTGATGTCAAAATAAATGTAGCGCTGTGAAACAGAAAATGGAACAATGATATCAAGAATAAATGAAATCAGTAATCACTGAACAAAATCCTGATAATAATATTGAAAATCAACATCAACGACAGTGAGGGAGGAAGTCCTTGCATGAAAGGATGCTGTGATACACCAATCAAAGCAAAACACATCAGAAAAGTCCATCCACAATGGTGCACTAAGTATGGTGCACAATGGTGCACTGACTTTGTGGATCCTCACAAACGGAATGGCACTTATTTCAGAACGAAGATACAATGTGCTTACCGGAATTGTAGGACCTGTCTGTGATGAACAGCAGATCAAAAGGGCATATGACTCCTACGGCACTCTCAGCTGGGCTCACTCCAATTGGATGAGGAAGATGCCGATCCTCAATGGAAAGCCAGACGTGCACGTTATCCAAACCATCCGTTCACAGAAGGAGTGTGGGAAGACAATGGTGGAATCCTTGGAAGGGTGGGATGGGAGCAACTGGATGACTCCAAGCACCATGGGGGGAGAAAAGGAAACAACACAACCCCAATGGTGCAGGTCAAAATGGTATTGGTTTTATTGAAATAAAACCAAAATGTACATTAAAAAGGCAATGTGGGAAAAGGTCAAAAACCAAGCCCTACGCGTTTCGTCCTAGAGGGACTTCAACTGAGGCGATTTAGTTCGCATGTGCCACGCTATATAAGTTTTTCATTCATTCATTCATTCATTCATTTTGTGATCACTTTATATATATATATAAAAGTAGCATTCTCTAGTGTGCTACTAGCAGTAGTGAAGGCAAATTTAGTCTGGCCCAAGGATAAACCAGAGTCATGGAATCTGGGTCACGGTTATTGGAGGTTAGGGTTGGATAGCCCTTATGCTGCGTACACAAGATCACTTTTTGTGATGTAAAAAAACGTCATTTTATCTCACGAAACAAAACAACGTTTTTCAAACTTCATTTTAAAAAACGACGTTGCCTACACACCATTGTTTTTTTTTCCCATCGGTGAAAAAACTTAGAACCTGTTTTAAAAAGATCTGATGGTTAAAAACAGATAGAAAAAAATGATCGTCTGTGGGCAAGTCCATCGATCAAAAATCCATGCATGCTCAGAATCAAGTCGACGCATGCTCGGAAGCATTGAACTTAATTTTTCATAGCATGTCGTAGTGTTTTACGTCACCGCGTTCTGACACAAATGTTTTTTTTAACTGATGGTGTGTAGGCAAGACTGATGAAAGTCAGCTTCATTGGATATCTGATGAAAAAATCTTCTGTCCGTTTTCATCGGATGAAACGATCGTGTGTACAGGGCATAACAGGTTTTCTTCTAAGATTGCCCTGTATTTGGCTCTATCCACCTTCCCATTAATTCTGACCAGCTTCCCTGTCCCTGCTGAAGAAAACATCCCACAACATGATGCTGCCTCCACCATGTTTCATGGTGGGAATGGTGTATTCAGAGTGATGTGCAGTGTTAGTTTTCTGCATTTTGCTTTTAGACCAAAAAGATACATTTTAGTCTCATCTGACCAGATCACCTTCTTCCACATGTTTTCTGTGTCCCCCACATGGCTTCTCGCAAACTGAAAATGGGACTTCTTATGGCTTTCTTTCAACAATGGGGCAAATGCATAAATTAGTCGATACTGACCCCACGAGGCTACCAACGCGTCTGACGCATCCTGCCCAGGGATCCCTGACCTGATCCTGATCCACATCCGGTGTTCCCCACCTCCTGCAAAGGAGTTGAAACACCTCCTGATGCAATGATCATTCTCCCAGGTCTAGCATCTAGCGACTCAGGTAGTCTGCCTGCCAGTTCTCCATGCCTGGAGTGTAGATGGCCGACAGAGCTGGCACGCCTCTTTCCCGCCACCTTAGGGAGGGCAGAGGGCAGGTGGAGGAGGGCAGGATTTATGCAGTGGCGGGCTTGGGTGGCGGCTTGTTTGGCTTACGCACCCAGGGACGTTTCTGTCCCCCAGCTGAGCCTTTGTCGGCCCAGGAGGGTTTACCCACAGACCCTGACTGACGAAAATACTGCTTCTGTGTGGGAAAGGAAGGACCCGGCTAACAGCGGGGTTCTTTCCCCTTGTAGGACTGAGGGAGGAGCGTGCTTTTCCCTCCCGTGACATCCTTGATAATGTCGTCCAGTGAAGACCCAAAAAGCCTCCCCTTTAAAGGGTAAATCCGCCAGGTAGGTAGCTGTCGGCCCGGTCCACTATGAGTGAGACAACACCACAGCCCAGTCATATGTGGACCTCGGAGAAAAGCTCACCGGCCACCCCAGGAGTCATGGGGCATGTCGTGGCAGACCCAGCCTCTTTGCAAAGGTGTGCTCCCGCTCACTGGTCGGACTGAGAAGACTACAAGGATCTATAATATCCAGCCTGTCTCTTAGCCGATAGTTGATAGAAGTAAAAAAAGACAAATAAAATAAAATAAAATCTTTTCCTCTGGGCGCTGGGCCCAAAGGGAGCCATACGTCCTTCTCCTTTGCTAGGCAGAATGAAACTGAGGCTGCATGCTGCATGGAAGTGGGTTATGGCTGGAGGGACCACCCCTGAAGCTCCGTGACCTCGGCTGCGGGACTCGCGGACCCAATCACCGCTGGAGTCCCGCGATCGGTCCCCAGAGCTGAAGAACTGGGAGAGCTGTGTGTGAACACAGATTCCCTGTTCTTTACTGTGGCGCCATCATCGATCGTGTGTTCCCTGATATAGGGAAACACAATCAATGACGTCACACCTACAGCCACACCCCCCTACAGTTATAAACACAGATGAGGTTACACTTAACCCCTTCAGCGCCCCCTAGTGGTTAACTCCCAAACTGCAATTGTCATTTTCACAGTAAACAATGCATTTTAATGCATTTTTTGCTGTGAAAATGACAATGGTCCCAAAAATGTGTCAACATTATACGAAGTGTCCGCCATAATGTCGCAGTCACAAAAAAAAACGCTGATCGCCGCCATTAGTAGTAGTAGCAATAAAACTAATTTTGTAAAAATAAATAATCGATAAAATTGCATTTTTTTTTTTACCAATAAAACTATCGGCCCTAGTTTTTGTAAACGATATAAACGGGCGTTTTTTAGTCGCATGAAAAGACACCTGCGGGCTTCAACCAGTATCAGATCTACGCTAAACGACTTCCTTCAGGGTATGCTAATTTTTTTTTTCGCAAAAATCTCTTACGGCACCTTTAGTAGAAGAATACGTATCGGCCTAAACTGTGGAAAAAAAAATGTATATGTTTTTGGGGGATATTTATTATAGAAAAAAGTTAAAAATATAGATTTTTTTTCAAAATTATCGTTCTATTTTTGTTAATAGCGCAAAAAATAGAAATCGCAGAGGTGATCAATTACCAACAAAAGAAAGCTCTATTTGTGGGAAAAAAAGGGCGGCAATTTTGTTTTGGAGCCACTTTACACGACCGCGCAATTGTCAGTTAAAGTGACGCAGTGTCGCATCGCAAAAACTGGCCAGGTCCTTTACCTGCCTAAAGGTCCGGGTCTTAAGTGGTTAAATAACATGTATATGAATATTTAACATGTTTCTGCCTAGTCCTCTTCTGTAAACAGAGAACATAACCCACTTGTCAAGACTTGAAGAGGCTGTGTCCATCCATGGACGATAAGAAAAAGAGTGTTTTTTCTAGACCATTAAAAATTACATTTTTTACATCCCGAAAAATGGTCGTGTGTGCGCGGCATTAGAATTGGTAAGCTGCAATATTATAAATGTTCACTTTTGGGTTTAATACAGCTTTAAGAAGTATCCCCTTCCTTGTGCAAATTATAGAGAAAGGTTGAAAAGCTTACTTTTTTTTTTAAACTGTATCAAGGTGTACTAAAGTGATACATATCAATTTTGCACATCACTGTAATGCTTCTATGGTTTAACATACATTTACATTCTTAAATCTTCTTTAAATGTCTAAGATCCCATCACCTTTAATGGTCAGACCTTTAAACAACATGGTGTAGCTGGGCACATCGGTTCACTATTCTAGAAAGCTAGCAAGAAATGTATTTTGTACTTTTCCATGCATAGCTTGGCTGCACACATTTTAGCTGTATATTTTTTTCCCCAATAATAGCAAAGTTAATTAAATTGTATGTAATTTCCAAAAAGATGGATGGGGAGAAAGTATTTTTCATTGCATGTGTGGATAGCCATCTAAATCTTTTGCAAACTCCAATGGTTAGAAAATTGATTCTTTAAATAACTTCAAAAGCAGAGGCTCTTGTTATTGCTGAAGATAGACTGGCAATTTCAGAAGTTCAGGCACCTCAGTTTATTTTTCCCTTTTTAAGACAGATATGGGCTATTACAAGATTCATCTAAAAAAAATCACTTTTTAAAAGTAAAAGCGTTATACAACTTTAAATTACAACAAAATGTACTTTATAGGCTTCAAGAGAGAGGCTGACATAAGCGATTCCTGGTTTTATTTATTAACAATTTTAGAAACAAAGTGCAAACCATGCTAACTTAGTGCAACCAATAAGAACTCACTTTGTATAAGCCAGACAGTAAAAATGTTTTTTTGCATTTGACTGCACAACACAAATCGGGCTCAGAACTCAGTTGTCATAAAATATTTGTCATACCAATAAAAATATGATAAAATTGTATATGGAGTTTTATTTTTTTTGGGTGTATTTTAGTTTTTTTGTGAATATGTTGACTAATGCCGTACACACGATCGGTCAAACCGATGAGAACGGTCTGATGGACCGTTTTCATCAGACCAAACCGATCGTGTGTGGGCCCCATCAATTATTTATCCATTGGTTAAAAAATTTGAAACTTGTTTTAAAATTAACCGATGGATACCTAACCAATAGAAAAAAAAAACGATCGTTTGTAGGCACGTTCATCGGTTAAAAATGTGTTCTGGTAAAACTAGCGTTCGTTATTGAGATAGCACATTCATCACGCTGTAACAGACAGAAAAGCGCAAATCGTCTTTTACTAACACAAAATCAGCTAAAGCAGCCCCAAGGGTGGCGCCATTGGATTTGAACTTCCCATTTATAGTGCCGTCGTACGTGGTTTACGTGACCGCGTTCCGACACAATCTTTTTTTTAACCGATGGTGTGTAGGCACGACTGACCATCAGTCAGCTTCATCGGTTAACCAATGGAAAAATCCATCAGACTGTTCTCATCGGATTGACCGATCGTGTGTACAGGGCATAAGGTTCATTTTGAGTCTACCATCATTTTGCATCCTTTTTGTACTTGATAAAGTGCCTGGATAAGTATAAATCATAAAGGTGATGGTACATTATAACGCATAGTAAAAGTAATAGCACCAGAGATTTTTGATCTGGGGAATATCCTGCAATGATATATTACTTATTTTTCTTAGAGAATTCGGCAATCAGTATTATTCTTTTACTTAAATTTAGTTTATTCAACAGGAAAAATCTGGAAATAATATATTTTTGGAAAAATGTATATTTTAATATACAGAATGGAGAGTAGTAAAAAAAAATTACAGGTTTTAAGGTTACACATGCCAAAAAAATGTGTAAAGCCCCGTACAAATGATCAGACCTTTTTCCGACCAAATTCACATCAGAAATCCGATGGAGTAAAATAGAACATGTTCGCTATCTAAACTCCAATGGAATTCATCGGAATTTCCGGTGGAATTACTCCAATGGTGTATACACACGGTCGGAATTTCCGATGGAAAAAGTCTGTCTGACTTCTTCCATCGGAAATTTTGATCGTGTGTACAGAGCTTTAGAAGATGCTTCAATTACTCACAATTTCTGCAAGTTACTCACTGTGCTCCAAGTTACAGTACCTCAATTACTCACAGTTCTCCAGCTGCTCATAGTTCACCATCTACTCCAACTCATTGCTAACAATGCCCCAGTTACTTATCGTGCTCCAAGTTGCTCACACTGACTCAGTGCCCCACCACACAGTGCCTCAAGTTACAGTAACATAGTTACTCACTGAGCCCCAGTTACTCAGAGTGGCCCAACTTTTTTTTTTCCACATCAGACTCAACCAGGAAATAGGACAGGGAGACATGCTCACAGTGACTCCGCCCTTCAAGTCTCATCTATGGTCTCGCATCACAAGTGTTTTTTTCATTCATTTGCCTTTTTTTTTTTTCTCTTTTTTTCCTTTTCTATGTTTCTTTTTTTTTCTTCTTTTTTTCTCTTTCCTTTTATAATGTTTACTTCTTTCCTTTCTGCTACATACCAGCAAAAAGAGAAAAAAAAAAGAAAGTTGCTTTTTTGGTCATTATTGCATAGAGAAAATCCCGCCCCTGAATTACTAACTTTGCTTCATCTTTTCAGTTCTCCACTAGTCCTAAACCCCCCCCACCTCCCTTCGGTTCTGTCGGTCACCTTTTAGGTTTAATTTCTCTGTTACTACCTAGGTCTCACCTGTCTATTTCTATCATTGCCTGTACACATTTTTCTGACTTTTTAAATGCTCTCCATTGCTCCCAGACTGTTCTGCTTCTAGCCTCTTCTCCCAATTCTCCCCGTCCCAGATATTCCATTTCTGATATATAATCAACTTGGTGTATCCATTCTTTTATGGATGGCCCCTGTGGGTGTAGCCAGTTTTTTGGAATTAGGCCCTTTGCTGCATTCAGCAACACCGGGACCAGAGTCGATCCATACCGTTTTTATAGCCTATCCGTTCCGTGGAACAAACAGGTCAAGGGGTTTCGTAGGATCTTTTCTCCTGTAATTTCTTCTATATATTCTAACTTCTTTCCAGTACTCTTGTATTCTCGGGCAGTCCCACCAAACATGCATTGTGGTTCCTACTTGGTTACATTCCCTCCAACACAACGCAGAATTATTTGGGTGTATTTTATTCATTCTTTCCGGGGTCAGATGCCAGCGAACCATACATTTATAATTTGTCTCAATTGTTGTGATGTCAGTAGCATAGTTAAACACTGCACCTATCATATGTGAGTCCTCTAGCTTTTTCCCGATGTCTTGTCCCCACTTTTCTACGCATGTCAGTGTGGCCCAACTAATCGCAGTGCTCACAGTTTCTCACAATGCCCCAAATTACTAATAAGGCCCCAAGTTGCCCAATATACTCACAAAAACTCCACGTTTTTTCAAGTTACAATACTTCAAGTTACTCACAATAATCACAATATTCCAAATTACTCACAGGGCCAGATTCAGATACATTTAGGCGGGCGTAACGTTTCTCATATACGCTACACCGCCGTAACTTTGAGAGGCGAGTATGGTATTCTGAAAGATTTGGCGGCCGATGTTACGGCAGCGTAGCATATATGGGCCAGCGTAAGCCCGCCTAATTCAAATGTGTTTGATGTGGGCGTGTTTTATTTAAATTAAGTGTGACCCCACGTAAATAACGTTTTTTACTAACAGCGCATGCGCCGTCCTTGGACGCATCCCAGTGTGCATGCTCCAAATTACGCCGCTAAGACTCATTGGTTTCGACGTAAACGGAATTTACGCCCAGCCCCATTCACGGACGAGTTACGCAAACGACGTAAAACGTGAACATTTTTACGCGGTTCCGAAGTCCATACTTAACATTGGCTGCACCATCTTTTTGGTGGTTTATCTTTACGCCTTAAAAAAAGCATTACGTAAACGGCGTATCTTTACTACGACGGCCGGGGGCGTACGTTCGTGAATAGGCGTATCTCGCTGATTTACATATTCTAGGTGTAAATCAGCGTACACGCCCCTAGCGGCCAGTGTAAATAGGCAGCTAAGATACGACGGCGTATGAGACTTACGCCGGTCCTATCTTAGCAACATTTAAGAGTATCTCAGTTTGAGCATACGCTTAAAGTTGTGACGGCGCAGATTCAGACTTTTGACGGCGTATCTACTGATACGCCAGTCATAAGTCTTTCTGAATCTAGCCCACAGTGTTCCAAGTTACTCCAAATTGTTCACAGTACCCCAAGTTACTCCAAATTGCTCATGGTACTCTAACTTACTCACAATGGTGAAGATCTGCTGATTTCCATCATCCAATCATATGCAAGCAAACATTTTTTTTTGTTTGTTTCATTACACCTGATTGGGTATTCTTTACAAAGTAATGGTTCCCCGCATTCACTGAACTCTGGGGGAAATCAGTGCAACTGAACTTGCAAATGGCACAGTCTATTAAGTAAGATCTCATCTTGAATATGCAGTTCAATTTGCAAAAAAGATTCTTGGGAATTGGTGCAATGGCATGATAAGGAACATGGAGAAGTTCAGCTATGAGGAAAGGTTAGCTAAATTGCATTTATTCTCCCTTAGGAAGGAACATTTGAGGGTGGGATATGATAAGCATGTGTAAATACATACAAGTTGGTGCAAAGTTATTCCGTTTAAGGAGAAAACAAGATTTAATCTCCATATTTAAAAAGGCTTCTTCGCAGTAAGAGCTGTAAAAATGTGGATTAGACTCCCTCGGGAACTAGTTCTAGCCAACACTGTATTAAAAAAAACAAAAAACATCCTGGATACGTATATAATTGCCCAGAATATAACTGACTATTAATATTTATAAGTTATTACACCAGAGATTTTTGACCTAGGGAATATCCTGCAATTATATATAACATATAACTTATGTTCCTTGGAGAATTCAGCAATTGGTATTATTTTACTTAAAGCGGAGGTTCACCCTAAATATAAGCCCTCCCATGTGATCCAGCATACTGACGTCAGCGCCAGTATGCTGTTTTTTTTTTTTTAAATCCATGTACTTACTGTATTTCTCCGAGTCCTATTTCGGCTTTTTTCGGAGGGCGTGACTCGGAGAAATACGGCGCCTGCGCAGTCAGCTCCTAGGTCTGTGCGCAGGCGCCGCATTTTCGCCGAGATTACCCGAGTCCTTTTCGGGTACTTTCGTAAGATGTGACGCGCTATACTGGCGCCGTTCACCGCGGGGTAAAAAAAAAAAAATTCAGCATAATACAGTAAGTACATGGATTTAAAAAAAAAAAAACAGCATACTGGCGCTGACGCCAGTATGCTGGATCACATGGGAGGGCTTATATTTAGGGTGAACCTCCGATTTAATATTAGCTTATTCATCAGGAAAAATCTGAAAAATATATATTTTTTGAAAAAAATATCTTTTTATATACAGGATGAAGACTGGTGAACATGTCACAGGTTTTAAGGTTGCACATGCCAGAAAGTTGAAATATAAATACTGTATAAGACACAAGTGCAATACTGAAGGCAAAAGGTGAATCCTGAAATTTAATCTGTGACATTTTACAAAAAAGATCCATTATTCTTTCTAAGCATTGTAAAGACGTTTGTTATATGAGAGAATGTATAATATATCAGCAATGTAATTTTAACTTGCATGTATTGACAGATGAGGCATACTTAAATATAGTGTGTTTTTTTAAGAAGGGTCTAGTTATATATCAACCTCATGTATTTAATAAAAAACTTTAAATACAGTAAAATTGGTTCTAAACCACACAACATACAAAAAGATATTATTCAAATTCCCTTTGTTAAAAATAGTGTTAAACAGCTTAATGAAATGGTATAAATCAGATTGTTCTGCGTGATTATGAGATGCATAGAATGTAATAGATATTCCCTAGACAGGAATGTCAAAATAGAGCAATTACAAAGAGCAATGTTTGGCTCTCAAGCTACTAGTAGGAAAGTAGTATTTCTCTTACTCATGGGATTGGCTTTTTTACAGCCCTCAATGCATTTGATTTAAAGGGTGAAGAAAGGGGATGTTTGATGTCTGATCCCTTAAGGCTGGGTTCACACTACTGCGAATTGGATAAAGCTAACATTGCATCAAATTGCATCACAGGAAAAAATGTTATTTTGAAACCATGTTATTTTGAATAGGTGTGGTTCACATATGTGCGTTGCAACTGCACTCCTCATTGCACAAAGATCGTGTGCATTTTCCAGGCAGTGCCGTGTGAATTGCAGGCACATAATCTTCAATGGGAACGCATCTGATTAACAGATATGTTCTGTTCTGAACAGGAATGCTCTCCCCCTCCTCTTACACCTCTGCCCTCCCCCAGGTCATCTGAGCAACTTTCCTGTCTGTTTCCTGTTCTGAATTGTTCAGCCATAGCCAAAAGAGGCAGAAAAGTATCTGCAAAGTCCAAAGAAACAGTGGATTGTGAGGAGCTGATCTGACTGGTCAGGGAGAGATCCAAGATATATGACATGAGGGATCAGACCCTTTGGGACTGGTATGGATTTTAAGGGGAACCCCATGCCAAAAAAAGAAAAAAAAAATGGTGTGGGGTCCCCAAAAAATCCATACCAGACCCTTATGCCAGCATGCAGCCTGGCAGGCCATGAAAGTGGAGCGAACAAGTGAGCCCTCCTCAATCATACCAGGCCACATGCCCTCAACATGGGCTGTGGGGTGGTTTGGGGCACGGGCGCTCTATTCCGCCACCACAAAGCACCTTGTCCCCATGTTGGGAAGCTAAGATTAGCTTAGGAGAGTGAAGTAACAGAACCCACAAATGGGAACAACCTTTTTTGTTATTTGTAACAGCACACTTCATACTTTGGGAAGCACAGGATATTAATTGAACAAAAAAATGTGAATTCCTAACCAATCAGCTGGTGCCCCTTATAATGGTCCACTGTGCCCCCTCCATGTTATGGAAATGCTTATAAACATTTCTGTTGGATTCACGCACATAGTTGTGCAGTTCACAAGCTGCTTTAACAACAGAGACTGCGTGTTAAAGCATTAGTGAATAAAGTGACAGCGCAAGTTGTAGACTAAACATAACATAAATCAATACATGTGATAAAATTGTAAACTCAACAACATAAATCAATACATGTGAAAATAGTGCAACAGTGCTGAATTGTGGTGCATATGAGGTCAAAGTCCAAACAAAGTGCAACAAATATTCCAACAAGTGCAATAATTATCCGTAATGGTGAAGCAAAATAGAGGAGGATGCCCACTGATCCGAGAGTTGTGAAGAAAGACACCCACACACCGGGTCTGGTCTCCCAGAACTCTCACCTTAGGTAGGTAATATCAAAGCATCAACAGATCCTTTCACTGGCAATCTCCCGGGAGATCCTGGTCACCACCACGGATCGGTGAAAAGTAAATGCCTGCGGTCTCAAAAGGACAACATAGGAAGGGAAAGAAGGAGGAAGACAAGGAAGCCTCCAATCGTGTATTATCTTTGATACACCGTTTTAATAAAAGTAAAAACACACTTACAATAAATGAATGAAAACGAGCCTGTATTACAGCGGTAGCCGCAGCGCAGCACAGGGGGCACGTCACTCGATGCACGTCATTTCCCTACGCGTTACGACACTGAGTCACGTGTCTTCATCTGACCCCAGATAAAGACACGTGACTCAGTGTCGTAACGCGTAGGGAAAAGACGTGCAAGTGTCAAATACCAGCACACATGAGTTACTGAAGAAAAAAAAGGAAAACATTTGAATGTGAACAAAAGAACAGGACTACACCAATGCAAGAACACAGATAGAATGCATTAATACAATGGATCACACCAATCACACCATGTCATAGGGCGTGTACTATACTATCTTCAGTCCACTTTATATTCTTGACACAATCACTCAAAAATGGTGTTGAGGTGACACCAAAGAGCTGGTACCAAACAGAACAAAACATAGGATAGGATGGGGGGCTAGGGGAGGACAAGATATAGCTCTCAATCTTTTGTTGGCGGAAATTCCGACAGCAAAATTCCGATGGATCATACACCCGGTCAGAATTTCCGTTCAAAAGCTCACATCGGACTTCTGCTGTCAGAATTTCTGATCGTGTGTAAGGGGCATTAGAGTATTTTTATAAGGTAAGAAAAGCTAAAACACCAGCTAATGGATTAAAAAATGTAGCTAAGTTAGCTTAGAGAGAACAGGTGAATAATGAAAATAAAACTGACTGCTTAGCTGATATTAGTCTTCCCTTGGTGCACAATCAAAGCTCCAAGCTTCAACGACAAAACAGTTGAAGGATCACTCCTGGGTTGTGTAATAAACAGCTTTCTTGTATTTATTTTATGCGTAATACAGGCACGAGTAGCTTATACCTTTCAGACAAAACACCAAGATTATCATAACTCCTATTAACCCCCCTGGCGGTATTCCCGAGTCTGACTCGGGGTTAAATTTTCATGCTGCGATCGGTAACCCCGAGTCAGGCTCGGGCTCGCCTTGCATTGTCCACAGGTAAGGTTTACTTACCTTGTTCCTGGATCTAGCGATGCATCCGCGCTGTGTGAGCGAGCAGGTGCTCACTCGATTCACACAGTGTCCCTGTGTGCTGCCGAGCTCCGTTCCCTGTGACGTTACGACGCACGGGGGCGGAGATCGGCGCCAAATTAAAAAAGTAAACAAACACTATACATACAGTATACTGTAATCTTATAGATTACAGTACTGTATGTAAAAAATACACACCCCTTTGTCCCTAGTGGTCTGCCCAGTGCACTACATGTTCTTTTATAAAATAAAAACGGTTCTTTCTGCCTGTAAACTGTAGATTGTCCATAGCAACCAAAAGTGTCCCTTTATGTCAAAAGTGGTTTTAGAGCAGCTAAAAAACAGCGATAATAAATTATAATCACTTGCAGAATTGAGCGATAGCGATTTGTGGGGAAATTCGTCATAAAAAAAAAAGTAATGACAGCGACAATTCTGCAACTGAGCAAATTTCAGTGATTTTGAGTTGATTACATTATTGAATAATTGTTATTATAATTATATTATCATTTGTTTTAATTATTTATAATTATTTATTATATTATAATTTATCATTTTATTTAAAAAAAAAATGTCATACCCGGGATGCCTATTAGACTCTTTTTTGGTCAGATTTAAGTGAGTTATTCCTTAGAATTACAAGCCTACAGTATAAAACGCTAAATTTCCTTGAAAATAGTGGTACCGCTTTCAGCACCTAAAATCAGAAAGAATCAAACCGCCAGGGAGGTTAAGGCAGTGCCGGCCCAAGACATTGTGCTGCCTGGGACCAAGAATGAAATGCTGCCCCCCCCCCCAAAATAAATCACGCCCACCAAAAGACCCCCACATTCATTATTTTATATCATGATAGCTAAAGGGGACACGTCATTGCTCTATACATGTATATAGGAGAATAAAGAGGACCTGCCATGGCTCTATACATGTATATAGGAGTATAAAGAGGACATGTCATGGCTCTATACATGTATAAAGAAGTATAAAGAGGACCTGTCATGGCTCTTTACATGTAAAGGAATATAAAGAGTACTTGTCATGGCTCTATACATGTATAAAGGAGAATAACAAGGACCTGTCATGGCTCTATACATGTATCCAGGAGTATAAAGGGACCTGTGCATTGCCGGCCGCCACAATGTATTTTGCGCAAACTAATCATGTACGCTAATTGTGTTTTTTTTTTTGTACCAAATGTAGCGCTCACCCCAGAAGGAGCCGCTTGTTGATTTCGGGGTCGGCGTAATAAGTTATCAATTACACTTGTCTAGGGGTTAATACTTGTGGAAAGTGAATAAAGCGAGTCTCCAGACATCATTGTCATTTTTTGTTGTTGTTTATAGCACAAAAAATAAAAACCGCCAGTAGGGCAGTGGACGGTGTCAGTAGGGCAGTGGACGATGTCAGCAGCATTGTACCTCCATCCAAAAACCTGAATCAGCTCTACTAAACCCAACCCCATACAAACTGTATACAAAGTGGCACTGTGCATTCTACAACCCTTTCAAGCACATTTTAATTACAGAAAAAAGCCCAAAAATGTTAAAGCAATCCACAGGCACCCCACAAATAGAGAAGGAAATAACAGATTAAATATCAGACAGTGACAATAGAGACCTCTATTACAGCAAGACAAAAAAAAAACATTACCTTCCAGGAGCCGCTGCAAAGATGTTGCCCTCCATTCACTGTCTCTGGAGTGCACAGACAGTGCAGTGTGACCTGGCTGCAGGACATTAGCCCTGCTGGAGCGGGGGAAGAAAGGAGGGGTTTGCATGCTGTTTGGGGGTAGCTGATAGAAGGGGGTAGCTGACAGAGGAGGGGGTGGGCGACAGAGGAGATGGGCGGGTTGACAGAGAGGGGGGGGGCTGACAGAGAGGGGGGCTGCTGACAGAGAGGGGGTCTGACAGGGGGGTTGCTGACAGAGGCAGAGAGGGGGGCTGACAGAGAGGGGGGTTGCTGACAGAGGGGAGTGGCTTACAGAGAAGGGTGGGCTGGCAGAGAGGGGTGGGTTGCTGACAGAGAAGAGGGCTGACGGAGGGGGGTTGCTGACAGAGAAGTGGACTGAAAGGGGGGTTGCTGACAGAGAGGGGGGCTGACAGGGGGGTTGGCTGACAGGGGGGTGGCTGACGGACGGGGTGGCTGACGGACGGGGTGGCTGACGGACGGGGTGGCTGACGGACGGGGTGGCTGACGGACGGGGTGGCTGACGGACGGGGTTGCTGACGGACGGGGTGGCTGACGGACGGGGTTGCTGACGGACGGGGTGGCTGACGGACGGGGTGGCTGACGGACGGGGTTGCTGACGGACGGGGTTGCTGACGGACGGGGTTGCTGACGGACGGGGTTGCTGACCGAGGAGGGGGGCTGACGGACGGGGTTGATGACAGAGAGGGGGGCTGACGAGGGTTGCTGACAGAGAGGGAGGCTGATAGAGAGGGGCGGGCTGACAAGGGGGGTTGATGACAGAGAGGGGGGTTGACAGGGAGGGGGGCTGACGGGGGTTGCTGACAGAGGGGGGGCTTGCTGAAATAGAGGGGGCTTACAGGGGGTTGTTGCTGACAGGGGGTTGTTGCTGACAGGGGGTTGTTACTGACAGGGGGTTGTTGCTGACAGGGGGTTGTTGCTGACAGGGGGTTGTTACTGACAGGGGGTTGTTGCTGACAGGGGGTTGTTGCTGACAGGAGGGTGTTGCTGACAGGAGGGTGTTGCTGACAGGAAGGTGTTGCTGACGGGGTTGCTGACAGCCAGGGGGAAGCTTACAGAGAGGGGCAGGCTGACAGACGGGCCGGTGGAAGAGCGGATGACACAGACCTCATCCAAGGCAGTCAAAAGAAACAGCGCGCCAGGCAGGGGGGGCGGGACTCCGGGTGGCCGCGATGACGATCACCCACAGTCACGCACATGTGTCAAATCCGGACAAGCCCTGCGGCCCGCCTGCTCCTGTGTCCTGTCACCACTACAACAGCGGCGCCGGGCTCCTGAGAGGGAGAAGCGCCTGCCCTTCTCACTCGCTGACTGCTTCGGCTGCGACTGTCCTCACAGGCAGCCCTGCGCCGTGCTCCTCACAGGCAGCGGGCGGAACAGGCTGGCAGGGGCGGCAGAATGCCGCTCCCCTAAAAGTGCCGCCTGGTACCCATGGTACCACCCGGTCCCATCATAGGGCCGGCCCTGGGTTAAGGGCAGTCTACTTTCTAAAACACGTGAACTATGTTTGCCTTTTTTATGAAGCTGTATTTATTTGCAGGATATGATGTGTGCTGAACATTTCTGGCTTTTTATTTGTCATTGCCAAATTGCTTTTACAAAGCAAAGTCAATATGGAAGGAACGCTATAGGGAGAACAGGAAAATGAATCCCACTGGTGTGATGGGGAGGCACCAATGTTGCAGCTACTTACAGTTAATGCAATTTTTTTTACTGGCCTAAGCTAATTGTATATCCTAAGCAAACATCTTTAGCTCTCTGTTGCCAAACAGGCATTTTTCCATGTATGATTTGCATTTGAACCAGTTCCCTGGCTTGTTGACATATTCTTACTTTTCCTTAATTCCTTATTTGTGTGGATTCCTCATTTTTCTCTCAAAATGCTTATTAACTGGTTTCTACAAATAATTGGTCGTATGGTACCTGTTAGAATGGAGTGAGAACATTTAAGAGTTTGTTCCTGTAAAGTGTTTTATATATACTGTGGGTAAATAATCACCCTCTTTAAAATAATCACATTTTTGTTGCTTTGCAGACTAAAATTAAGACACACAGTTTTTGTTTTATCCAGTTGTATTTTAGTGCAACTTATAACATACAAGTCAAAGATATAACACCAACATGTCAGAAATAAAGGGTCAACCCCTCCTAACAATGACTAGTAACCTCAATCAGGTGATGCTAATCACATTCTCAATGGAACACAAAGCTATTTGACTTTCCACTGTGATCATTTGTGGTCATTTTAATTAGCTGAGCATACAAAGAGCTTTCCTGGAGCATCTCAGTCCCTGGTAGTGCAACTGAAGAAAACAATCAACTATGGGTGACAATACACTGTCAAAAGATCTCCAGGATAAAGTTGTGGACAGACACAAGTCAGGAGATGTATACAAAAAAATGTTAATGCCTAAAAGCATGCTGAAGTCTAATGTTTAAGAAGTGGAAGGTATTTGGTACAACACAGACACTTCCTAGATCAGGACATCACTCTAAACTGGATGAAATTGCTAGAAGGAAACTGCAAAGAGGCCTACAGCAACACAGAAGCAGTTTTTGACAAAGAGTGGACATTGTTTGCATGTGACAACAATATAAAAAAATTCTACACAAATGTGGTTTAACCCCTTAAGGACCGCCGCATGTACATTTACGTCGGCAGAATGGCACAGGTAGGCACATCAATGTATATATACGTGCCTTCCTTGACATGGGTCGGGGGTCCGATCGGGACCCCCCCGGTACATGCGGCGGTCCCCGTGGCTGTCGGAGCGATCCGGGATGAGGGGGCGGCTATTCGTTTTTGTCCGCCCCCTCTGGATCGCTCCCAGCCAATCTGCGCGCTCCCACCGTGTCACTTCCTCCTCCTGTGTAAACACAGGAAGAGGGAAGTGATGTGATCTCTGCTCTCGGCGGTATTTTCAACCGCCACTGAGGAGAGATCACATCTCACAGTAAGTCTGCACAACACTACACTGACACTAGGACACACAGGCAGACTTAACCCCTTGCGATCACCCCCCCCCTCCCCCTGTCACAGTGTCACTGAATGCAGTAATCATATATGTATGATTACTGTATTTAGTGTCAGTGTGACATGAAGTTAGTGTTAGGTTCAGGGTAGCCCCCGTACCCCCCCTATTAAAGTTTTAACCCCTTGATCACGCCCTAGTTAACCCTTTCACTCCCTATTGCCAGCATCACTAAGCGATCATTTTTCTGATCGCTGTATTAGTGTCGCTGTTCCCGCTAGGTAGCTATTTTTTTTTTATTATGATTTTTTTTTTACAAAAGACATGTGGCTAAATAAATTTTGGCCTAAATGTTTGACTAAAATTTAGTTTATTTGATTTTCCTTATAACAAAAAGTAAAAAATATTGATGTCGCTCTATTTTTGTATATAGCGCAAAAAATTTAAATCGCAGAGGCGATCAAATACCACCAAAAGAAAGCTGTATTTGTGGGAAGAAAAGGATGCAAATTTTGTTTGGGAGCCACGTCGCATGACCTATGTAAACAGTTAAAAAATCAACAAGCAAATAATATGACAGAAGAGGGCGATATCACCGTCCAAAGGAATCGGCATGTGTCTCCTTGCAGACACTGCAATCACTTCCGGGTAGAGTATGAGCTATCATCACTGCAAAAAATACTTTTTTACTGTGTTGTCTTATTACACAGTTGTTACTTTATTTAAAATCAGCGCTGTTTTAGTATCCGAGTGATTCAGTAATTGGACTGTTTTATTGTTAAACTATTTGTATTATTTTTTCTGTAATATTTAAATAGCTGCTTAGTACTATTCATATATGTTATTAAGATATTTTTGAATATTTGTATATTGGTGTGCTTACTGCTGGAGAGCTGGGGGACTGAATTTGCGAAATACACTACGCTGCCGTATTTTACCAGGCTCTACACCGAATCCTGGTAGATTTTTGCCCGTACGCTACGGTGGCGTAGTCTATTTCTCGCCGCGTAATCGAAATACGCGATTGGGGGGCATGAAGCATTTAAATTAAGCGCGTCCCCGCGGCGATCGAACTGCGCATGCTCCGTTCAGAAATTTCCCGCCGTGCATTGCGCAAAATCACGTAGTTACGTCATTCGTTGTTTGAGTAGCGGCGTTTACGAACATTCCTATTCCCGGACGACTTACGTAAAAAATAATAAAAGACATCGGAAAACGTAGAAATTCGACGCGGGAACGACGGCCATACTTAACATGGGCTGTCTAATATGAGAGCAGCAAAAAGCTGGTATAGTGTTACGCAAATAAAAGATGACTAAAGGTGCCGTAAGAGATTGCGATTGAAGATCGTAATTTCGGGGATCGCCGGCAAAAGCTCATTTGCATACCCCGACGCGGAAAACGATGGGAAGTCCACCCAGTGGCCACAATTTTATTGCAGCGTAGATCCGAAGGCGTACAAACACGTAATCCAGTCTAATTGAAGCCCGCAGCCGTCTATTCATGGTTTGAGGTTTTCGACTAGCTAGAAAACGCGCGTAATTCGAAATTACTCCAGTCTAACACCAGTTAGACAGGCGTAATGGCTCTCTGAATCTGGCCCCGTGTTTTCATATATATATATATATAAACTTGCACAAAGTAACTAGGCAGGTAGTTTGTTACAAAAATCTTGGAGAACTAACCATGAGTCTTCTATAGAAGTAGGCTGTCTCAAAACCTCTCTTCATGTAACCCCAGACAGATTCCATGATGTTATGATCAGGGCTCTGTGGGGGCCAAACCATCACTGCAAACTAAATTTGAGGCATATTGCATGCCTCCCTGATGGCATTGCATGATGGATAAACATCTGCCCGTATTTCTCAGCATTGAGGACACTACCGATCCTGGCCAAATTTCCAACTCAGTTTGCAGAGTTACAGCCTTGAACTTGCATGGAATCTCTGCTACGCTTCCCTGTTGCTTGCCAGCACTCATTATTTTACTGCTGTCCAGCCTTTCACAATCAAACTGCTTCCTGCTGACAAAAATTTACAATTTTAACTCATCAATCCAGAGCACCTGCTGCCATTTTTCTGCACTCAATACAGATATGACTCAATACACAAAGCATCTAAACAAGGACCTTTAATGGCACAAAGTGGCAAGGTGGCAAGCAAAGACCTTTATGTCAGTATCACTGAATGTTATGTTCATAAAAGCTATTGATTAAAAGTGATTTATAATATAGGGTTTCCAAGTAGTATCATCATGAGATTTTGATCATTGACAGTTTACACGTTATTCATCAGTTCTTTGATATGAATTGTAGTGGTATGTATCCTCCCTGTATTTAAGGATGTAGAGATCATATTTGAGTTAGGGTCAGACTTGGTCAATTCACCCATCCAAATCCTTAGTGTCATTAACTGTAATTGGTAAATTAACTCACCCACAATCCATAATGCTATGTTTACAAAGACATAGTTACCTGGTTAAATAGTTACATGGTTAGTCTGGTTAAAAAGGAACACGTCAAGTCCATCAAGTTCAACCAATAAAAGGGGGAAAAATATATTCCAAAATAAGAAGGAAATAATACATTCCTATATACAGTACACAGTCCTTTATCCACAGTTGAAGAAGAGGAAGAAAAAAATAAACAGCAAAGCATAAACCAATTTTCTCCAGCAGGGGAAAAAATTCCTTCCTGAACCCTGAGTGGCGGTTCACACTACATCAACATGAAAGTTGGCACGACTTTGTGAGGCAACTTGAGGCAACTTCAGGGCAACGTCGAGGCAACTTTGAGGCAACTTCAAGTCGCCTCCAGGATAGGCAACTTTGCCAGTGGCCAATCAAACAATAATCAGATCTGTGAAAACTATTTTCTCTTCCTGTAAAGTTGCTTCAGTTAAGACACTGATCTGACTTTGGAGGCAACCTCCATTGAAATCAATGGGTACAAGTCACCTAGAAGTTGCCTTGAAGTAGTACAGGAACGTTTTCTGAAGTCGGAGCGACTTCAGTAGTGTGCATTAAGACGGCTCTTATTCACTTCCATGTAATTTGTCATGTCAAACAACTTGGGGCGACCCGGGGGGATACATGTCTCTGAGAGGTAATCAACTATCCCACTCGATCAACTTTATCTATAAATGTTAGAATCCAGTTATATTATGTACATTTAGGAAAGAATCCAGGCCTTTTTTATAAAGAAATCTACTGAGCTGGCCAGAACCAGCTTTTGACAGCTCTTACTGTGAAGAAAACTTTCTGTATTTGGTGATTAAATCTCTTTTCCTCTATATGTACTGTAAGGAGCGCCCCCTTGTTGTCTATGATGACCTTAAAGTGAATAACTCAACACCAAGTTCACTATATGGACCACTTATGTATTTATACTGTATATGTTGACCATATCCCCCTTAATCTCCTCTTCTGGAGAGAGAATACACTCAGTTCCTCTAATACAGTGGTTCTCAACCGTTCTAGTGCCGTGACCCCTTGATAAAAAAATTCCTAAGTTAGGACCCCTAACAGTAAAATTATTTTCGTAGTGTGGGTTGTCAGCAGCCAAGGCAAGACAAGTAATTTGCACCCCTAACACATGGACATTTAGAACGTACAGTATTAAAACCCCTTATAGTACATTTTAAGATGTACCACTTTTTCTCTCTGTTCTCCTTTCTTTCCCTTTTATCTCTCTCTATCCTAATTTCTTGTTTTTTACCCCATCTCTCTCTTTAGCCATCTTTCTTGTTTTTTTTTGTCTTATTCTTTCTCTCCTTTTTTCTTTGCCCCCCCCCCCTCTTTTTCTCTCCCCTCCATGTATTCTCTATTTGTATTCCTTGGTGAGGGTGGGGGTAGAGTGGCAGTGCTGACAGGAAGATTGGATGAGTGTTAATGCTGGCGGGGGTTTGGATGAGTGGCAGTTCTGGTGGGGGAATGGGATCAGTGGCAGTGCTGGGGAAGTTGGGTGCTCTTGATCAAAGTCATCTGCTGATCTGAGAACTCTAGTTGGGACTTTTAATGGCAACTCTAATCACAGGTAATGTTACTCACTGTGTCTCCGGCTTCACTGTGTCTCCAGTTTTTTGGTGTCTCGCAGCAGTGACACCTATGTTTAAATCAGGAGATAGGATCTCCTCCAGCCCCTCCCACTTCACATTCCTCACCAGTCAGTTGACCTCTAGTCTCTGCCCCCCACCCATGCCGTGAACTGAATGGCCGGCTGTGAAAAGGCTGAGTGGGTGGCTGCGGGCTCCAGGAACAGCCCAGCTGGGCTTCCACAGACTTCAGGAACAGCCCTGCTGGGCGGCTGCGAAAAAGCTGGGAGAGTGGTGCAGGGCTTCAGGAACAGCCCAGGATTTGGTGACCCCTGGCAAATCGTCATTTGACCTCCGAGGGGGTCCCGACCCCCAGGTTGAGAACCACTGCTCTAATCTTTCCTCATAGCTGAGCTCATGCATGCCTCTTATCAGTTTGGTTGCTCTTCTCTCCAATTCCCAGATATCCTTTTTGTGAACTGGTGCCGAAAACTGAACGGCAGATTCCAGATGATGTTTTACTAATGATTTGTACAGAGGAAAAACAATATCTCTCTCTCTCTGTAGTTCAGACCTTCCTTAATACAGGAAAGGATATGTCTACAGTCAAGCCTCTGTCCAATATTTTACTTTTACTTACCTCCTCATAAAAAAATACGATGAATCCATGCTGTCTGCCGCTTAAAATATTTCATTTTCCCAGCAAGAACTCATCTATGTGGTCCTTTATTAAACTTTTCAGTATCATCCCAACTATAAAGGTACAACAACTATAAAAGTCAGTCAGCCAGTCATTAAAGAGTCTCTAATAAATAGAAACAATGGCTTTTAAATGACAGAGCTAAATTCTTTTAGGATCTGTGGGTGTATACCATGTGGTCCAGATGCTTTATTTACCTTTATTCTGTCAAAATCTTTCTGAGTATTTTGAGTCGTGGATTATTTGGAGCTGTGTCAATATCATCCTCATTATGGACATCAGCTCCCCCATGCTCCTTTGTATACACAGAGCTGAAGAAGGTATTTAATACATTTGGCTTCTCCTTGTCCCCAGTCACCCACTCTAGATTATTTTGTAAAGGGCCAACATACTCATACCTAACCTTTTTACTATTCATATATTTGAAGAATTTTTGGTGGGTTGTCCTATCTTTTGCAATCTGTCATTCGTTTTGAAATTTGGGGCCTTAAATTCTTTTTTACATTTTGTAACATTTAAATGATGATAGTCTTCCTTCATTTTTTTATTTTTTTAAAGTTATTTTCTTATTATTTATACCTTTTTAACTCTGGCTGTGAGCCACATAGGTTTTATTTTTAGTCTTTTAAACTTATTGTCAGTGGGAGTATACTTTTCAGTGTGTTCACGTGCAGTCTTTTTAAGAATTCATATTCCTGTTATGTGTTCAAAAAATGCCAATATTCCCTTTCAGTCTAAAGCCCCGTACACATGGTATGAGTATTGCCCAACCGAGCATCTGATTTTTTTTGTGAGCCAGGATCTTGTCTTGCATACTAACGGTACGCAAATTATCGTTCGACAAAACAAACGTAGTGACTAGGGAACGAACCCCATTGAAGTCTATGGGACTCGAACGTTCGAATTCAAAAGCGATCATTTTAAAGACCAAAATTCAAGTTATTGTTGGAAAAAGTCTTTCAGAACCTGGGTCTTGCCCCAGGGAACATGTATCAATGGAAATTTTTTTTTTTAAAACGGTCGTTTCGTTTCACTCGAATTTGCCGCGAACGATCGTTTTTGTTCAAAATTCGACGAACGATTGAATGGACGATGTTCGAGTCGAACATACGTTCGTTTCGAACGCGAAGCTCATCCCTAGTAGTGACAAACTACAAGGAGTTTCAGCTCCTGATCACCACCTTCTGGGCTCCTTCTGCTAATTTTATGTATGGTAAGCATTGTTTCCGAGCATGTGTGTTTGTACTTTTGACTTTTATCTGACAGATTTTTGTACTGACCATACGAAAATCAGACATGGAGCCATTGTCCACTGAAAATTTACTAGCCTGTCATCCAACATTTGTTGTCAGAAAATTGAACAACAATTGTCAAAAGGAGCATACTAAAGGTAAAAATTTAGGACAACAGCCTGTCAAGGGTCAATCCCCTTCCAACAATTGAACCATGTGTGCGAGGCTTACGTCTTGGAAAGCAGCCCTCATCCCTGGAAAATTTGCTTTTTTTAAATCAAAAGTTTTTATATGTCCAGTATGTGCTTGTTGCTTACAGCTTACATTAACTACTTGCGGACCGCCTGCCGTCGCTGTACATCGGTACTTTGACCGCCCGCCATCGTTGTATGTCTGTACTTTGACGTAGAATACCGGGGTTATGGCAGCAGATAGTTGCCATAATCCTGGTATATTCTTAAATGGCAGGCAATCTTCTTTCTGATAAAAGTGGTCTCCACAACAGATTTTCCACAAGATTTTATCGGGGTGGGGCCCCCTCCCACCATGCTCCGGTAGCCTCTGTCATTTACTGGAGCCATTGTTAGCAGCGTAGACAATTGAGTCCTCTCCCCTCTGAGACATGGAGCCGGGTGAGGGAAAGATGGCCCCCACTCGACTCCATAACATTGGATGATGGAAGCGACATCAAATGTCACTTCTGCCCAATAGTCCTAAAGGCAACTTTTTTGGGGGGGGGGATTTTTTTTATTGCATTTAACCACTTAATCACCTCTCACCTGGCCACTGCACATATACGGTCGGGTGGGTGCTTCCTCTTTCTGAGTGGATGTTCAGTAACTTCCCTCAGAAAGAGGGGGAAAGCGCACGCGCGTGCCCGCTCATCGGCGTGATCGCAATGTACTTGCATTACCTGGACATGGCACATCTCCGATCAGCAGGAGGGCTCTGTGATTGGCCCTCATGATCACATGATGTGTCCAATCACAGCCGTAATGTGATGTAAATAGAAAGCCGGTTGCTAGGTGATTGTTTCTTCTTCCCTCACACGTGGGTTGTCAGTGAGGATAGCTGTTTTTTACACCTTTCTACACACTGATCACTAGCCTAGTGTCCCCACACGTTTCCACACAATGTCCCCCATAATAGTGTCCCCAAAATACTGTCCCCACACAGTAAAAACACCTGTCCCCCACATATGTCCCAATAAAATCATATGCCCCAATGATTATCTGCATTCATATGTCCGTGATCACCTGCGCACATCTGTATATGATCATCTGCGTACATATGTCCGTGATCACACAAACCAATTACTATACACTTAACAGGATTTTTTTTACCAAAGACATGTAGCAGAATACATTTTGGATTTCTTTTAAAATAGAAAGTAGAAAATATTGTTTTTTTCCAAAATTTCTGCTCTTTTTTTTGCTTATATCGCAAAAAAAAAAAAAAATTGTGAATAAATACTACCTATAGAAAGCTCTATTTGTGTGAACAATATGAAAAAAATAATTTGGGTACAGTGTAGCATGACTGTGCAATTGTCATTGAAAGTGTGAGAGCGCTGAAAGCTGAAAATTGGCTTGGGAAGGAAGGGGTGAAATTGGCCAGTATTGAAGTGGTTAAGGACCAAGCCTATTTCTGAGATTTGTTGTTTACAAGTTAAAAACATTTTTTTTAGCTAAAAATTACTTAGAACCCCCAAACATTATACATTTTTTTCTAACACCCTATAAAATAAAATCCCGGTTGTTACAATACTTTATTTCACACCGTATTTGCGCATCGGTCTTACAAGCACACTTTTTTGTGAAAAAATACAACAGTAAAGTTAGCCCAATTTTTTTACATTGTGAAAGATAATGTTACGCTGAGTAAATTGATACCCAATGCTTCAAAAAAATTTTTTTGCATTGATACATGTCCCCTGGGGCAGGATCCGGGTCCTCAAACACTTTTTATGACAATACCATGCATATAAGCCTTTAAAATTAGCACTTTTGATTTTTCATGTTCGTGTTCCATAGACTTTAGCGATGTTCGTAAATTTTTTGCCTGTTCGGCAAGTTCTGGTGCGAACCGAACTGGGGGGTGTTCGGAACCATGCTTACTTCCCACTAAGAAAGTGTTAAATGATCTTATGGTATAATAATATACAGTGATGCAACTGGTATTACAATAGTATAATGGTCTCAAATGCAAAATACAATTGTGAATATTTATATACTGTAAAGCCTTGTACACACGATCGGTCAAACCGATGAGAACGGTCTAAAGGACAGTTGTCTTAGGTTAACCGATGAAGCTGACTGATGGTCTGATGTGCCTACATACCATCAGTTAAAACAATCGTATCAGAACCCGGTGACGTAAAACACAACACAAAAAAAATGAAGTTCAATGCTTCCAAGCATGCGTTGACTTCATTCTGAGCATGCACAGGTTTTTGCATACCGGTTATAAATCCATTGGTAACATTTTAAAGTAAGTTTGCCTTTTTAAAGTAAGTTTGCCTTTTTTTAACTGATGTTTAAATAACCTATGGGCCCCACACACGATCGGTTTTGACCGATGAAAACGGTCCTTCAGACCATTGTCCTCTGGTTAACCTATCGTGGGTACGTGGCTTTACAGTCTCACGTTATCTTTATTGGATCTTTATTGGATTATTGTAAATGCATTACTTCGATGCTCTATAAAAAAAATACTGTATAAGACTTGTTAAACTATTTGGAAGTCAATAAAAATATTCCCAAAAGTAGAAGAAAAAATGAAAAAATATGAAGATGTAAAAAAACAGCTTTATATTGACAGACTTACTATTGTTTTTATTGTCACTACTAGGGATGACTTCGCGTTTGCGTCGAACGTATGTTTAACTCGAACATCGTATGTTCGATCGTTCGTCGACATACGAACAAAATGGGTCGTTCGCGCCAAATTCGAGTGACGTGACACGGCCCATAATTCACTGCGGCATTGCGCGCTGATGATTGGCCAAGCATGCACTATGACCCGCATGCTTGGCCAATCACAGCGCCGTCAGTACAGAGAGCTGTAATTGGCCAAAGCCAGGGTGGCTTTGGCCAATTATGGCTCAGGGCTTTAGTACACGCCCCACACTATAAAAGGCTGCCTGCAGGGCGGCCTCATGTAGTGTGTTGCGGCGCTGGTTAGATATCAGTCACAGAGAGAGAGCGTTTCTTTTTTCTAGCTAGATAGAGCAGGCAGGCTAGTCAGTTAAATTTACAGTGTGTAGAGGATATATATGTATCCCAGGTGTTGTACATATATTTATAAAAGGAAGGAAAAAACTGCGCTAATCTTGTGAAAATAGTGAAGGTGAGCAGCTACAAAAACAATTTGACAAAATTGGAATGTGAACAGTGGATAAAATAAGTAGCGCTATAGAAACACTCTGGTTGTTAGAACCACAATGATATGTGAACAAGTGTCCATGGGCGAAACAAACATCAAAAATACGTTAGTCCATCAATATAAGGTGTATGACCACATCCGCATCATGTAAGGGACACTCTGCATGGTAACAAAGGAATAAATGGAATACCCTTACCGGAAGGTGTAGATCTGCTTGTCAGCGACAACAGATCCTGTAAGCATGGATAAATTCCACTCAAATCGGTTCAGCTGCAGAAAGGCCAGATGAAGGATTCCTCCCAAGGTGTCCGGCTGGTAAGCTGTAATCCTGGACTGGAACCCTTTCTTGGACGGATCGGCACAGGCTGACACTGATAACAATAACCAAGGGGTCTCCTGACCTCCAAGGAATGGTGGAAATACGGTGGTATCCTCTCGGGATAAGCACTTATGGAGTGTGAAAAAAAACTTGATTCCAAGCAGGTCATGCGGAAGGAAGAAAAAACATGCTCAAAATGGTGCAGATAAAAGAGGGATAGGTTTTTATTGACAAAAACCTAATACATAAAAATTGATCACGATAGCATAAAAAGTAAAAACAATATGGGTGTACCAGGCCTGACGTTTTTCGTCTCAGAGGACTTCAACGGGGGCATCTACCTTCACCCCCATATTGTCACATTTAAATAGTACACAGTCTTAATTGGGCTAGACAAATGGGCCAATCAAGCAAAGAGAATCAAAGATGTCTATGATTGGAAGAGCATGAATCACATGACTGGGATCATGTGGCAAAGTCATATGACAGACTTAACACCTGACCCCAATCAAAAATTACTGCTGTCATGGAAGACGTTCCAGTAATTTTGCCATTAATGGCAACAACAGGAGAACTCAGTCCCGACGTGGGCGCGTTGGCGCGCGTGTACACGCTAGCGGCGTTCTGGCGCCAAGAGAGGCTTTAAAAACAGCCCAGCCCTACAGCGCTTTCCTGAACAACCTGAACCTGTGACCTGTTGCTTCCTGTTCACCTGACCCGGCTTATCTCCAACCACGTCTGTCTGCAGCCTGCCCCTGACATTTTGGCTACGTTTTGACCACCGCCTCTGTCTGACCCCTGGCTCTGATCCCTGCCCGTCTGTGTACCGACCCGGCCTGGACTTGACCCTCCTTTGGGACTTACACCGGCTGCCGACCTACATGTCTGTGATCCATCCAGCCTGTTCCACAAGCTAGTGTCAGTGTGACAGGCAGTTAGTGTTAGGTCCAGGGTAGCTCCTGTACCCCCCCTAATAAAGTTTTAACCCCTTGATCACCACCCTAGTTAACCCTTTCACTCCCTATTGCCAGCGTCACTAAGCGATCATTTTTCTGATCGCTGTATTAGTGTCGCTGTTCCCGCTAGGTAGCTATTTTTTTTTTTATTGTGATTTTATTGGGATTTTTTTTACTAAAGACATGTGGCTAAATACATTTTGGCCTAAATGTTTGATTAAAATTTAGTTTATTTGATTTTTCTTATAACAAAAAGTAAAAAATATAGATTTTTTTCAAAAATGGCGCTCTATTTTTGTATATAGCGCAAAAAATAAAAATCACAGAGGCGATCAAATACCACCAAAAGAAAGCTCTATTTGTGGGAAGAAAAGGACGCAAATTTTGTTTGGGAGCCACGTCGCACGACCGCGCAATTGTCAGTTAAAGCGACACAGTGCTGAATCCCAAAAAGGGGCCTGGTCATTTACCTGCATTTTGGTCCGGGTCTTAAGTGGTTAACGGTTCATCACATTTTTATGGATTTTTCATTCTCTGTTTATTCATTGAGAGTGTCTGATTATTTCATTATTCACGTGTTTTTGGCACAGTTATATATTGGTCACATTTATATATTTAACATTATTAGCGCAGCTTTTTTTATTTTTCCTCTGTACAAAACCATTGTAAATTTGACATGTTTGTTTGTTTTAAAAAATATATATATTTAGAATCACTTTGAAAGATAATATTTGGGAAAATTGGGAAGTCTGTATGGGTAGAAATACATATTTGAAATAATAATTGTAATTTATTGGGGATTTGCAATGCTAAAATAAATTGAAATAGCAGCAAACAGAAGTGTGTGACCTTTATTAGGATATGAACTATGCAAACACAAAGTGGTAACATTAAGTCCCTGTACACACGAGGAGACATGTCCGATGAAAACGGTCTGCGGACCATTTGCATCGGACATGTCTCCAGGAATATTTTGGTCTGATGTGTGTACACACCATCAGACCAACATCCCCGCGGACAGAGAACGCAGTGACGTGACGGTGACAGTGACGTGGCGACGTGCGCAAACAAGGAAGTACAATGCTTCCACGCATGCGTCGAATCAATTTGACGCATGCGCTGGATTTCGGTCTGATGGTTAGGCGTACTAACCATCGGACATGTCCGACGGACAGGTTTCCAGCGGACAAGTTTCTAAGCATGCTTAGAAACTTTTGTCAGCTGGAAAACTGTCCGCTAGGCCGTACACACGATCGGTCATGTCCGCGGAAATTGGTCTGCGGACCAGTTTCAGCGGACATGTCTCCTCGTGTGTACGCGGCCTAAATGGTTTCTGATGAAGGACACAGATTACAAGACAATAGGGAAAGAGATACCAAAAAACAAATCCTATGCTCATGGAATCATTTATTAGTCCGGGAGGCTCATGGTAAATGCACTGACACAGGTTGATTTACTATAGGCAAAAATTATACACAACAAGAACCTAAAAGCATGCAAAATTGCAAGCAGCAAGGAAAAAGCTTTGAATATGCACCAGTGACATGATAGAATGCAAACAATGTTTAGTAAATATGTTACCGACATTTGGGTGGATGATCTGCCTTTACATAGGAATGCCATTTTACATGCTTTGTTTATTGTTTTCTGGGTGACTTGTGTTGACATACATATAAAACTTCTCTCTCATTAGCAGAAGTAAGCATGCATGACTGGAGGTGTTTGTCAAATGACTTTCACCTGTCATGTGAGTATTATTAGAGCTGATTAGCAACTGTATCTGGCACATCTTTGTTCCAATAAACTGAAATTTAAATCTATTAACCACTTAAGCTCCAGAAGGTTTACCCCCTTCATGACCAGGTAATTTTTTGTGATGCGACACTGCCTTACTTTTACTGACAAATGCGTGGTCGCGTGACAATGTACCCAAATAAAAAACTTACTGTATGTCCCTTTTTCCCACATATATAGTTTTATTTTGGTGGTATTTAATCACCTGTGTGGTTTTAATTTTTTGGTCTATAAACAAAAAAAAACATTTTTACATTTACACATCCAATAAAAAAACAATAAGTGTATATTGATTAGTTTGCACAAAATGTATATAGTCTGGGATATTTTTATCTTTTTATATATTTATTTAGATTTTTTTACTACTGATGGTGGCAATCAGTGACTTATAGTGGGACTGCGATATTGCAGTGGACAAATCAGACCCTAAGTGACCCATTTGACACTTTTTTGAGGACCAGTGATACTAATACAGTGATCAGTGCTAAACATATGCACTGTCACTGTACTAATGACACTGACAGGGAAGGGGTTAACATCAGGGGTGATTAAAGGGTTAAATGTGTTCCTAGGGAGTGATTGCTAGCTGTGGGGGATGTGCTTGTACTGTGAAAAGGCAGAAAAATGTGTCCCTGCTTAGCAGGAACACAGGATCACTATCTTAACTTCTCACAGAACGGAGATCTGTCTTGTTTACATTGGAAGACTGCAGTTCTGCTTCTCTCCAGACCAACTGGCTGATCCCAGTGGACATTAAGTCCACCAGACCTGCTAATTAGCTCCAGCTGTGTCAAATCACACATATGCACCCCATCAAGCCTGAAAATATCTAATAGTGTGCAGCCAGCTTAAGGCATCTGCATAATGTGCCCAAGATTTTTTTTAGAAAGCAATGCTGAAAAAATCCAGATTGGCTTTTGGAGGCCCCGGTTCTTAAGCCTCTCCGGTAAAGCGCCGCTAAAAATATTGGCGCTTTACCGCTGCTGCCGCCCCCTCCCCAGTGTGAAAGGGGCCTTTGTGTGTTGAAAAATTTTAATAAAACTATTGAACTGGATTCTGAGGGTTGTAATGTGTATGATGTGACCAAAAATGTAATTTAATAAAATAATATACCGTATTTATCGGCGTATAACACAAACCCTAATTTTAAGAGGGAAGTTTAAGGAAAAAAACTTTCCACAGCCCCTTTACATTCCAAAGCCCCCCCCATGCACATTACACAGACCAAAGCCCCCCCTCCACATTACACAGACCAAAGCCCCCCCTGTACAGTACACACTCCCAGGAGACCCCCCTGCGTGACCTTCAACAAAATATGCCCAGCAGTGTGTATGATAAAAAATATACCCATTAGTGATCACTGGTTAACATGCTCACATACCTTGAATGCAGGAGGTAACTAAAACACTGAAGGGGCAGAAGCTGCAAGATATGGAGAACCAGGACCCGGGAACCGCGAGCAGAAGGGGGGCGGAGCGCGCAGATGACTTCACGCTCCTATTTGAAATTAGAGCCAAGACCAGGTGTCCAGCCGAACACCGGGAAATACGAGCAGCAGGGGGTGGGGTGCGCACATGACCTCACACCCCTACTCGCAAGGAGAGACTGGACCCAGGAACTGCGAGCAGCAGGGGGCGGGGTGCACATGACATCACGCCCCTAGTAGCGGCCCGTGAGTGTGAGTCTTCCCTGTGGTGATGAGCAGGGGGCGGCGCACTCACGCATGCAGCGTCACAGGTTTCTAGGGAAACCTGTGTTCCCAGCAAACCGACGCTTGCTAATGCATGACACCACCGCCAGATCCCCACCCACCCCGTTTGTAAAAAAGAAAGTGATATTGGCATATAAATATATCAAGCAAAGCAGTGCAGCGCAAACCTAAATTACATAATATAAAAATAAATATGCTCATACCAGTGAGGACATAAATAATTAGTGACAGTGTGAAAATAAATAAATAAAATAAAAAGAAAGTCCAAATTTGCGACGTGCAAACAAATCCTGTGATCAAAGGAAATCAGAGTATCTTCACCATGTGACTTGGAAAACCAATTTTTCAAAAGTGATCCCTTCACCAGTAAAGATGGGTACTCTCACCTCACATAACGACCCTTGTTTTACCAAAGGTCCAATAGGCTTAGATCAAATGGTAGGAAATCCAGATGGCTCAAAGATGTATACTTTTCAGTTGTGGAACCCGGAGATAAGCAAGTATCCTCAGTGGCACCAACGGACCAGTATGCAAAGAAAAAAGGCCAAATCTAAGAGCTTCCATATAAAACCAGGTCTCTTTTAATGAGTAAAAAATGTGCAGGGTACTCACATTTAGGTAGAAAATACAGGCATAAAACACCATAAACAGACAGCTCAAATAAAGATGTGGGACATCAAGGAGTGACATGCGATGGTTCCTAACCCCGGACGCGTATCGTAATACTACTTCCTCAGCAGGGCGGAACCTTCTAATTCACATCCTCGATACAAATAGCCTGCCGTGAGGGACGGCTCCATTCCCAGGACACACGTAATGACACGGTAAGGCACGTCCCGCGTCATTCGCTGGGCTGGCGAAAACTTTATTATTCGCTATTACAGCGACAAACAAAAATGATAAAAAACTCTGCATCGCCATCTTGTGGACAAAAACCGTCATAAGCTGGGCTGGCGAAACACTTTATTATTCGCTATTGCAGCGACAACCATAGAAACTCTTCATCGCCATCTTGTGGGCAAAAAAGAGAATCCAGAATATACTAACATCACTCTATGAAGTCCCACAAATTCTTACAGCAAGACAATAATTAGATATTAATACATATAGTATACCATTACTTGATTCAAAATTACCAAATAATCCTAAACCCAAGAAATAAATTAATTAATATTTAATAATTAATAAAAAATTAATAAAAAATAATTGATAACAAAATAGTAATAAAAAATATTTATATAAATATAAAATCTAAAAATAATTCATAAAATATGATCCCATAAGTGATACCAAAATACCATAACGGGAATAACAGATAATGAACCTTTTCTATCATACAATTAAAATAATCACAGAATCCATCTAGGAAAATATCAATCAGACAAAATATGCCTATAATAGGGAAAAAAACAAAAAAAAAAAAACAAAGGCCTTAATTGTTAATGTAGAACTAATTATTTGCAATAAAACAATTCAAATCAAAGTCAACATTGAGACCCTCCGGAGAGAGTACACGAGCCTCGTATATCCAGAAGGATTCTCTCTGGCTAATTCGTCTAATGTAATTCCCTCCTCTACAGTGCTTATCTACTCTTTCTAGGCCCCAAAATTTGAGACATTTAGGATTCTTATTATGGTATTTCCTAAAATGTCTAGATACACTGTGAGTACGTAGCCCACGTTTGATATTATTAACGTGTTCTCCTATCCTGACAGCCATGGTGCGAGAAGTGCGACCTATATACTGTAATCCACAGTCGCATTCGAGCATGTAGACCACACCTTCAGTGTTACAGGTGATTAGATTTTTTATGCTATACGATTTCTTAGTAGAAAATTAGGTAAAATCTTTCCGTTTTTTAGTGTTAAATTTACACTGTTTACAGGGCTGACAGCGACCACATGCGTAGAAGCCGGATAAAAACGAAAAAATAGTATTCTCTTTAAAAAAGTGTTTCGCCAGCCCAGCTTATGACGGTTTTTGTCGCTGTAATAGCGAATAATAAAGTTTTCGCCAGCCCAGCGAATGACGCGGGACGTGCCTTACCGCGTCATTACGTGTGTCCTGGGAATGGAGCTGTCCCTCACGGCAGGCTATTTGTATCGAGGATGTGAATTAGAAGGTTCTGCCCTGCTGAGGAAGTAGTATTACGATACGCGTTCCGGGGTCAGGAACCATCGCATGTCACTCCTTGATGTCCCACATCTTTATTTGAGCTGTCTGTTTATGGTGTTTTATGCCTGTATTTTCTACCTAAATGTGAGTACCCTGCACATTTTTTACTCATTAAAAGAGACCTGGTTTTATATGGAAGCTCTTAGATTTGGCCTTTTTTCTTTGCATACTGGTCCGTTGGTGCCACTGAGGATACTTGCTTATCTCCGGGTTCCACAACTGAAAAGTATACATCTTTGAGCCATCTGGATTTCCTACCATTTGATCTAAGCCTATTAGACCTTTGGTAAAACAAGGGTCTTTATGTGAGGTGAGAGTACCCATCTTTACTGGTGAAGGGATCACTTTTGAAAAATTGGTTTTCCAAGTCACATGGTGAAGATACTCTGATTTCCTTTGATCACAGGATTTGTTTGCACGTCGCAAATTTGGACTTTCTTTTTATTTTATTTATTTATTTTCACACTGTCACTAATTATTTATGTCCTCACTGGTATGAGCATATTTATTTTTATATTATGTAATTTAGGTTTGCGCTGCACTGCTTTGCTTGATATATTTACTTCAGGAATTTTGTGATTGTTCTTTTTTGGTGTTCAGCTTGCATCCATATGAAATCCACTCCTTGAGTATTTTTCATTCTTACACTTATTAGTATAATTTTACTCTGATCCTTTAGATTTTTGCGCTGATTGCACTCTCTCTTTTTTATACACTTGCATCCTTTTCGCTTATCGCTTTTAGCAGCATTAATGGAGGTATTTCAATTTTTGGAAACCCGAGAGATCAAACTCAGTGATGTTTTTTCTAACTCTGCTCCTACAGCCTGTCCAGACGATATTTCATCTCTCTTTAAGAAATTAGGCTTTCTTTTTGAGAAGAAGATCAAAGCTTGGTGGGACGTCACGACTTTTGAACAATATATCCGTGATGGATTTGTTCCAAGACGTCTGAGGTGGGACGTCCCGCCTAGCGATGGTCTTAATGATGATGAGTCTCTACAGGAATGGTATGATTTCTTTAATAAGAAGGGCTTAGAACTTATGGAATTCCTTCTACGAAGGAAACAGAGAAAAATGAAAACTATAGAGCATCAAATCTCTGACATAAAAACTAAAATGGAGTTACATAAAAACCACTCTGAATTTCCCAAATTATCAGGTGAATTAAAAAACAAACTGATTAAATGGGACCATGATACCCAAAATAAAAAGAAAGGAAAATATATTAGGGATTCGGTTGATTTTTCACGGAAGGAAGTGTTTAAGTGGCAGGCTAATGCAAGCCCCTCTGATCCAACTTCACTGTCCACTTCCAATGACTTGACACCCGTAACTCCCAATACCATGATTAACACCCCCAGCATTAACACCCCTTAGTATGACCAACAACTGAGTCGCCCCTCTAACCCCCCAAGAGGGAGAGGGGGTAGGGGCCGAGGGGTGAAAGGCAGAGGGAATTTTCCCACACCTCAGTATCCAGCTCAAACTTATGGGAATTTTTCACACAACACTAATTTTAGGGGCAACCCTAATTTTCATTCTAACTCCAGAGGAGGACACCCTCAAAATTATGGTTGGGGGGATAACTACCAATATGGTAATCCAGTACCAACAAACAATCGTTTTGCCCCTTTATTAAACCGAGATGACCCTGAGGGTTTTTTTTTAGGGAACCCGCCCCCTTGGTGGGGCCCACACTCAGGTACTCCAACCGGGAACAAGGGGGCCAAAAGAAGGGAAAGAGAGGGAAACGGGCCGGTAGACGAACAATCAAAAAGGATCAAGTCCCACTAGGCACTGGTATATTTAATATCAGTGGGACTATCCTCAATGATGATGAGTTACGCATTCTAGACAAGGGCCTCAAATTTGCCCCTGTTAGGAACTTCAATAAGTTTCAAACTTATGTTAACATCTCCAAGTTCGTCAGGACCCTCAATATTAAGAAATACTTTCTGTCCAAACCGGCCGAAAGGTCTTCCCTTATTCCAATTGGAACCCACTCTAACCTCAGAACCAAGAGTGTGTTTAATCCTTCCAATTTAGACACTAAACACATTGATGTGTTTAAAAATATGGTTCTAAATGATTTAGACCAATTTAAGGTTAGAAAAGTAAATGACCCATCCTTGGTTAAAAAAGGTATAGCATCATTGGAATCTAAGACAAATATCATCATACGCCCCTCAGACAAGGGAGGAGGCTTGGTGGTGATGTCTAAAGAATACTATAAAGAAGAGATGAATCGTTTACTCAGTGATAACAACACGTATAAACTTTTGAAAAGTGACCCCATTTTTCAGTACAAAAAAGATTTGACTGTTTTGGTTAAAAAGGGGCTTAAACGTAATATCCTCTCCAAAAAAGAGGCTGTTTACCTTGACCCCAGGGCATGTAGAACACCTATTATTTATTTCCTGCCTAAAGTGCATAAAAATCCAACTCACCCACCTGGAAGACCCATCGTGAATGGGATAGAATCTGTTTCATCGAGATTGGGCCAATATATTGATTTCTTTTTAAATCCTATAGTGTCTCAAACTAGGTCTTATTTGAGAGATACAAAACAATGTATACAAATCTTGGAGTCTTTATCATGTACCCCAGATAGTCTGCTCATTACAGCTGATGTCAGCTCCCTTTACACCATTATAGGGCATGCCGACACTGTTGCAGCGGTCAAGTGGGGTCTATCCCAATCTAATTTATCCGCTAAACATCGGAATTTTTTTTTACAATGTCTCGAGTTTTGTCTGACCAAAAACTATTTTTGGTATAATAAAGGTTTTTTTCTTCAAACAACTGGCGTCGCAATGGGGGCAAAATTTGCCCCCAGCGTCGCCAATTTGTTCATGGCATTATGGGAGGAGGAGAGTATTTTCAATGACCCCCCTAATCAGTTAAGTTGTTATAAACGTTATATTGACGATCTCGTCATGATATGGGAAGGTGATTTATCCAGCCTAGAGACATTTATGTCCAAGCTGAATAACAACAGCAAAAATATTTCCTTAACGTGGAATATTCACACTGAAAAGATTGTGTTCCTTGATTTAGAGATCTACAAACAAGGTACTCTCTTACATACTCGCAATCATTTCAAACCTTCTGATAGGAATGGTTATATCCCTCTAGATAGTTGCCACCATCGCAACTGGCTTTGTAACATTCCCAGAGGTCAGTTTATTCGTCTAAGACGTAACTGTACCTCTGACAATGATTTTTTTGAACAATCTAAAATTTTAGCCAAAAAGTTCGAACAAAAGGGATACAGTAAAGATTCTATTGAAAATGAAATGTCTCGAGTAGGCACTCTCAATCGAGCAGAACTCGTTGCCGACTCCATTAAAAAACCAGAAGAAGATAGCCAATCGATGTTTAAGATCATCCTTGATTACAATATTCAGCATCGTCAATTTGAGAAAATAGTTAAAAAACATTGGGATGTGTTAAAAAATGATAAGGTCTTGGGACCTGTCCTCCCCCCTCGCCCTCTCTTTATTTATAGGAAGGCGCCTACACTGAGGGATGTCGTGGCGCCAGGAGCCATAGACCCACCCATTTTTAAAGAGAATACTATTTTTTCGTTTTTATCCGGCTTCTACGCATGTGGTCGCTGTCAGCCCTGCAAACAGTGTAAATTTAACACTAAAAAACGGAAAGATTTTACCTAATTTTTTACTAAGAAATCGTATAGCATAAAAAATCTAATCACCTGTAACACTGAAGGTGTGGTCTACATGCTCGAATGCGACTGTGGATTACAGTATATAGGTCGCACTTCTCGCACCATGGCTGTCAGGATAGGAGAACACGTTAATAATATCAAACGTGGGCTACGTACTCACAGTGTATCTAGACATTTTAGGAAATACCATAATAAGAATCCTAAATGTCTCAAATTTTGGGGCCTAGAAAGAGTAGATAAGCACTGGAGAGGAGGGAATTACATTAGACGAATTAGCCAGAGAGAATCCTTCTGGATATACGAGGCTCGTGTACTCTCTCCGGAGGGTCTCAATGTTGACTTTGATTTGAATTGTTTTATTGCAAATAATTAGTTCTACATTAACAATTAAGGCCTTTGTTTTTTTTTTTTTTTCCCTATTATAGGCAGTTTTGTCTGATTGATATTTTCCTAGATGGATTCTGTGATTATTTTAATTGTATGATAGAAAAGGTTCATTATCTGTTATTCCCGTTATGGTATTTTGGTATCACTTATGGGATCATATTTTATGAATTATTTTTAGATTTTATATTTATATAAATATTTTTTATTACTATTTTGTTATCAATTATTTTTTTATTAATTATTAAATATTAATTAATTTATTTCTTGGGTTTAGGATTATTTGGTAATTTTGAATCAAGTAATGGTATACTATATGTATTAATATCTAATTATTGTCTTGCTGTAAGAATTTGTGGGACTTCATAGAGTGATGTTAGTATATTCTGGATTCTCTTTTTTGCCCACAAGATGGCGATGAAGAATTTCTATGGTTGTCGCTGCAATAGCGAATAATAAAGTGTTTCGCCAGCCCAGCTTATGACGGTTTTTGTCCACAAGATGGCGATGCAGAGTTTTTTATCATTTTTGTTTGTCGCTGTAATAGCGAATAATAAAGTTTTCGCCAGCCCAGCGAATGACGCGGGACGTGCCTTACCGCGTCATTACGTGTGTCCTGGGAATGGAGCCGTCCCTCACGGCAGGCTATTTGTATCGAGGATGTGAATTAGAAGGTTCCGCCCTGCTGAGGAAGTAGTATTACGATACGCGTCCGGGGTCAGGAACCATCGCATGTCACTCCTTGATGTCCCACATCTTTATTTGAGCTGTCTGTTTATGGTGTTTTATGCCTGTATTTTCTACCTAAATGTGAGTACCCTGCACATTTTTTACTCATTAAAAGAGACCTGGTTTTATATGGAAGCTCTTAGATTTGGCCTTTTTTCTTTGCATACTGGTCCGTTGGTGCCACTGAGGATACTTGCTTATCTCCGGGTTCCACAACTGAAAAGTATACATCTTTGAGCCATCTGGATTTCCTACCATTTGATCTAAGCCTATTAGACCTTTGGTAAAACAAGGGTCTTTATGTGAGGTGAGAGTACCCATCTTTACTGGTGAAGGGATCACTTTTGAAAAATTGGTTTTCCAAGTCACATGGTGAAGATACTCTGATTTCCTTTGATCACAGGATTTGTTTGCACGTCGCAAATTTGGACTTTCTTTTTATTTTATTTATTTATTTTCACACTGTCACTAATTATTTATGTCCTCACTGGTATGAGCATATTTATTTTTATATTATGTAATTTAGGTTTGCGCTGCACTGCTTTGCTTGATATATTTACTTCAGGAATTTTGTGATTGTTCTTTTTTGGTGTTCAGCTTGCATCCATATGAAATCCACTCCTTGAGTATTTTTCATTCTTACACTTATTAGTATAATTTTACTCTGATCCTTTAGATTTTTGCGCTGATTGCACTCTCTCTTTTTTATATTGGCATATAACACCCACCCACAATTTCCTCCAGATTTTAAGGGGGGAAAAAAGTGTGCGCTATACGCCGATAAATACGGTAAATATATAATGTAATATAAAAATGTTATGGGTGCTGACGTTACTAATCTTCTTAAAGCGTTACTAAACCCACAATCCTAAACTCAGTTAGAATGAATGAATGAATGACTTGTATAGCGCTACACATGCAAACTGAATCTCCTCTAGGCGCTTTTTGCAGCCAGTGTCTTCCTAGCTGGTACGGTCATTTACCCCTTAGGGTCTCGACACACTTGGAACACACAGTCATACACACATATATAGGGCCAATTTGGACAGGATCCAATTAACCTACCTAATTAACTAAACTCAGTCTGTATATGCAGTAAAGCATCCTTGTTTCACTCACTAAGGGGTTAATCCTCTGCATTGTGTACAACAGGCTGGTTGATCCAGCCATTCTCTGATCCTCCCTTTATTTTACTGTCCCCAATCCATCTGTTGGTAGTATAACGCAGAAGTGGCAAGTCTGTGTGTATTGCTAGAGGGTACATATGATCGGCACAGCACCAATCAGTGCTGTCCAGACAGGGGGCCATGGCTCTGCTCGCCTCTGCTGACATACAGAGGAAAGGCAGAGGAGAATGAAAACTCCTCCTAGAAGCTGAACAAATGCCGCGTACACACGACCGTTTTTCGGGTTAAAAAAAAATGATGTTTTAAGGGTCTAGAACATTTTTTTTTTCAACCCGGTCATTAAAACGGCCCTCTAGTGCTGACCTTCTTTCTGTTTTTTTTTTGCTTTGTTGAATTGTTGTACACAATTTTTAGTGTCAGCAGCCCACTGTTTTTCCATTCACAGGTTAATTGTTCAATTTGTCAATCTTTTAACTAGCGCAGCGTCAGCCTTTGGCTTCTTTTGATTAAAACGGCCTTGCCTACAAAAAAAATGCTCTAGCAAAGCGTGGTGACGTACAATACATACGACAGCATTATAAAGGGGAAGTTCTATTCGGATGAGGCCTCCCTTTGGGCTGCTTTAGCTGATTTATTGTTAGTAAAAGACAATTTGCGCTTTTCTGTCTGTTACAGCGTGATGAATGTGCTTACTCCATTACGAACGGTAGTTTTACCAGAACGAGCTCTCCCGCCTCATAACTTGCTTCTGAGCATGCATGGTTTTTTCACGTCGTTAAAGCCCACAAACGACCATTTTTTAGAACCTTAAAAACGACAATGTTAAAAACGTTGAAGAAAAATAGAGCATGTTCGAAAAAAAATGTGCCCATTTTTTAGAACACGAAAAATGCTCTGAAGCCCACACACAATCACTTTTAATGACATTAAAAAAAAACTTAATTTTTTAGAACCCGAAAAACGGTCGTGAGTACACGGCATTACACTCGGTTGGGAACAGACCCAGTCACATGACCCTTGTATAACTCTACTGAGAAAAGGTAACTTTGCTAAAAGAAATGCACTACCATGTTTTGTGTGCTGTGGGCGACCTTATATGATAAATTCAATGTCATGTGTTTAGTATCACTTTAAGTTAGTTTTTTAGTCATCACTTAATATACAGCATTGTTTGTAGTTTAAATATAAGCTACAATAAATGCCTTAAAAGAAAAATTAAAAAATGTAAGCCCTTAATAATTGCTTTGGACAGTGTACACCTAAAGCAAACATTTGTGCATGCATGTTCTCTAGAAAACCAATTGTACCCCTGCAGGTTTATCCTGTAAAGCTCTTGCAAAGCTGTGATCTGAGCTTCAGTTATAGTACACTATAAAGAGAAAATTATATTTAAATATCCTTGCAATCAACCGTGTAGATGGCAATGTACTGTATTTCCCTTTAATATAATGACACTAATGAAAGGTGAAGAGAGGCATTCCAATCAATGAGTCAGATGTCCCAATCAATTCAGGTGTTAGTTTTCCAGTGATTTTATAAAAAAAAAAAAACACAATTTTAGTAATCTGCTCTTTAAAACATAAATCTTGTAAAGTGCATATTTCTCAATCAAACACAATTTCAGAGGTGCTTAAAAGAAGAGTTATTGAAGATCATAAGACTGGAAATGGTTTCCATCATTCTATAAACTGGAAAACAGATAGCAAACAAAAGAAAATCAATACTGTTGCTGTCCTCTATATAGGACTGAGCTGCCTACATAGAGGCGAGGATCAGGCAACTGCATTTGTGTACATGAAAATAAAATAATAAAAATCACTGACCAATATTACTACATGTGCAGCTTGTCTAAAGTTTCATTACATATATGTTGCATATGACTAAATTAATAATATTTTGTGGACACAAAAGGCAAAAGTTGAACATTTTGGCAAATATTGGTTGGAAATAAAATAAAGAATACATATCAACATCAAAACCTCAATAGGCATCTTAAAATGTTGTAAAACTAGTGCTTGCCTGATCAAAAAACAAATACTGACATACTGACATTTTTTACTGAAATTACATTTTTGTGGCTAGATAAGAAAATACCTGAATAGACTTGTCTAATTTTTGGCTGTATGTGTCACATTTTGGGGATTTCCCCTACATTTCTTGTTCTGGAAACCGATCAGGAATTAATAGGAAATCACTGCAAAGTCAGGGGGATTTCCTTCCTCCATGTACACTGAGGCCCCGTACACACGAGCAAATAGATTTGTTCAAATCGGTCAGACCGACCGATTTGAACAAATCTATCTGCTGGCCGTTTTGGTTTGATCGCTGTACACACGATCAAACCAAAATCCCCGCCAGCAGACAGCGCGGTGACGTGGCGGTGACGTTGACGCTGCCACGTCACCGCACTAGGAAGTAAATTACTTCCGCGCATGCATCGAATCCATTCGACGCATGTGCGAGAAGATATGTCTGCTGGTTAGCGTACTAACCAGCAGACATATCGGGCGGACGGATTCCCAGCCGACAGATTTTAAAGCATCTGTCGGCTCACCCGTACACACGATCGAATCTGTCTGCTGGGACAGTCGGGCCGACCGTTTCCAGCAGATAGATCTGATCGTGTGTACGCGGCCTAACAGCTCCTAAACTTCCTTAGGAGCTTTTGGCATTTTTCTTGCCAAAGGTCCCAAACTCAAGCTTTTGGCATGCTTTTGCCAAAGCTCCCAAACTCAACTCCATAAAAGCCTGTGTATCCATGTATACTGTAGGCTTTTACGATCATTTAGAAGCTGCTGCAGTTAAGGGAGATTCAATCTATCCCTAACCTCCCTCTCCTGAATGTGGAAGAATATTTTTTCTGGATAGGAACTTTTTGACCGCCGCCCACAAAACACACAAAATCGCAGTAAAAGAGCAGCACTATTTTGCCTTAATGTTGCCGCGTTTTGTGTTTAACTGCAGCCGACGGTCAAAGTAGTTTAAGTTTACACGAAGCCTTAGACCAGGGGTCTCAAACTGGCGACCCTCCAGCTGTTGCGAAGATAGAATTCCCATCAAGCCTCTGCTTGTGGAAGGCATGCTTGTAACTGTCAGCCTTGCAATGGGACTTTGTTTCTTCGCAACAGCGGGAGGGCCGCCAGTTTGAGACCCCTGCCTTAGACAGTGTTGTGGAAATTTTATGAAGATGTATTTAATACATATTGTCAATATTTTTCCCAGTGTTAGTACTACCACAGCCCGCTCTAAAGAGCTGACTGGGGCAGACTGACGCTGGTTGAGTCCTGTCTGGTAGTGGAAAACTTCTTGAGGTTGGAGAGAGGTGTTTGCAGAGTGGGGGTATGTCTGACATTCGTCTGGGGGAGTATGTTCACTTTGCAAGGACATTATTGGTTATAAATGGATGTGCACTCTTATCTCTGCTGTGCCTGATCAGCATGTGTCGAGACTCGTAGGGTACACCTGCAGATAGCTTCCCATCCACAAGGAACGGCAGTATAATCTGGGTATGCGTTGTTCTCCGGAGCAACACAGAATAAGAATTCCTATCAGTGGAAATACGGGAGTCTTTGAGTTGTTATGGTCAGAGATGGAGTCCATGTTTGAAAGCCATGCAGCTTCTTTTGTTTAGCTTCCAAGTACAGGGCACATGCACCATGTCTCTGCTTCGACATGCCCATAAGAGACACTTGTAGCTATTATTCATTGTTTTTTTTGTATTAACTCATCCTGTTGAAAGGATTTTCTGTGCTGTCATTTCCCATGGAGGAAGTTATTGGCTGCTGGAGCCATCACTTCCTGTTTCTCAAAGTTTTTGTGATTTTACGAATAAAAAGCCAAGCACAATGGTCGCTGGGGGCAGTCATGCTGATGGAGCTGAGAACGTAAGCTATGGTGATGTCTGTTTACTTGTGGATATAACGAAAATAGAGTGCTAGGTAAGATGCATTATATCATTAGACGAATTGTGTGCTTATTAGCACAGGAGATATGATGTGCATATAGCATACAGCCTTATTTCCCTGACAACAGTGGAATATTTAATCTCACCTTTGTTCTGGTGATATCAGTAAAATGTTCACATTCTGTGTTAGTGCCAGTGGTAAGCTAAATAAATAAAGAGGGTGAATCTTCTCAATGGGGAGAAAAACCATAGTAAAACCTGAAGGAGTATATCTAAAACTAAACGTTAGATATTCCTGAACTGTATATCTAAAACTAAAAGTTTTGGCTATGCTTAAACTTTATAATGTGTGTAAACTGTAAACCCTAACAATGAATTTTCTTTATTTCCCCCGTTTGTTCTGTAAAATATACAATTAAATTGAAAGTGATTTTGTAATCTATCAAAAGTGCAAATAAAAGTAACTTCTGCAATTAGACATGTGCATGACGAAAAAAATTGTTTTACTTCATTTAGATTTGTTAATCTAGTTATTTAGTTTTGTTAAATTTGGTTGATTTGTTCAATTATTATTCAGGATTTGTATTTGGGATTAGTTTTTTTATTTTTTTTCCAAAATATTTTATTGGACATTTAAAGGTTACAAATAACAATATGAAAGTAATAGTCTACAAAACAAGCGACTACAAATAACATATAACTGATAACATGCAGCCCATTAGCATGGATGTAATGCACAGGAGGATGGTGGGGGCCTTCCCTCAGAGAGGTATACCTGCTTAAACTGAAAACAAAACATAATATCATTGAATCAGTCTGGGGAGGTTGGGGGAGGGGGGCATTTGGATGAGATATAGGTTTAAATCCGATGTAGCAAGGGGCTTTCGGACCATTGGGGCTCTACCCAGCATCCGCCAACCCCTAAAGGGGACATACTGTGGGCGGGAGGGTACTACAGCAGGAAGTGAGGTGTGGGGAGTCAAGCTTGGTCCAGTATAGCGTGTAATAGGAGGGGTGGGGTAGGGGAAGGGTCACAAGTGGGGGAGGTATCTCGGCCAAAGAGTTCAGGGAACGCTCGTCCCAGCCAGCCCAGGAGGGGGAGTAGGGGGTGTGCAGGGGGACGTGGGTTGTAGGGATTCCCTATAGTGGGTCCAGCAAGACCAGGTGTGTCTGAATTTATCGTGCATGTCCTTAGATTGATGGATAATCCTTTCCATTTCTTCGATTTTTTGATACTCTAGCCTGCCATTTGGGATTTGTATTAGGAATTCTTTTTTTGTCTTCTTTCAATTTTTTTTTTTTAATTTACTGATCCTTTTTGATTCGAAACATAACATTTTGAATCGGTCGCATCAAAAATGTTATATTGTTTTTCTATTTAAATGTGGCAAAGTGAACAAACAAAACAAAAATCTTCATCACATTATTACAATGACTTGCATTTCCCCTACAAATAGCGCTTTTTTGTTAAAAAAAAAAATACAAAAGACCATTTAAAAAAAATACAAAACCGTTTTATATTTTGTTTTAAATTTTTTACAAACAGGTAATTTTTGCCCTTAACCACTTGACCACTGGGCACTTAAACCCCCTTCCTGACCAGACCAATTTTCAGCTTTCGGTGCTCTCACAATTTGAATGACAATTACTCAGTCATACAACATTGTACCCATTTGAAAAGTTTGTCTTTTTTTTTCACACAAAGAGAGCTTTCCTTTGGTGGTATCTGATAACCTCTGGGTTTTTTATTTTTTGCGCTATAAAAGAAAAACGACTGAAAATTCTGTAAAAAAAAAATCTTGTTTCTGTCATATTAGCGGGCTATTTCTCACACACAGCATATGCATACCACAAATTACACCCCAAAACACATTCTGCTATTCCTCCCGAGTATGGCGATACCACATGTGTGAGACTTTTACACAGTGTGGCCACATACAGAGGCCCAACAGGCAGGGTACGCCATCAGGCATTCTGGAGCACCCAGACCAATTCTGACATTTCTCTTCTACATGGAAAAATCATCATTTATTTGCTAGAAAATTACATAGAACCCCAAAACATTATATATGCTTTTTTAGCAAAGACCTTAGAGAATACAATGGCGGCCGTTACAACTTTTTATCTTGCATGGTATTTTCGCAGACATTTTTTGAACGCGTGTTTTAAAAGAAAAATGTTTTGTGCTTAAAAAAAACAGTAAAGTTAGCCCAATTTTTTTTCATAATGTGAAAGATGAAGTTACGCCGAGTAAATAGATACCCAACATGTCACACTTTTAATTGCGAACACTCATGGAATGGCGCCAAACTTCGCTACTAAAAAATCCCCATAGGTGACGTTTTCATTACTTTTATTGGTTACATGTTTTTAGTTACGGAGGAGGTATTGGGCCAAAATGATTGCTCTCGCTCTAACGTTCGCAGAGATATCTCACATGTGTAGCTTGAACACCGTTTTCATATGTGGGCGGGACTTACGTATGCGTTCACTTCTGCATGCGAGCACACGGGGACAGGGTGCTTTAAAAAATGGGTATTGCAGAGTATTTGGGTATTGCAGAGTATTGGGGTATTGTAGAGTATCGCGCAGGGTATTGGGGTATTGCAGAGTATCACGCAGGGTATTGGGGTATTGCAGAGTATTGGGGTATTGCAGAGTATTGGGGTATTGCAGAGTATTGCGCAGGGTATTGGAGTGTTGCAGAGTATTGGGGTATTGCAGAGTATTAAGCAGGGTATTGGGGTATTGCAGAGTATTGCGCAGGGTATTGCAGAGTATTACGCAGGGTATTGCAGAGTATTGCGCAGGGTATTGCAGAGTATTGCGCAGGGTATTGGGGTATTGCAGAGTATTGCGCAGGGTATTGCAGAGTATAGGAGTATTGCAGAGTATTGCGCAGGGTATTGGGGTATTGCGCAGGGTACTGGGGTATTGCAGGGTACTGGGGTATTGCAGAGTACTGGGGTATTGCAGAGTACTGGGGTATTGCAGAGTATTGTGCAGGGTACTGGGGTATTGCAGAGTACTGGGGTATTGCAGAGTATTGTGCAGGGTACTGGGGTATTGCAGAATACTGGGGTATTGCAGGGTATTGTGCAGGGTACTGGGGTATTGCAGGGTACTGGGGTATTGCAGAGTACTAGGGTATTGCAGAGTATTGTGCAGGGTACTGGGGTATTGCAGAGTACTGGGGTACTGCAGAGTACTGGGGCAGGGATGGCTGAGCTGGGATGGATGGCTGGATCTGTGACTGCATTTGTCACAGATCCAGCCACAGCGCTGCTGCTGCCACCCGCTCCCCCCCCTCTCCTCATACACTGTACCAAACGGTACAGAGAGGAGAGTGAGGAACCGGCGTCATCAAATGATGCCGGTTTGTTTACAAGTGATCGCGCCGTCATTTGACGGCGCGATCACGTGGTAAACGGCCGCTATCATCGGCAATTTACCGTGATCCGTGATGCTCCGGGTCTTCTTGACCCGGCGAGCACGGACACTTCCGCGAGCGCGTCCCAGGGGACAGCGCAAGCGTGGAAGTGCAGGACGACGTCCCAGGGACGTCGTCCCAAGATAACTCCACCGTGCCATAGCAGTAAAATGCCTATTGGGCGGTGGTAAAGTGGTTAATTGATGTACGCTGATGAGGCTGCCACTGATGGGCACTGATGGGCTGCACTGATGGGGACTAATGGGCTGCACTGATGGACACTAATGGACTGCATTGATGGGCACTGATAGGCTGAACTGGTGGGCACTGATAGGCGTCACTAGTGGGCGCTGAAAGGTGTCACTGAGAGGTGGCACTGATAGGTGGCACTGAAGGGCCGCTTACTCGGATCTGTGATAACCCAAGCCTCAGTGATCACAGTGAGTACCGCACGCACCCTGCAGGGGGCACGCAGGGAGCGAGGAAAGGGGAGGATGTCTATTGATGGCCTCCCGGCAATTTAGGTCCGCGCTGTAGCCGTCATTTGGCTATAGCGCGGATGCTATATGGTTAACAAAAACAGCATTATTTTGAAATGGTACTAATAAGACACAGTCTTTGATTTCAGGAATATGTTTACAATTTGATGTAAAATTAGATTTGAATTTCAACTTAAATTCTGGAAATTCAGACTAATTTCATTTTGTTATTCGGAGCATTTGGTAAATAAACTTTGTACTGTTTTGGGTATTCGGCTATATCCGAATTTCTGAATAACGAAAACATAATAAAAACAAAATGCACATGTCTTGCTGCAATTCATAATTTCCTGTGCACTCTACAGTGTTATGTCAAGCAGTGTTATCAACCCTGTCCAGTTCAACTCTGTGAACCACAGAACACCTTCCCCTATGTTATGGAATTGAGGAGAGATGGAGGTGATACGCAGTCTTAGCATGCTTCCTATCTCAAAACAACCTTGCTGTTTCTCAATATAGTGCATTGAGTGAGTAGTGGTACCCTAGGACAAGATCACCAGATGAAAACAAAGAGAGAAAATTCTGAAAAAACAAATGCAGTCACCACATTTAAGGATTCGTAAACTGCAATATAAAAATAAATGTTCTAGATTTAGAAGCATTTTAGTCAGTCAATGTTTACTCTGCAGGTATGATTGTGGGAAAATTTTACTCACAGGTACAGTCAGATATACAAGCTAAATAATATAATCAAAATTATTTATTCAACCATACAATATCACCTAATCTAACAAATTGACCATACAGTAATACATTTTTTAACAATAAGTTAAGCCAATAAATCAAACATAACTGAAGAATTGATAATTAGTGCAATCAGTAATCAAATAAATTAACCACATACATGAATATATGAAATAACACATAAGCTGTGATTATGATCTAACATCAACCTAAGAACACTAATGAATTCATCTAATCAAAAATGTAATTAACAAATAAGTATCTATACATTAACATTATATTAGCCATTACTAGGTTATTGCTATTTACAATTAAACAAATTAGTAGATTATTTATAATTAATCTAAATATATTTAAATATATTTAATGTGTTTATCAAATGCTCTTATTGATACATATCAATATAAAACAAATGCATTTGGCGCAATATCTCTTGCATCACACACATCTAACCAGATCTGCATATGGCGAGACTCTGCATCCCGGTACATTGGCGCTCCACACACGCTCCGACGATAGGGGAATGGTTCGGCAGGATTTCTAAGATCGAAGAAATGGAAGATCTAGTCCATATCTCGCATTACACAATTTACAAATACTTGGGCATGTTGGACTCATTTTAAAACAACCCAGCGCTTTCGGGCCCATAGCTCTTAAATTGCTGTCCTTACTTGCCTAACTTCGGTGGGTTAGCAATGCAGAATTCAACTGATGTAGCTACCCTGGCGGAGGACTGCCAACGCTGACGATCCCCCGCCTCCGATCCTTTTCCCTCATCCCCTCTCCCCCCCACCCCTATATGTTTTTTGTTTTTTTTTAGCCTTTTTTCTAGCTTTCTTTCTTTTCTTTTCCTCTTTCTTTCTCTTCTTTGTTCTCAGAAATGACTCTATGTTATGTTTATATTATCGGCCATACCGCTACAGTATAGCATTCCTAGTCGATGGGATAGGAATTCTGACAGACATGCTGATCATGACATATCTTTGCTATATTAATAGGCCATGTAAACTTGCATAAACGTAGGTCTATGTACTTTTTCATGTCTGTATATTATGTTGTTATAATTTCTATCAATAAAAACTGCTTATGAAAAAAAAAATACAGTTAAATTATAAACATGCACATATCCTTAATAAGTGTCCAAATCAAGTGCTAACATGTACAGTATCCCAAAAAAGTGAGTATACCCCGCTGGCAACAAAAACGAGTACACTCCTAAGTTAAAATGTCCAAATTGGGCCCAAAGTGTCAATATTTTGTGTGGCCACCATTATTTTTCAGCACTGCCTTAACCCTCTTGGGCATGGAGTTCACCAGAGCTTCACAGGTTGCCAATGGAGTCCTCTTCTAACTTCTCCATGATGACATCATGAAGCTGGTGGATGTTAGAGACCTTGTGCTCTTCCATCTTACATTTGCTCAATAGGATTTAGGTCTGGAGAAATGTGTGGCCAGTCCATCACCTTTACTCTCAGCTTCTTTAGTGGGGCAGTGGTCATCTTGGAGGTGTATTTGGGGTCATTATCATATATAAATAATGCCCTGCAGCCTAGTCTCCGAAACGGAAGGGATGGGATGCTCTGCTTCAGTATGTCACAGTACATGTTGGCATTTGTGGTTCCCTTAATGAACTGTAGCTCCACTGTGCAGCACTCATGCAGCCCCAAACCATGACCATGACACTCCCACCACCATGCTTGACTTTAGGCAAGACACACTTGTCTTTGTATTCCCCACCTGGTTGCTGCCACAAATGCGTGACACCATCTGAACCAATTAAGTTTATCTTGGTCTCATCAGACAACAGGACATGGTTCCAGTAATCCATGTCCTCGGTCTACTTGTCTTCAGAAAACAGTTTGCCGGCTTTATCGTGCATCATCTTTAGAAGAGACTTCCTTCTGGTACGACAGCCATGCAAATACATTTGATGCAGTGTGTGGCGTATGGTCTGAGCACTGACAGGCTGACCCCCCACCCCCTCAACCTCTGCAGCCAATGCTAGCAGCACTCATACATCTATTTTCCAAAGACAACCTCTGGATATGATGCTGAGCATGAATGAATGGGAACTTATATAGCGCAGCACATGCGAAGTAAATCGCCTCTGGGCGCTTGTTGTTCCTGTCTCTTTTGAGATCAAAAGAGATGAGTCTTAATCTTTCTCCTAAAGACTAAGTAGTTCTCCTCCAGCCGAATGCTGGCTGGTAAGGCGTTCCATAGTCTGGGACCTTGGACAGCGAATCTCCTGTCTCCTTTGGACTTGTATCTGGCTTTCGGTATCTGAAGCCGATTTTGATTGGTGGATCGTAGAATACGATTGGGATTGTGAACTTTTAATTTTTCGCATAGATAATGGAGAGCATTCCCATGGATACATCTATGCGCTAGACAGAGAGCTTTAAAGGTGATTCTGTCTTTAACTGGTAGCCAGTGAAGGGATCTCAGTGAAGGTGAGATTGATTCCCAGGGTTTTTTCCCTGTCACAAGTCTGGCGGCCGTATTTTGAACGACTTGAAGACGAGCGATTTGGTACTTGGGGAGTCCGAGGTAAAGGGCATTTGCATAGTCCAGTCTGGAGTTTACAATTGCTCCCACCACGACCGCTATGCATGTGCACTCAACTTCTTTGGTCAGCCATGGTGAGGCCTGTTCTGAGTGGAACCTATACTGTTAAACCGCTGTATGGTCTTGGCCACCATGCTTCAGCTCAGTTTTAGGGTCTTGGCAATTTTCTCATAGATTAGGCCATCTTTATGTAGAGCAACAATTCTTTTTTCCAGATCCTCAGAGAGTTATTTGCCATAAGGCGCCATGTTGAACTTCCAGTGACCAGTATGGGAGAGTGAGAGCGATAACACCAAATTTAGCACACCTGCTCCCCATTCACACCTGAGAACTTGTAACATTAACGAGTCACATGACACCGGGGAGGACATTTTTTACTTAAGGGTGTACTCATTTTTGTTGCCAGCAGTTTAGACATGAATGGCCGTATGTCGAGTTAATTTGAGGGGACAGCAAATGTATACTGTTATACAAGCTGTACATGCATTAATTTACATTTTAGCAAAGTGTAATTTCTTCAGTGTTGTCACACGAAAAGGTATAATAACATATTTACAAAAATGTGAGATACTATAATTTGATAAGAGAGAGAGAGAAAGAGAGAAAGAGAGAGAGAGAGAGAGAGAGAGAGAGATAGAGAGAGAGAAGGAGAGAAAGAGAGAGAGAGAGAAAGAGAGAGAGAGAGAGAAAGAGAGAAAGAGATAGAGAGAGAGAAAGAGAGCGAGAGAAAGAGAGAGAGAGAGAGAAAGAGAGAGAAAGAGAGAGAAAGAGAGAGAGAGAGAGAAAGAGAGAGAGAGAGAGAAAGCGAGAGAGAAAGAGAGAAAAAGAGAGAAAGCGAGAGAGAAAGAGAGAAAAAGAGAGAGAGAGAGAGAGAGAGAGATGCCCTGTCCATGCTAAATCAGACCAGAAGATACTATTATGCAGGTATTCCTACATTCTGATCACGGGTTCCAAAAAGTGTCAAAATTGTCCACTGCATGTTGCAGTCCCGATAAAAATCGCTGATTGCTGCTATTACTAGTAAAAAAAATAGTAGTAATAAAAATGCCATAAATCTGTCCCTTATTTTGTAGACGCTATAACTTTTGCGCAAACCAATCAAATTTTTTATTTTTATTTTAAATTGCAATAAGCATATCTAGAAAAATACATATTGGCCTAAACTGATGAAGACTTTTTTTAATTAGAATTTTTATTATAGCAAAAAGTAAAAAACCATTGTGTTTTTTTTTTTAATTGGTGCTCCTCCTTTGTTTAAAAATAAAAACGCAGAGGTGATCAAATACCCCCAAAAGAAAGCTCTATTTGTGGGAAAAAAGGACATACATTTTGATTGGGTACAACATTGCAAGACTATTTCCAGTTAAAGCGATGCAGTGCCGTATCGCAAAAAGTGGCTTGGTCAGGAAGGGGGTAAATTCTTTTGGGGCTGAAGTGGTTAATTGAACAAACTGAAATTAGAATCTGATTGGCTACCATGCACAGCTGCACTGAAACCAGTTTTAGTAAATCTCCCTCAATATATTTTGCTGCAGAAAGAAGGAACATTTATTTCAACAATACATTTTTCCCAGTTATCACCATTATTGGCTAATCATAATAATCAAATGATTTAAAAACTGATTTTTAACAGATTGAATTTTGCTCCATTTTCCAAGTTAAGGCATAGCAGACACACAGTAATTAAGTATAACACAACTGAATTCAAGGCCTCACCAGCCACACAGTTTTGGCAACTCATATTTTGAATTTGTACAAATGTGGAAACATACTCTAGGCTAGAAAATCTAGTTTTAAGCCTTAGAGCAAGGTGAAAATAGGAGGAGGTGGAGTGACTGTTTCCACATACAGTACAGTATGTGAAAAACAGTTGCTGAGAATGACTGGTGTGCACATGAATTCAATTATGTTATATTGGAGGTGGACAAAGCGAGACAAATTTTTGCTGGCACATATGCTGCAAGCAGGAGCAGCTTTTAATAACTTCCCCTTGATCGTTTTACGGAGGTATAGAGTGGGGAGATGCTTGTGTAAACAATATATGAGGCCATGGGGCTTCACAAAGAAGATAGGCAGACCACTAGTGGTGAATGGTCAGACCATGGGGTCTCTAAAATCTTGGAGGAAGTGCAGATAGGTAAGGATAGGACAGACATGAAGACATGGTCTATCCGCGATTAAGTCAGGTGAACATGGGAGTTAAAGGTATAGTCGCATTTGGTAACATTAACACTCTCTCCATACATCCACTAAGTCATGGTCGTGTAGCAATTTCGCAAATTTGGTACTCAATTCTGTAGGCTTCAAATTTGGGAGCCCGGCTGGCTTGTCTTATCTGGAGAGGAATCCAAAGTGATGTTTGAATCTCCACCTGTTAAGAGCGTTCCCTTGAAGTGGGGGTCAGCTGTTGAAATAGGTTATGTAGGAAAGTCAACTGATCTTTTTTTAGGAGCATAATAAGTAAAAAGAGTCACCAAGGTCCCCCTTTATCAACGGAGCCAATCAACTTCTAACTGCAGCTTGTTCAATTAAACTTTGACAAAAAATAAACTAATTGGTTTCTATGCAGAGATGCACCAGATTTTGCACTCAACCCCACTCTGTCACATGTCTGGAAATGTGGAGAGGCAGAGATGTGAAAAAGACAAGATAGGTTGAACAGGCAGGTAAAACAGTTCACATTTTGTCCTGATCGTAATTAGCTGTTTGCCTGGAATTTAGCTTTAACGCTAATTCATTCTACTATGTTATATTTTGTTTTATATATATATGCATAGAAGTGCTGCTATGTCAATTACCATAAATAAACACTCTTAAGAAGTAGTTTTTTTAGAGGTCCTCTCCAGATTGCAAATAATTTTCTAAGGGGATGATTCATCAAACACTTTTAAGTGTCAGAGTAGTTTCACAAAAATTAACTCCCAGTGACTAAGGAGTTTGATGAATTACCAACAGCATGAAGGCAAATGTATCATTTTTTATGCAGGCAAAGTGTCAGGGAATTGTATTATCTAATGTGTTAGTTAAATTGTGGTGTTAGTTAAAGATTTATATCAATTCATTTGGCTACTGTGCTTGTTTCACTGCTTGAGAAGCTAAGAAGATAAATGGAACATATGTGAATGTCCTTCTTTTAGTCAACAAGTCACAAGAAATTTCTGTTTATTGCATCAGTATAATGTTTTACAAATCTACAGAGATGATTTTACATGTTAATTATTTAAAGTAGATTTAGTGATGAGTACGTTGTTTTTTTTTTAATAAGTAGCCTACAAAAAATAGAAAATCAATGCAAGGGAAAATAAAATTACTGCACAGGCAGCTCTGGATTGAAGGCGAGTGATTTTGTTTTTTGACTATTTACTACAATTGGGCCATCAGTTTTTTTTTTTTTTTTTTTTTATATTTAACTGGGCAATCTATACAGACTTGTACGTATTGGTCAAGACTGAACAAAACATATTTAGAAAATGTTGTCAGGTAAATTAAAATTATTGCATTTTAATCTATTAATCTAAATATTTCCTAAATGTCCATAATATAACTAAATACTAACATGTATTGATAAAGTTGATCTAGCGAATGTCCAAATGCCTCTTGGGGGATCAGGAAGTATTTTTTCCCCTGCTGGAGCAAATTAGATCATGCTGTTTTTATTGTTTGCCTTGTACAGTAAAAATGTGGTAGAAATAGGGGACCAATTGGGTTGGCAAAATTACCTCATGACCAGAGAGCACCAACCCAGTATGTAAAAAGAACAAAGCTAATGATATATTTGAAAATTTGACAGTGGTCTCTGGACAAATATACAAAAATATCAGATATAAAAATACATATTATTTATTAATGCATAAATATTCAGGCAACATAACGCCCAACCATATAAAATCCATACATAGATAATCAGTCAGATATAGTGTGAAGTTTGCCTACATGTTTCGTGGTATCCCCCGCTTCATGAGGGCTTCTCCATATCTGACTGAACAGATCTAGTAAGTGTAAACAAAATCTTTCTAGGATGATTGCAGATGATGATCCAGAGGCCTTTCTGCTAACATTTGAAAGGACCGCTTAGAGGGAAGTTTGGCCAAAAACCCAGTGGGCAGGACTGGTCGCCCCCTTACTTTCTGGAGAATTGCAGAAGGCCTACTATGATCTGGAGTCTGCAGAAGTGGGAGACTATGAAAAGGTCAAGTGGGAAATCCTCGCGTGACGTGACTTGGCAGTTTGAGCACAAAGGGTCCACAGCTGGTTCTTCCAAGACAAGAGGCCCCAAAGATCACAGATGTTTGACCTGATCCTCCACCTGGTGTGGACATAGCTACAGCCGGAGTCCTTGGCTGGGCCACAAATAGTGGAGCCTGTGGTCATGGACAGATTCCTGAGGTCACTACCAATTCCCCTGCAGAAATTGATAAGTCTCCAAGTCAGTGGACCTCATTGAAAGGTACTCTACTGCAGAGAGCCTGGTCACCACACCTACAGCCACACAGACTTTACATCCAAAGACCTGTCTCACGAGGCAATTGGTAAGACTGTTCCAGGTGAAGTGGATGGTAAACACGGCAAGGAGATGGGGGGAGTATTTAGCTCAGCGAAGCTGGCGCCCCTACAATCAGCACAAATAAATACTCAAGTGTGTTTCTTTAGTGCTATGTTTGTGCTGCTAAAATTTCCGTTCTATATTTTATCGTTTTTGCGTTATTAATGATTTATTAACCACTTAAGACCTGGACCTTTAGGCAGATAAAGCACCTGGCCAGTTTTTTTAACTGACAATTGCACGGTTATGCAAAATGTGTCTCCCAAACAAAATTGGTGTACTTTTTTTCCCCCACAAATAGAGATTTCTTTTGGTGGTATTTGATCACCTCTGCGGTTTTTATTTTTTGTGCTATAAACAAAAATAGAGCGACAATTTTGAAAAAAAATGCAATATTTTTTACTTTTTGCTAAGATAAATTGTCCTCAGTTTAGGCCGATATGTATTCTTCTACCTATATTTGGTAAAAAAATAAAAATAAACAATTATCGATTTGTAAACGCTATAAAATTTGCGCAAAACGAATGGCGGATAGTTTTATTGCATTTTTATAAAAAAATATTTTTTTACTACTAATGGCGGCGATCAGTGATTTTTTCGTGACTGCGACATTATGACGGACACTTTGGACAATTTTGACACATTTTTGAGACCATTGTCATTTTCACAGCAAAAAAAATGCATTAAAAATGCATTGTTTACTGTGAAAATTACAATTGCAGTTTGGGAGTTAACCACAAGGGGGCGCTAAAGGGGTTAAGTGTGACCTCATTTGTGTTTCTAACTGTAGGGGGGTGTGGCTGTAGGTGTGACGTCATTGATTGTGTTTCCCTATATAAGGGAACACACGATCAATGACGGCGCCACAGTGAAGAACGGGGAAGCTGTGTTTACACACAGCTCTCCCCATTCTTTAGCTCCGGGGACCGATCGTGGGACTCCTGCAGTGATCAGGTCCGCGGAGTTTCGGACCGGGTCGCGGGCGCTCGGCGGCGACGCACGGCTGGGCACTTAAAGAGGACATACCTGTACGTGCTTGTGCCCAGCCATGCCATTCTGCCGACGTATATGTGCAGGAGGTGGTCCTTAAGTGGTTAAAGGTCACCAAAGTTCACTCAGCCCCCCTACAACGCCAAAATGACACAAAACTGGTCTCATTGGTTAGTGCTACTAATATTTCTGGTCTATCTTTTATCGTTTTCGCGTTATTAATAGGGTTGAGCGAACCCGAACTGTAAAGTTCGGGTTCGTACCGGACTTTAGTTTTTTTTTACCCAGACAATTTGCTGTAAGGTCAGGTTCGGTGTTCGGGTATGTAACAGCGCGCTGCAGGCAGCCAATCAGCATTTGTTTTTACTTGTGTGACCTAGAAGCCATCACAGCCATGCCTACTAATGGCATGGCTGTGATTGGCCAGTGCAGCATGTGACCGAGCATGTGACCCAGCCTCTATATAAGCTAGAGGCACACAACACATCACCCTGCTTTAGCTAGAGTAGGGAAAGGCTGCTGCTGCTCTTCTTCTCAGGGACAGATTTAGATTGTGCTGCTTCAGAAATCGCATTACAATACTCAGCGATCTACATAGCATTAGCTACTGTAGGGAAAGATTCCTGATGTTCTTATAGGGGAGAATTAGATAGGAGTCTGTCCTACTTCACAAATCTAATTGCAGCTACACTGCATATTTTCCTGTCAGATAATCTGCATTAGATAGTTAAGGGTGAAGGTTCCTAATTGTGCTTATAGGCAGAGAATTATATAGGAGTCGGTCCTACTTTACAAACCTAATTACAGCTGCATTGCATATGTTCCTGTCAGATACTCTGCATATTGCACCAGCATTGCATATGCTCCTGTGACATACTCTGCATTAGGGAAAGGTTCCTGATCGTGCTTATAGGGAGAGAAATATATAGGAGTCAGTCCTACTTCACAAATCTAATTGCAGCAGCACTGCATACTGTATGTTACTGTGAGATACACCCTTTATATACTTTTCTATTGTGCTATTCAAAAAAAAACATTTAGGGAAAAAGTTAAATTTTTGCAGTGTTTCCTCCATATCTGTAGGTGTGAGATAAACACCTTAGCTAGTGTTGTTCTATTCACAAACAGTACTGCTCACTGGCCCTCTATTATAGTACAACTCTGCGCTTAGGATGATGACAAAAAAATTCTAGCTGTACAGATGATCTGATAGAATATCAATACAATATATATAGCAGCTGCTAAAGTAAATAACAATTATTAAGAGCAGAAAAAAGTCACAGACTCATGTGTAGTCCAATCTCAGTCCTGCAGCAGCGCTGCAAACCTTAAGTTTGTTAAATTTCACAGTAAGTTGACCGTCAGAAAATGCTTGATTAAATGTGCTCCAATCACCAACAGTATTCACCGCATGGGGGGGGGGTAGAAGTCCCCTTTGGGGAAACACTCACCAGATGGTAATGGTCAAACAGCATATCAATCCATCTCCTTTAGTCACCGTCTATGGCTTATCACTCTCCAGGTATATTGGATATAAAATATGCAAGTATATAGGGAAAGAAAAAAAAATCTATATAGAGCAGTATCGTTTGATAACTTTTAATAGCCCAAAATAGATCCCCCCTTACAAATGCATGCATACCATAGTTAATAAAATTCAGGCAAAAAATGATGATAATCAAATCAGTATGTTTTGGACTCTCACTGGATACCTGAGGACCGCTTACCTGTAGGAATACTTCCTTCAGCAGTTTCCTGGTTCCTCCGTGTGGAGCCCAAACGTCAATTCTGGTGTTGGTGCTGAACAACCACGCTCTGATGTTTCATTGTTTAGACTTTTTCTGAGAGCGTGATTGTGCAGTGCACCCCCCGGAGTTTAATAGGATACAGACCGCCCTCAGTGGATACGCGTCATCCGCGTCACCTCTCATCCCTGGCCACGATTTGCTCAATCATCGGCAAGTGAGGGCGGAAGTGCCGCCATCCACAGTGTACTCCGCCACTATTGCCAGTCACTGCTCCCACCATAATGCAATGAATAAGACGGGCATCAGACGCGCAGCCCGTGCGGGTTACAGAGCATCAGAGGTGTATACAATAGGTGCACTGTAGACCAGTCCACAACAAACATCAAATGGCAATCTTATTACCAGATATTTAAACGGGGACTTCTGTCTACAGTGCAATTAATAAGACATAAATTAATACATAAGTAACCATAGATTGCATTAAATCTTCAGATTATGCATAAATGATTTAAAATTCATAAAATATCATACATATATCCATTATAAGGAAAAATATTTGATTAAAATTCAGAATCTATTCTGAATGATAAAATATTAAAATATTAAAAAGGTTAAAAATATTTCAATATACCCTAGTGCAAAAATAAAATAAAATAAAACACAACAATTAAAATGATAAAGAAACCATATACATGAACTTAAAAGAAATGAATAGTTACAGGCATGGCTATACCCTTTAGACACTTTGGGACAGATTCAGGTACATCTGCGCATTATTGGACCGGCGTAGCGCACCGCCTTTACGTTAGACTTGCGCAATGTAGCCGCGTAATCACCCTATTCTCGTAGCTTTTACGCAGAAAATTGCGCATGCGTAACGTTATTTCAGAGGCGTAAGGCGGAGTAATACAAATTGGGAAGGACGTGGGCTTGTTACATTGAAATGAGCCGTGACCCCATGCAAATGAAGGGCCGGCCGGCTCGCGCATGCGTGCTTGAAGGAGACCATGGTCAGCACCGATGTGCGCATGCTCACAACTCGGGAACGGCGCAATCAGTGAAATTGGAAATTGACTAAGGACTACGCAGACAGCATAAATAGACAGACACAAACGCACTTCCATTGCAAAAGTACATCCCTTTGTCCCTTCCCATTTAACAAAGTGCTTTTGTCCCGTTGTTGGTTGCGTTGTGTTTTGTATTTGTCAGATTAGTGTACTGTGTGATCAAGTGTTTGAAAACGTTTTTGAAAGTGTTTGAGAGACTGTTTGTTTGATATATTTCTGCTCGTTTGTTTTCTTGCTTAATTGTTGCGGTTTGTTTTTGTGACTGATTTTTGCTGAGTGTTTGTGTGATTTTTTGGGTGTTAGTTTTCTCTTTGTGTGTGTTCTTGCTTGATTGGTTGTGCTTGTTTTTGTGACAGATTTTTGTTGACTGGGAGTGTTTTTTTTCAGTATGACAGAGAGAAAGAGAAAACTAAATTTCACTTTGGGGGAGAAACGAATTCTTGCCCGGGCCATTAGCGATTATGGGCGTTTCCTCCACGGCCCGGACAGTGCCAACACCACCCCGGCCAGGAGGAGGGAGATTTTGGACATCATCACTGAGCAGGTCAATTCAGCGGGGGAGGGGGAGACACGGAACCGGTCTGGGATCGATAAAAAGATTAATGACCTCCGGCGTCTGGTCAAAAAGAAGCTGGCCAAAATGCATGCCCATGCCAGGGGCACAGGAGGGGGCCCACCATGCTGTGTTAGGTTGACAGCGGAGGAGCGTGCGGTGGCCCTGACCTTTCATCGGCATGAAGTGGAGGGCCTGCCCGGCTTTGACTCAAGTCCGGAGCCCGTGGTGCCAGGTAAGTTTTTTTTATATCAGGTGTGTAGCATGTGTGGGGGAGGGGGTGAAAGGGAATATGTGGCAAGTGTGTGGATATTCCAACCTCTGAATGTTTTGTGTCATCCACAGATGTGCAAGAGGGTGCAGGGCCATCTGGCCTGACCGCACCATCCCCAGGACAGCAGCCTAATGAGGCCCCCCCGACAAGGCCGGAGTCCACGGAGGAGGTTGAAGAGGAGGAGGAGGAGGAGTTTGAGGAGGAGGAGTTTGAGGAGGAGTCCATGTCAGGCACTGGCCTATTGTTGTTGGAGGACCGTTCCCCTCTGGCTGGCAGCAGCCAGCCCTCCCTAAGGGGGAGCCCCCCCTCCTCCCCCAACATGGCTCCTCTCCCAAGGGCCTCCCCTTCTCCCCGGCCACAAGCATCAGCTGGAGGCAGGAAGGCGACCCAGAAGACCAGGGGGGTGGCCGATCTCCTGCCCGCCACTCTGAGAAGGGACCAGTTCCTCCAGACCCGCCATGTGGGACAGGTCAGCCAGACATTGGTGCGGATGGAGGAGAGCCTGTCCTCCATTAAGGATACGCTCGGGAACCTGGACTCCCACTCCCGGGCTTTCACAAACTGCCTTAACGACCTGCAGACTACATCAGCAGACGTTGGGCAGGATGTGAGGGCCCTCACCCAGGCTATCCAGGCCAACACGGCAACACTAGGTGGTGCCCTGGACAGAATAGCCGTGGCCTTGGAGGGCAGGCCGCCAGGTAGGCAGAGATCAGGGGCTGCTCCTCCTTCCCTGGTTTCCCCCTCCCCCATGAGTCTCCCCTGAGGAGCCGGGCCGTAGCCGGGGGCGCCCCAGGCGTGGCTCACGTCAAGGGCACTAATTTGTTTTCCCCCTTTTTTTTTGCTGGAAATGTTTTGATTTTGCTGGTAATTTTTTTTTTTTTGGGTTGTGAATGCTGTTTGAATGTGGGGGTGACATTCCTGCCGAAAAAGGGGTGTCACCCTCAATTTTGGTGGAGTAGGGTTCCCCAGGACCAGGGAGAAGTGATCCCCAGGTCCGTGTGAATGGTGTATGAATGTTCAGTGACATAATTGGAGCCTTGGCGTGGCGTTGCTGCTCACAAGTCCTGCATGGTGGACTGGTGCCAATCCAATTTAATGAGGATGTGGGGTGTGTGTGCTAGGGACCACAGTGGTGTGCATGCATGCATTCTCATTGTGCCATGATTAATGTGTGTGTTTAACGTGCAAAGATGCCCAATGTAAACTGTCTCTTGGCTGCTCTTCCCTCAGAAGACGGGGTAACCTCGGTTAGGGGGGGATTGTCTGGTTCAGGGGTCAGGTCATCACGTAGGTCAATCTGCAGGCCCTTTCTTACTGCGAAGTTGTGCAGCATGCAACATGCACCGATGATCTGGCACACAAAGTTTGGGGAATACAAGAGGGTACCCCCAGACTTATCCAGGCATCGGAAACGTGACTTCGGGAGGCCAAAGGTGCGCTCCACCACTGCACGTGTTTGGGCATGTGCTTGATTGTATCTTTCCTCTTCTGGGGTTTGGGGGTTCCGGAAAGGAGTCATGAGATGGGGTCCCAGTGCATATGCAGAGTCACCTGTAAGGGAAAAGACAGGAGGATGTTAGTCATGCATGTGCCCCTTGCGATGTGTGCATCATGGGGGGGGACAGTCATGCCTGCCACCCATGTCACTCACCAACCAGCCAGGTGGCCCCATACACGTTCTGATCGAATTCCATTCGGATGTGACTTTGATTGTAGATGTAGCTGTCATGGCTGGACCCTGGGTGTTTGGCACGGACGTGCCATATGAGGCCTTGGGCATCGACTATCACCTGTACGTTGATGAATGCCAATGCTTCCGATTGCGGTACATGTGCTCTGTCTCATGGGGGGGCTGGAGTGCCACATGTGTGCAATCAATGGCCCCGATGGTGCGTGGGAATCTGGCAATTCTGTAGAAATCTGTCATTGCCTTCAGCCGCAGGTCCTCAGTGGTTGGTTTGATGATTTGGTTGGCCATGCGTCTGAGGATTGCAGGGACAACCTGGTGCACACATCTGCTCATGGAGGATTGTGACATCCCAGCCACCACTCCACTTGTACGCTGAAAAGAGCCACTGGCAAGGACATGGAGTGTTGCCTTGTCTTGGGTTTATAAATTAAAAAGCTATACACCTTTCGGCCTTAATATAGAGGTTGATGTCAACTGTTTCATAGCCAATTCTTGATTGATATGTTCTCATATTGGTTTATCCCTTGTTTTTATATTCAGTAATCTTCAGTTGTTGGTTTTTTTCTCCCATATCATTTTAATTGTTTTTGAAGGATATGTACCTGTGATTTACATTTCACTGTAATATCATGTCTGTCACCATTGACTAATGCAGGCTCGATGTGGAGTGCAACCAACGTTTGAGGTCCTTTTTTCTGTTTGACCCATTAGGGTTAGTCAGGTCTTAAGAGGTTTTTTTTCCTTATGGACATAGACTTTTAATATTCATTTATATACATCTCCCATAGACTTATGAGTACAATTATAGTTTATGCGACTATAGATACTATGAACCATTCCTGACAGGGAATATCATGGTTTCTAATTATTAATATATTTTTATTATGGTATAATCAAGCCCTTTTATTTAATTTTTGCATTAGGCTTGCTAATAGAGTATTATATATAGCATATAGTTGTGTTTCGCCGCTGTTTGTTATTGTTAGTAACAGCAGTGTTCTTTTGGTTCTCTTTAATGACATACACTAGAACATTGTGACAGTGCGTTTGCATTAGACACAGCGGATTATAGTTTCATTTCATCATAATTTTTAGAGAGTGTCACACATTCTCTGTTCGTTCCTTATTTTAGTTAGTTCAGGTAGTTTTATGTTTCCCTTTTTTCTGTGTATATTAAGTAAGGGCAGAGCACGGTCAGCATCGCTGCTCTTGCCTGGTTTCGTTCCAGGAACCAATATGGCGACTGTGCGGCTGGGTGTTTGATCCACATCGAGGCTGCATGTGACGTCTGTTTACATATATTGTGGTGAGTCAGAACGCTGCCTGTATCCCGTGATCAAGTCTTTCAGACGAAACGTAGGGAGGAGACGTTCTGACGTCACCACGCACTCAAATCTCTCTACCCGGAATACGGGCTGTTTGTTGTAGGCCGGCCGGCTGATATGTTTTCACGCGATGTTTCTTCACTTTGATGTAAGTGCAAGTCCGCTTTTTTAATGAAATAAATGAAGGTTTTATGCTATGTGAGGCATTTGTTTTTTTATGTACCTGTGGATGACCCATCGGGAGATATTCTTACATCTGAGAACCAGGCTGTCTCTTTGGACCTTCCCATTGACCGTTACTGATTATTGCAGACCGTATCATGCTCTAACTGATCTCCTATCACTAAGAGATCATTGATTTTTGGTAAGAGGCTTCTTGTGATTTCGGTGGAGGTCTTGTCTATACCAACACTTTTTCCATTTGATTTATTGGCACTCGTGGGATCACTTATCATGAATGTTTTTCACTATGCTGATGGACTTATCTACTTTGTGATTCACCTATGAACTTTATTTCACTTGTGATTTTGCATAATAGTATTATCAGTTTACAATTATAATTTTTAGCACGATCTCATTTATTGAACATTGTCTTTTTGTGTAGTATAACACTTTTTGATCGCTGCTTTTGTTTTCACACTAACGAGCGCAATATCATTTTTTCACTTTTAGTGTTGCCATGACCTTAACCAGTGGCTGCACTGCATGTGAGCGTTGTGTTGGGCTGGTGATGTCCTCCTGCAGGGTTGTGGTTAATTCCATGATGGCATGAGGGGTGAATCTGAAGATGCGATACACCTCAGAATCACTCATGCCAAAGAGGTCTATGCGTGTGCGATATATCCTCTCCCGTGCCATCCTCCGTGCCCTCCTCCTTCTTTGCTCATCTAAAGTCAGTAGTATAGCTATGCGCGACGATGCCCCTGGCATGTTGGCATACAGATTGTTGTGCAACACGTGTGACTGCTGAGCTCCTCACTAACAGTGTTGCTTTATCTAACATGTAGACGTTTTTTCTCTTTTTAGACCAGCTTTTATATGGTCTAATTTTAGACAGGACATTTTGCTGTTGCGCACACTGCGTAGCCTGCGCTGCCTGCGCTGCCCCAACGTTCTTTTGTGGATCTCCGTAAGTCCCTCATTAGCATATTTGACTAGCAAATCAATGGTCTGTCTAGCGCAGTTTTGCGCGGATGGATGCGCCTGTCTAACGAAATTATGCTGGACCAAGAAAAAGTAGATTTCTTGTGTATCTCATTTCGGGGATGCCGTGCATCGAAATGCACGCGCACATTTAGACTTACGCACGCGCATCTCCTGTTGTGCAGGCGTAATCGCTCTGTGAATCTGGCCCTTTATATCTTAGGAGTAGTTACACCCAGGTAGGGAACTCAGTACCAGCCTATTAAATTAGATTGTATAAATTGAAGGGGCGTGGCTTGGCGCGCATGGCTGCTGTGTGAGAGAGCTCCGGTCCATAGGTTGGAACAGACCCGAAAACGGCCCCTTTGCAGTGGATTATGTGCACCCGAATTGAGAAGGGAACACACGGCAGACAGCTGCGATCGATGGGAACCCCTGGAGGGAAGGCAGCGTCTGCAGATTTGAACAAATACTGCTACACAGGTGGACAGCAGAGGAACAAGATGGCGCCGGATCACAGCATGGACGGCGGAGAAGACACAGAGGATGACGAGGTCTCCATCCCAGCGTCTGAGGACTTCAATAGAGGTACTGTGCACCCTGACTGCCCGCTTAACTATGCGACCATGAAAGAGATCGCAGCTGATATCAAAAGCTCCTTCTCAGTGGCCATTGCCGACATAAAGTCGGAACTGATTAGACTGAATGAACAAATGGCGGTGACGGAGCGAGCGGGCAAAAGGAGAGACCGCTCTCTTTTGAGACTTGATGACATAGCGGGGGTTCACTCACAACAATTGATAGACGTTAACCGTCAGTTAGAAGATTTAGACAACCGTGGAAGGAGAAATAATATTAGGGTGAGAGGGGTCCCTGAAACGGTACTTCCTGAGCAAATCAGACCCGCATTATCATCCATATTCAATGGACTTCTGTGCAGGCCCGAAGCCTCACCCATAGAATTTGATAGGGCTCACAGAGCGCTGCGGCCCATAACCTCTGACAAGAGACATAATCTGCTGTCTGCCTAATTTTCCCCTTAAGGAAGAAATTCTCAGGAAAGCCAGGGCGAACGATCAAATCATCTTTAATGAGACAGATGTCCAACTTTTTCAAGATCTGTCACCGATCACATTAAGGTACAGGAGGGCTCTCAGACCTTTGCTGGAAGCTTTAAAATCCAAAGGAATTAACTACCGATGGAAGTTCCCATTTGCTTTGCAAGCCACTTTTCAAGATAAGCAGTATATGCTGAGGGTCCCGGATGATCTCCAGCAATTCTGTGAGAATCTACACATCGAGCCAATGGAGCTCCCGGATTGGTACGCGTGATTCCTGCTTCCCCCGGCTTTCATACACCAACCTTCCCCGCAAGGCCCTTAACCGTCTAAGTCCCCACATCAAGCCGGCAAATATAGGAAGAAATCCTTCAAAGGTCAGCAGGCCTCATCCGCAGCTAAGGGCTCCAGAATGTAAGCTGTCAGATGTCTGAATCCCCCCGGGAGTGTTCTGTGCAATTCATCCTGCCTAACTGTTCTAAGATTTATGCTTATGCTTTTGCTGCAATAGTTCCTTTGTTTAATTGCAGCCATAGAGAAGACCCCTCATGTACATGTTCTTATTCAGCTATTCTTTAGCACACATTTTGTTTTGACGTTTTTTTGCCTTTTTTTTTTTTTTTTTTTACTCTTATCCTGAAACTATAACTTTTTTTTTTAGACCTATTTCTAAGTCACATGGTAAGACACAGGCTGCTACTCGCCCCCAGTAATGGTGTTTCCGGTAAAGCCGAGATGGCAAACCTCGCTTACACCCTCACCTCCATCAAGGACTGAAGGTACTGTGACCTGCCTTTCATACACCTGTGTAAAGATTCGCCATTAGATGCAGTTTGACCCATTACCTATTTTACTCCACTAGAGGTCACCATCTCATTACCATTGAATTTAGTTCTATCTGAACTCCCCTATGAACAATATGTTTAGGTTCTGGACTCTAGTGCTTATTATAGCTGAGGACAGACTCAGAGACCTAACACTCCCCCCGCAGCTCTCCCCCTGCACCTACAAATGTAGATGTAATTTCTTTACAAGCTTCTATCTACTTGCCCAATGGCAGACATCTTACAGCCACGACATCAGCTAGCCTTATGGAGGGAGAAGCAGAAGGGGTTTTTTCTTTTTCTTTTTCTTTTTTATTCTTTTTCTATTTTTTACCCTTTATGGTGGCGGAGACTGAACTGCATGATCTATTGGTCTTACTTGTTTACCTTTTCTCCCAAGCTTACTTTACATATCCTATGAGTAAAGGCTAAATGAACATTACAAGGTTAATAATATCAGATAACAAAAGATTATTTATTTGGTTGATCTCAAGTTTGAGGGGTGAGGGGGCAGCCTTCCTGGCGGATCCTCCCTCACCTCCCAAGCGTTTATACCCCACCGCAGGAGAGAGTGTACACCGCTGGTTTAAGAATCATAGCCATTGGTCAAAACACCTGTTCTGTGATATCTCTAACTCCGTACACATGTATTGTCTGGGGTCTTCCCAGAGTTCTATATTGGACACTAACTGCGAATATAACCCTGGGTTTCATTGGTTTCTCCCTTACTTAATCTCCACCTACAGGCTTATAGCGGTATTACTCGAGTGCCCTGTTTATCTGTGGGCTCTGGGGATATGCTTACAGCACTGTTGTGTTTCTAATGACACCCGGAAGAAGGTAGTAGCTTGGAAATTACCCTATGTGACTGGATGAATACGTCCTCTATACCTTCAGTTAATCATTCGAATGCTGTCGGACTAAAGCACTTGCCCCTCGGCAGGAATGTGAGACCCTCTTCTTATTTTCATATGTGGTTCACCATTATTGTTAGGTTACCGCCTGACATGGGGGTATTACCCCACATACTGTGAACGATCTTTACAAGTTTACAGCCCTCACTTGACTGCATGACTTCTGTTATCAGTCAAATCGAATGCCACCATTACCACTATATACTGAAGATTTGGTTAAATGGGTTTAGTTCCATTGCTGCTACCTTGGTTCCATATATTTTGTTTGTTTGATTTGAATTGTTGTTGCACAGAGATACTCCTAGGGGCACACTACCTAGGCCGCTAGCTTACCCTATATCCTTTCCCTCTCCACTGGAGAAGGGCCAAGACTTACACAACTTTTTGCTAATATTCACTGTTCCCAACCGGACCTTACATTGTTAACATACTTTACAAATACACTCTTAAGATAGTACACAATCCTCCATCCACGAAGAGGCCTCCCGCGCTTCCACCAGAGTCATACCTGACACCCTTAGTCTATAACAGGTGTGTCTTTTGGCCCTACGACTTGAGATTACACGTAGGGCCTAGACTCACTTGAAGGGTGAGTAGGTACTTACCTAACTCGCTCAGACAACTCATACACCCACCCTTATCTCCCCCCCACCCCCCCTCACTTTCTCTCTCCCCCCTTTTTTTTTTCTCTTCCTCTCTATCCCACTCACACCCGCCACAGATGGCTTACTCTTTTTTAGGCAAAGCACCCACACTAGTGTCGCACAATATAAATGGGCTTAATATACCCGAAAAACGTTCTAAACTCCTGAAGGAACTTAGGAAAACGAGTCCACTGCTGATCTTCCTGCAAGAAACGCATTTCAAAGGTCAGAATATCCCTAAAATAACTGATAACACTTACACAGTAGCTCACCACGCTACAAACCCACTGGCCAAGACGAAAGGAGTATCAATACTCATAAACAAAAATGCCCCGTTTGTCCTTAAACAATGCCTGTCAGACACAGAAGGTAGATATATTTTTCTTAAAGGCACTTGGGAGGGTAATCCTATAACTCTTGCTAATGTTTACTTTCCTAACAAAAGTCATATCACTTTTTGTCGGAAGATTGTCGACGAACTTAAATGGTTCGCAGAAGGATGCATACTCTTGGGGGGCGACTTCAATGTTCCTTTATCACCCCTACAAGATACCTCAACGGGCCATTCCCATGTCACTTTCCAAACTCTGAAAAAAATAAAATCCCTTCTCCACTCACTTTCACTCGTAGATGCATGGAGATCTACCCATCCTGTAGAGAAGGATTTTTCCTTCTACTCGGCGCCCCACAAACGATACTCACGGATAGACTTGATCTATATCACCCAACGGGATCTACCCAAACTGAATAGAGCTGAAGTAGGTATAATATCATTATCCGATCACGCCCCAGTCTCATTGACTCTGAAATTTGGACATCCCAAAAGTAGGAGTTTCAACTGGAGATTGAATGCAGCCCTTCTGACAGATCAGGCAATCCACGATAGTATCTTCGAATCTATAGGAACCTATTTCTCTGACAACAAGGATTCGGACACGAATCCTTTAAATAACTGGGAAACGCACAAGACAGTAATTAGAGGTGACCTGATCAAATGGGGAGCCACCAGAAAGAAGGAAAGGGAAAAGGAGTTGGGGTCACTTTCTAACACAATAGCTCATCTAGAACAGCAACATAAGAAAACTCTGTCATCCATGGTTGAGAAAGAACTTATTGAAAAGAGACAGGCCCTGACACAATTGCTTAACCTACAGACACAAAAATCTCTCTTTTTCAAGAAAAATGTTTTCTACGAACATGGCGACAAGAGCGGCCGTTTTCTGGCCAGAGCTCTCAAAGATGCGTCAACCTCCAACCATATACACGCCGTTAAGAACAAACAGGACAGCCTCGAATATGATTCGCAGCACATTGCAAAACTGTTCCACGGCTTTTACTCTAAATTGTACAACCTACCACCACAACACAAACCTGCTCACATCTCATCCTCTAGACTAGACAGTATTCTAGAATTCTTGCAGAGTAGTAAACTTCCCTCCATTCAAGCAGAAGATATTAAACTTTTAGAAAACCCCATCACATTAACAGAACTACAAGATGCTATAAAATCGCTTAAGGCGTGCAAAAGCCCAGGCCCCGACGGGTTTACAGCTCAATATTACAAAACCTTTCTCCATATACTTTCCTCCCCCCTATTGAATGCTCTGAATTTTCTGCCTAAAAATAAACATAAGTCTAGCTCACTAATTACAGCACACATTACGGTAATCCCCAAGCCCGAAAAAGACCCCACTGAATGCGCCAATTACAGGCCAATTTCACTAATAAATATTGACGTCAAACTCCTTGCCAAGATCCTCGCGAACAGGCTCAAACCGCTACTTGCACAAGTGATCGGCCCAAAACAGGTTGGGTTCTTGCGGAAGGCAAGGGACAATATTTCCAAGGCTTTGAACCTGATCCATCACGCTAAGCAGACAGGGCTCGAGGGCCTTCTCCTGTCAAATGATGCGGAGAAGGCCTTCGACAGGGTCTCTTGGGAATTCATGATGGCTACATGCTCACACATAGGATTGGGGAATAACATGCTAAACTGGATAGGCGCCCTTTATAACAACCCGCAGGCACTGATTAAGGTTAACAACACCCTCTCGGACCCGATAAAGATTACAAACGGGACCCGCCAAGGGTGCCCGTTATCCACATTGCTGTTCATCCTCTCTTTAGAACCCCTCATCAGAACGATCAACAACTCCCCAGACATTGTAGGCTACAAGGTTCTCGGTAGAGAATTCAAAGTGGCCGCCTATGCAGACGACCTTCTCTTTTTTTATCTCCAACCCCCATATATCTATACCCAACCTAGTAAAAACCTTCACCTCTTTTGGGTTTGTTTCCAACTTCAAGATCAACCAGAGTAAGTCAGAAGCAATTAATATATCCCTCAAGACCAAGGTGTATGAATCCCTGAAGAGTAACCATAATTTCCAATGTGAGCAAAAAAGCATCAAATACTTAAGGATACAACTGACCCCGACTATGGACGCTATATATGACGCCAACCTTTAAACCCCTCCTATAATCCATTATCAATGACTTACATAGATGGACCCCAAAAACCTTCTCGTGGTTTGGTAGGGCATCTATACTAAAAATGACCGTGTTACCGAGACTGCTGTACTACTTTAATGCCCTGCCAATCAAGCTACACTCTTCTTTCTTCTCCAAACTATGTGGTGCGCAATTGAAATTTCTATGGGCTGGGAAGAAGCCGAGAATTAACTTCTCACAGCTTACTCTTCCTAAGCATAAAGGAGGTATTGGCCTCCCAGACTTTAGGAAGTATTACATTGCCGCCCACATCACCAGACTCATAGATTGGCACTGCCATAAATCATCCAAGGACTGGGTTCAACTCGAGACAGACCAACACATTACACATATTTCCTTCCACCCTTGGTCCACTACATCGAAACTGACGGGTAGAATTCCCCATCCATTGGTGGCCGCCACGTTGGCAATATGGCACAGTGTCGCATCGAACCACCGTTTAGCATCCATACCTGGCCCTCTGACCCCAATTACAGATAACCCGGACTTCCCACCAGGCCAGGGAATTAAATTCCCAGAATCCTCACTATCCACGCAAAAACTCCTCGCCACTTATTGCCTCTCAGGTAACAGAATAAAAACTTTTAACACGCTAAAATCGGAGATGGGGAAGGCTTTCCCCGGTTTTTGGTTTTATCTTCAGTTGCAAAACTTCTTAATTAATAGTAAACACAAAAAAGGCATATTGTAAGACACCTACACAGCTTGAGCGAATATGCCTAAAAGGCATCCCGGTCGTTAAAACGACTGCGATGGCCTACTCGTGGCTGTGCCAGCCCCAGGTTCATTCACAGAATAGACTCAAAGCCCACTGGGAAAACGAACTTAATGTGTCATTGTCTGACAAAAAATGGGAAAGAGCCAACATATTTGCGCACAAATGCTCCCTCAGCTCAAGATTCCAGGAAATATCCTACAAGATTCTTACACGATGGTATATTACCCCCTTAAAAACTAAGAGATGGATGCCTGACACCTCGGATATCTGTTGGCACTGCAAAAAAGAAATCAGATCCCTTTCACATATATGGTGGTCTTGTCCCCTATTACGCGAATAATGGTCCCAAATTAAGCATTGGACAATGTTTATTACAGATACACGTATCCATCTAGATGCGGCTGCCTGCCTATTGCATGTTAATGATATATCAATCAAAAACTACAAAAACGGGGGGCGTGGCTTGGCGCGGTAGCCGATGGACGTCTAAGCCCGGAGCTCCGTACAGCGAGAGATTACAGCGGCACAAAGCAGCCATCCAGACAACGCTTTTGCCTTCTGAAGGAGACCCTAGGCATAGCCGACCATCAGTCATGCCTGGTAAGCGGCAGAAAGATCGTAAGCCGCAGCGCCTGACTGATTTTTTTTCGCCGTCCTGCGGGAGCATATGCCAAGATGGCGACGGGGCCTACTCCTCTCCGCACGCAGCCGCCGCACGGAAGATGGCTGGGAAAGGTAACAAACCCCAGGGCAGATCACCCCAGAGCAGTTCACCCCATATTGCCGGCGATTCATTCCCTCCGACCCCCTCCTCCTGTAGTCCAGCTAAATCCAGGCCCAGGCTTGAAGGCCGAGGACTGAGCATGGCGGGGAGCCCGACGGCAAGCCAGGCCTCAGAGTCCGGGGAGGATACTAGGGACCTGCCCGACTCTATTGAACTGTTCCCCACGCTGAATCAGCCTGTGCTTGATACGGTCCTGAAGGACATGCTGGTCTCACTGAGAAGCACACTACAGTCGGACATGGCGACCTGCATGCACCGCTTGGCTGGGGACATTCAGGAGGTGGGAAGCAGAGTGACTCATATTGAAACAAAGATGGGAGAGTATGCCACGACAATTAATGCTCTAGTGGACGCAAATGAGGAGAGGGAGTCTGATACAGAGTGAATAAAGGCAAAGCTTGCAGACATAGAGGACAGATCTAGGAAAAATAATATGAAAATAAGGGGGATCCCTGAATCTGTTCAGCAACCGGATCTGAGCCTTTATGTCACTAGCCTGTTTAAAGCTCTGATTCCGAGCCTCTCTGACCTAGATGTCACGGTCGACAGGGTCCACCGTTTGCCGAAACCATCATACCTATCTGAACAAGTACCCCGCGACGTAATACTCAGGTTACATTTTTTTCACGTAAAGGAGCAACTGATGGCATCCATGCGTAAACCAGACTTGATTCCCTCAAAGTACCAAGGTCTGCAATTCTACGCAGACCTATCTCAATTTACTTTACAAAGGAGGAGAGCGTTAAATTCGGTGACTAAAATCCTCCGTAACCATGAGATCATTTATAGCCATGTATGGACAGTGTTGCTTTATTTATTTATTTACTTATATATATATCTATTTACTAACAAACAGTTCCCAGCTCTAATTATTTACACATATTTATATATTGTTATAATTATAATTATATTTATATTTATACTTATATTTATATTTATATGTATATTTATTTTCTATTTTTTATTTTCATTTCCATCTACATATCTACCTTTTCATCTCATTATATTATTATTATTACTTTTCATATTTCATTTTTATATTTATTTTTATCTTTTTTTCATCTTTTTTGGCCACTAACTGGTTCTCATCTATCCTGTTTTTTACACATAGGACTCGATGATAGCAATTTAGCAGCCACTACAATTGGCCAGCATTAGCCTACCTCCTCTCTTTTCTTGGACTTAGCATAGATCTAGTCCAAGTCAGTCCCTTTACCATCAGGCACCAGTAAGTGAGATTTCTTATCTGACTTATCAGAAGTGTTTGGGAACCATATACCCAGATAATTAGTTTTCTGACATATCATACTCTCTCTCCATTAGATCATCAGCACTTAGCAACACAGCTGTCTTTGTCACCCCCACCCGGGCGACTATAATCCATCTCGCCCGCGTGGTGGCCTCTTCTCTAATCGCAGAGATTATGCCCTCGTGGACATCCCTTCCTTGAGATCACCCTCTCAGCCGTCTCAGGTATGTGCCCTCTCCCGCTCCACATAATTGCGCCTAGACCTCACTTTAGTATAATAAATTCTTTAAAGATCAAATATACCACCTGTTATATGTTTTGCCAAGAGACCAGTAATTATGTATATTCTATATTATGTAACATTCTCTCTATTATTCTGATATGTTAGCTCATTGTACTTTTTTGTATTCACATAGAAAGTACATTCAATCGTGGGTTCCTGACGAAGCTCTCTTATGGGCGAAACTAGTTGAACCTGAAACACGCTTGGACCTCAGAAGATGGTCTGCAGTTATTCTGCAGTTTTAATATACTTTCTCTCCTAATATTAATGTTTTTTTAACAATTTTGTACAATGCTTTTGTATTTTTTGTATAAATAAATCTTTGTCATTTTTTCAAAAACACTGAACGTGTCTAAGAACCAATATTTACTGAGACTTGATCAGACTCATAGATTTATCTATTTCCGATACACCATTGAGAATCCTTAACCCCTATCCCATTGTTTTATGGGTAATCTTTCTATTTCAATACCTTTGAAGGATTCAGGTGTACTCGGATTTATTCAATTTGTCCTACATTTCGATGTCAGCCCTATAACAAACCTTATATACTTCCAACACGGGTGGACTTAAACACCCACTTTATCCTCTAATAGGGCTCTGACAATCGAATATATTTTTTCCATACGATATCCAATTGATACATATTATATCCATATCTATGAGTCTTCTCTCTCAGATTATTGGACAAAAATTATCGGTTTAGGATCGTCTACATGATATGTAATTTTACTATGAAGTATTAAGATTTGTGTTTTGTTTCTCTCTTGCCTTAGCTAAATACAGTGGAATCATCATACTATTAGACGAAACTCTACTACTGAGATACTTGGTCAGACCGTACTGTCATTATGACGGGATACTGTGGTAAGGAGTGGGATGGGTTTGTTGCGGATGTAAAGAAATCTCGTAATAAGGATGAAGCTACCGAAGAAGATGCCAATTACTTCTTCTTGGGTTTGCAGAAACTCGTTGAAAAGAAAACTCGTCTATTTTGGCATAGGGAATTTTTCGAACAATATATTGAAAATAAAATCATACCGTGGGGTCTAAGGGTGCAGATCTTCCCTAATATCAACAAAGTAGAATCCCATGTGAAAGAAGCATGGGAAGCTAACCTTCAATGTTGCTCTATCAATATGATGCGCATTTTGTGCGAACAATATGGTAGAGATATTGTAGGTATTGATAATGAGATTACTGAATGGCATGAAGCCAACAAAAATGTACACACGTATACTGGCTATATGATATATGACAACAAACTTAAAATTCATCTTACTAAATACGCCACAAATTTAATTAAAATTAAAGAAAGTAAATTTCAACGTGACAAAAGGGCCTACGACAATTCACAGGCCTACAAATGGCCCAGTAATCAACAACGGAAGAATACTAGGAAACCTTTTGAAAACAAGATTTCCCCTAAAAACACCAATTCCCCAAGACGAGAATCAGATACCTCGTCCTTATCCTCTTCGTCCTATATCCCTATAGAACGTCGTAGCAACATCGACAATAAAAAAAAGAGGAAAAATGACTTGGACAGCAGCCTACATGAGACCTCCCGATCTCAATTCCTGCTGAAAGACAAACGTTCCCGTTCCCACAAATCACGAGGTAGCAGTTCTACCACCCTTAATACAAGTACCCTCAGCAATGTCTCAACTACACTGCCCCTACCCGCTCCAAATGTAGAGGCCACTTCCATATTGGCACTCCCTATGACCCAAGGACCACAGGGAGCTACCCCTTTGTCATCGAGCATCTCAGCAGAGATACGACCCGCACCTATTTTCACAATAGAAAAGAAATCTAGTGTTGTTGCATCCAACCCACAGCAGACATTAAAAGAGCAAGTCCCGGCCCTCACATTGCTGAAGGCCGGGACAGCAATAATATCATAAATCTATCCCCATACCCCTTGACTGTAGAACAGGAGACAGTACTCCATCTTGGACTATCTTTTTGTCCGGATGGAGAAGCTGATAAATTCGAACTAGTCAAGGACCTTCACTTATTTGCTCGACGCCTTATGTACAAGGTGCTATACGATAAGACCTGCAACGATCTAAGCCTTACTGGCAACGATAATACTATCCTTGATAAAGTATCTATTCGGGAATTACAGGCTCTACAGGACTTAATGGTATTGTGGGACGAGAGCAACCCCGAGGAAGAGGGTTGGACTTACCAACTACCAGGTGTAATACCAGGTAAATCAGTCCAATCGAGACTCAACAGACCAGTATTTGTGACCCCTAAAACTTACAAACCTAAATCCAGATCCTTCCCAGTACTGCAGGGGAACCCCAATATATGGGCGTTCGTCCTGCAAGTTACTAAGGAAATTGAGGCCACCAATTGGAGGGGAGGCTCGCGCCAAAACCTCAGTCCCAATCTTAGGACAGCCCTCAACTCTATTCGCAACAACGACGATCTTGTCGTGAAACCCTCCGATAAGGGGGGCAACATAGTTATCATGAGCAGGGCAACATATGAAGAGATGTGCCTTAAGATTCTCGGAAATAGAGAGTGGTATAGACATGTACCACCCTCTATGATGATACAAAGCATCAAAGAATATCGTCAGATTCTAAACCGTGCCCGCCAACTTGGCACTATAGATGACACCACTTTACAATTTTTGAACATAGAGAACCCTACCACTCCTACGTTCTATGCCCTACCCAAAATCCACAAGGGAGTTATACCTCCTCCAGGCAGACCAATTGTCTCAGGCTGCGGTTCATTAACAGAGAACTCCAGTCGAATCATCGATGAATACTTATACCCACATGTACAGAGCCTATTTTCCTATGTCAAAGACACGTTGGAACTACTTAGGATTGTTGATGGACTCAGCATCCCCAAGGGGGCATGGCTAGTAGCCATAGACATTGAGGCCCTCTATAATTCAATTCCACACTGTCTAGGAGTACAAGTAATTAGAAGTTTCTTAAACGAACGTGATAAGAACACCTCGAAATATAATAACTTTATTCTAGAGATGCTGGAGTTCATCTTGACACACAATATCTTTCTTTTTAAACGCTCCCACTACCTCCAGGTGCAGGGTGTGGCAATGGGGGCGGGCTGTGCCCCCTCCTACGCCAACCTGTACCTGGGGGGGTGGGAGCGTGACCTTTTTGGGGAAGATACCAACGTTGACCTGTCCACAGATGTGCTTACCTGGCACCGTTACATCGATGATGTATTCATGGTCTGGGCGGGGTCTAAGGAGGATTTGCTAGCGTTTCTTGAAGGACTGCAGGTGAATCAGTACAATCTCAAATTCACCTACAGTTTCAGTCAAGAACGCATCACCTTTCTCGATGTGGAACTCTATTTGGATGAGCAAGGGTCTCTGTGTTCGACACTTTTCAGGAAACCCACGGCTGGAAACAGCCTACTCCATGCCACCAGCTCCCACCCCAAACCCCTTATAAACAGTATCCCGTACAGCCAGTACTTGAGACTGCGACGCAATTGCTCACAGGATGTTGACTTCAAACGAGAAGCGGCACAATTGTATATGCGACTCAAGGACAGAGGCTATACTAAAACATGCCTCCGCAGAGCTTTCAATAAGGTGAATCAACAGGAACGAAATTCGCTTATTTACAAATCAAAAAATGAATCCGAGGTCAGCACTACCAGAATTATTACCCGGTTCAATAGACAACATGAATCAATACGGAGAATATATACAAAATTCTGGTATTTGCTCACTTCGGATGAGAAAATTAGTAAATTCATCAATGCTTCTCCTGAGATCACATTTAAAAGATCCCCGTCCATCAGGGATAAGACTGTATCCAGTCACTACTCAACTTCACTAACTCCCAAACCTACACACATGGGGACATTCCCTTGCGGTAAATGTAACTTTTGTCGATACATCCTGAAAGGCAGTAGTATCAATCTCCCAAACGGTGAAACACTAACTCCCAAATTTCGGGTCACCTGTCAAACTATGGGAGTGATATACATAATGAAATGCAATTGCGGTGCATTCTACGTTGGCAAGACAAAGCGTAATTTCTTATGTCGAATAAGAGACCATGTACGCTCAGTCAAGAAGAAGCTGATGGAGACACCCATCAGCCGACATATAGGATTGTATCACAACCATAACAATTTATCGATGGGTTTTTATGCCTTGGCACATGTACCCCTCAATGAAAGAGGTGGAGACGCCGACAAACGTCTCTTGCAAATTGAAGCGAAGTGGATCTTCCTATTATGTGCCACTCAACATCCAGGGCTGAATGAAAATATTAGCTATAAGCCCTTTCTATGAGCTCCTGGGTGTGCTTTAATCCAGCCTTCTATGGGTTAATCTAATCCCTCTGTGTTTACAATTAGACTATTAGACTATCTATCATACATAGTCAATGGTTCCTTTTGATTGCATATTCTATTCTATCTAAGTTGGTTTCATCCCGCGTCAGATCTCTTTGAATGTCATCCATCTGTACAATATGTACCTATCCTTTGCTGTCAATACCGTCAATTTATCAGTCATTAAATTCAGATGTCCCTGACCTCTACAGATCCTCTATATACATACTTTTGAGGACTCTCTCAGTTATCGATGTTTTCGTCAATTGGATTGTATGATTACACAAGCATTTTAGACCAATTTTAGGGCAATACGTTGGACTTACTGGCTCTTCAGTGCCCCCCAGAGACATGCATTAGTGCTAGATCACTGTTATGCCATCCTGCGGGGCTTTTTGCTAATAGAGGCATTGTCCACCTATTTATAGATATAAACATGCAATAACTTCTGTTTAGTAGCACTTGGTGCTATTACTATCACCTGTTGTTTTGTTTGTTCATTCAGGCATTCCACATAAGTACCTATACCTCAACAAAAGTATAAGTGAATTATCTATATGTATTACTAATATGTTCACAGGGTGAGGTTAACCCCATGCGCTCTTTGTGGAGCATGACAGTGCACTGCACAACCTGCGGCTTGAATGTACTAACATCATCCCATCCAAGGACACGCTGGATAACAACAGTGCTCGATCAGCTGTAGTTGCTATAGAGCTTATGTGGGCGGGTAGGGGCCTGTCCCGATGCACATAGTTGTAGCATCGAATCCAAGCGGAGGCTCGGGTGCTGGCCAGGTACGTAATCTGACAAATCCCATTGGCCGAGCGGCAGTCCGCTCCGCCCATGGGATGTCCACGGCTTCCTCCGTCTCCGTGAGCTGAGCAACCCGCTCTGCGTGTCATCACGCACGAGCGGCTTCATGCCTCTCACAGGGGGAATCCTAGTGACGCGTCATCTCTCCCGCCCACCATGAATCAGATCTCCGCCTCATGCTATCAGCTGAGGCGTATTTGACCTAATGGAGAGAGGTATATTAACAGCCCTGTTAGCTGCCATCATTTAGTGCAGCGCTCAGGTAGAGACAAGCTGCTCACTCCTTTTGCTGACAACATCATTCCCTACAGGTATACTCTAAGATACACTTTTTGTTTTTTGGTTTTTGTTTATTTTCTCACTCTGCCATGTAGTTATTCTAATCTATGGCACATAGAAATTTAATAAGAACCTTATTATTTATTTTTTATTTTTTATATTTATTTTTATTTTTCCTTTTTTCAATATTGATTGTCATTTTTCATTTATTTCTTTACATCAGGCCAACCTGATTTAATCAGTTGTAGCAATAGCTGCACATGGACTTGCCCTTATAGGCGTCTCCTGCTACTTATTAACAATGTTGGTAATCAGCAACTATGAGGCTCTATGCCCTTGCTCTTGCATTAGAAGGCTCAGTATAGCCATGCATGGACAGTGTTGCTTTATTTATTTATTTACTTATATATATATCTATTTACTAACAAACAGTTCCCAGCTCTAATTATTTACACATATTTATATATTGTTATAATTATAATTATATTTATATTTATACTTATATTTATATTTATATGTATATTTATTTTCTATTTTTTATTTTCATTTCCATCTACATATCTACCTTTTCATCTCATTATATTATTATTATTACTTTTCATATTTCATTTTTATATTTATTTTTATCTTTTTTTCATCTTTTTTGGCCACTAACTGGTTCTCATCTATCCTGTTTTTTACACATAGGACTCGATGATAGCAATTTAGCAGCCACTACAATTGGCCAGCATTAGCCTACCTCCTCTCTTTTCTTGGACTTAGCATAGATCTAGTCCAAGTCAGTCCCTTTACCATCAGGCACCAGTAAGTGAGATTTCTTATCTGACTTATCAGAAGTGTTTGGGAACCATATACCCAGATAATTAGTTTTCTGACATATCATACTCTCTCTCCATTAGATCATCAGCACTTAGCAACACAGCTGTCTTTGTCACCCCCACCCGGGCGACTATAATCCATCTCGCCCGCGTGGTGGCCTCTTCTCTAATCGCAGAGATTATGCCCTCGTGGACATCCCTTCCTTGGGATCACCCTCTCAGCCGTCTCAGGTATGTGCCCTCTCCCGCTCCACATAATTGCGCCTAGACCTCACTTTAGTATAATAAATTCTTTAAAGATCAAATATACCACCTGTTATATGTTTTGCCAAGAGACCAGTAATTATGTATATTCTATATTATGTAACATTCTCTCTATTATTCTGATATGTTAGCTCATTGTACTTTTTTGTATTCACATAGAAAGTACATTCAATCGTGGGTTCCTGACGAAGCTCTCTTATGGGCGAAACTAGTTGAACCTGAAACACGCTTGGACCTCAGAAGATGGTCTGCAGTTATTCTGCAGTTTTAATATACTTTCTCTCCTAATATTAATGTTTTTTAACAATTTTGTACAATGCTTTTGTATTTTTTGTATAAATAAATCTTTGTCATTTTTTCAAAAACACTGAACGTGTCTAAGAACCAATATTTACTGAGACTTGATCAGACTCATAGATTTATCTATTTCCGATACACCATTGAGAATCCTTAACCCCTATCCCATTGTTTTATGGGTAATCTTTCTATTTCATTTACCGCTGGGGTTACCCGTCTAAACTATCTATTACAAAAGGCAACCGCTCCTATACGGTGACCTCCTTGGAGCAAGGCTTGGATCTCCTAAGGGAATGGGGCATCCTTCCAGCTGCGGATGACACACAAGGTACAACCAACACGCCGCATCGGGTTGATCCAGAATGGAAGCAAGTCACAGCCAAAAATGCTAAGTCCCATTCATAAACAAGGAAGGATGGTGTTTTTTTTTTTTTTTTTTCCCCTCTCTACTTTAATCTCCGAAGCTGGGAGCCAGTATTCCGGCCATGGAACTTGACCCCCAATCTCAAGTTGCAGCGATTAGCTGCCACCGGAGACAAGTGGATCTCCATGTGTGTTGCTCTTGTTATAACACGGTACTTTTTTGCTGTTTGTTTTTGCCGTGTTGTTCCCAACTCTTGTTTGATTACGTTTACGTTTTTTTGTTTTACTCTTATTATTTTTATCTTGGATGCAGCCGATTGCGAATGAATAATTTCTATGCTGGAAATTTCCTGAGTGTCCTGCCTGATCCTGTGATACTACTGAAGACTCTAGCCTTAGAGGATGGGGTCAAGCCTACCAACAGTGAGTATTCTGACATCCCGTATACTCTATGCTTCATTGTGCGGGCTACCAGTGCACTGTCCGAGAGGGTGCAAATACAGAGGAGTGCATGGTCTCCCTGCCCCCCTTCGCAAGCTATTCTACTACTCCTTCATTATGCCACTTAAAATAATATCTATAAACACCAAGGGACTTAACCATCCTGTTAAGCGGAAGTCGATGTGGGGAGAAGCACTAATGCACAATAGCGACATTTTATGCGCTCAAGAAACGCATTTCAGTACTAGAGCACCAGTTAAATGTTCCCATAGGAACTTTCCTCATGTGTTTATGGCCAATGCAGACTCCAAGACCAAAGGTGTCCTCATTGCTATTCGTGACACAGTGGCTTTTACTTTACACACCCAAGTCGTGGATCCTCTGGGACGGTATCTGATTTTAGTTTGTGACCTAGACTCTGTCACATATACGATAGTATCTGTTTATGCACCAAACAAACATCAGATTCGCTTCTTCAACAAACTGATGAGCAAAGTGAATAAGCACCGATTAGGCCTGCTTGTGCTATGTGGAGATTTCAATGCTACTCCCGATCCCTTATGTGATTCCACCTCGCATTCAAACCGATACCAACAGCCATTACTTCCCCATCTTCACAAACAGGAGGTTTTCGACGCCTGGCGATGTTTTCATGCCAACGAAAAGGACTTTACTTATTTTTCTTCTGCGCACCGCACCTACACAAGGATTGATTTATTTTTGGTTGATCAACAGGTTTTGCTTAGGACTAGTTCAACTGCTATAAATAACATTACCTGGTCTGATCATGCATCTATTGTTTTATCTATAGAGACGTCTACCCCTGCCCAACATAGCGGGGTCTGGAAGGTCAACACTTTTTTGTTACAACAACGAGAAGTGCGGTCTGCGCTGAGCGCCCATTTGACCAACTTTTTTGGCGATAATGAGGGTTCAGTGCAAAGCCCGTTTGTATTGTGGAACGCCCACAAGGCGTACATGAGGGGGCTGTGCATACAGGCTGGGGCCAGACTAAAGAGGCAGAGGCAGAAGCAGGTCACTGAGCTGATGGAACAAATATCTACACTGGAGCTTTTAAACAAGCAGTCATCGTCCCCAGACCTTTCCAATCAACTAACTAAACTTAGACATAGCCTTAGATCACTTCTTCTTGAGAAATTTGAAAAATATTCAAAAAAGCTTAAGATGACATATTATTCCACTGGGAACAAGGCAGGCAAAATGCTGGCCCAAAATATTAAGGGTCTCAGGTATAAGCTCAAAGTCCCTTATATAGTCCATCACAAATCTAATCAAAAAGAGTTTCACCCCCAAAAAATTGCTGACGCATTTAGTGAGTATTATGGTTCATTGTACAACCTAAAAGACGACTCTTCAGTTGTCCAACCTACCCCTGAGATAATAGACCAATTTTTGGGCAAACTGTCCATCCCCCGCCTGTCCACAGCCCAACTGCAATCTTTGAACCTACCATTTACTAATGACGAAATTTTGACGGTGATTGACTCGCTCCCTGCGAACAAATCTCCGGGCCCTGACGGCTTTAGTGCCGAATATTATAAGTCCTTTAAAACTATACTATCCCCTTTCTTGCTAAAAATATTTCAGTCTGCGGCTGCCTCTGCCTCTTTCCCGCCGGAAATGCTGGAAGCGCTGATTGTAGCCTTGCCTAAACCAGGGAAGGATCCTACCTCACCGCCAAATTTTCGTCCAATTTCTTTATTGAACATTGATCTAAAGATTTACGCCAAACTATTAGCAAGGCGTCTAATGGATGTTTTGCCTACCATAATACATCCAGACCAGACGGGTTTCACCAAGAACAGACAGACGTCGGACGCTACCCGCCGAATGGTTAATATTGTTCATTTGGCGCGAGCGCAGCAAAGGCCTTCTCTGCTCCTTTCGTTGGATGCGGAGAAGGCCTTTGATCGGATACACTGGATCTATTTGGCCAAAGTGCTGACGTCTTTTGGGTTCTCTGGCGACATTACATCTGCTATTCTGGCATTGTATACCCAGCCTTCGGCGCGGGTTTACATGTCTGGAGTTCTGTCCACCCCCTTTTCTATTACTAACGGTACGAGACAGGGGTGTCCCCTCTCCCCTTTAATATTCAATTTGATGATGGAGCCGTTGGCCATTAGTATTAGAGATCATCCTGGTATTCAGGGTTTCTCGGTAGGGAAACATACTCATAAAATTAGTCTTTTCGCAGACGACATTATAATAATATTGACTGAGGTGGGCCCTTCCCTGGCGGCAACGTATGAGGTACTACAAAGGTTCAGGGCGGTCTCTTACTATAAGGTCAATGACAGCAAATCATTTATCTTGGGACTGGGCATTGATGATCATACGAGCGTGAAACTCAAGGCCCAATATCCCTATATATGGAATACCGAAGGGATCAAATACTTGGGTATTACTTTGACTGCACATGTGAAAGATCTAGTAAAGGCCAATTATGATTCCTTCCTGGTCGGCCTTGCTGGTGTTCTGCGGGACTTGTCTTGGAGAGAATCAACTTGGTCTGGTCGATTAGCGGCCCTAAAGATGATGGTATTGCCGCAATTTCTATATTTGTTTAGATGTCTTCCTATACCGGTCCCTCATAGGTTCTTCCTCAAGGCCCAATCCCTGTTGAACAGGTACCTCTGGCAAGGCCGGAGGGCTCGCTGTGCCTTCCAAAAATTATTGAAGTCACGAGGGTCAGGAGGGGTCGGCCATGTCCTTCTCAAGGATTATCACTCAGCAGCTATTTTAGCACAATTGAAACACTGGTTTCCAGGAGAGTTAATCTCCAGGTGGCAAGAGCTAGAATCATTTCAGTGCCCCAAATTTGGTACCTATGGCTTACTATTGGCTAGTGACAAATTGGAGAAACTTCCACGTGATCTTTCGCCCACTATAATTGCAGCACTCCAAGCTTGGAAAAAGTTCCGAGAGGAGCCTATTGATGCGGTTAAGTCCAAACCTATTTATCTTCCTATTAAATGTCTACACTTACTCCTATCAGACCTGAACATGACTGAGTGGGAGTCGCGGGGTGTCTCCACTATAGCAGACTTATGTGTAGGCCCTACTGTTAAATCCTTTCGCTCTCTCCAGATTGAGTTTGGACTGGATCCTAAGAATCACTTTACTTACACGAGGGTGTCACATCTCTTAGCTTCCCCTTTTGAGACGAAAGTAGATGTACCATGGAGAGTGTTTCTTTACTTGAACAACCCTACCACTTCTATTAAGGGTATTTCTCTTTTTTACAATATTTTTGGACAGAAAACTGTTTTTGCCAAAACGCCCTCTATGAAAACTTGGGAACTAGACATAAATAGCCAATTCACAACTGATCAGTGGAGATGTGCTGTGACTTCTACTTATGCAGCCACCAGAAGTGCAAATCTATGGGAGTTGTATCAAAAGATACTACTGCGATGGTATATGACCCCTACGAGACTGGCAGGGTTCGACAAATCTGCTTCTCCGTTGTGTTGGAGGTTATGTGGGAAAAGGGGATCTCTATTTCATATTCTATGGAATTGCCCTAAACTGCAAACCTACTGGGGGAAGGTTTTTGACATATTAAGACAGATAACCACACGCCAGATTCCAAGGACAAATTTCAATGCGGGGCTGGCGCTCGTGTCGTTGGGTATAGATGAGTTTCCTATGGCCTATAGATCAGTTGTGTCCCATGTTTTACTGAGTGCTAGGCTAGAACTGATGAGAAGGTGGAGGAAAGTGGAAATTCCCACGCTTTCAGATGTGGTGAGGACCACTGATCTCCATATTACATATGAGAGCATGTTTGAGGCGTCCCAAGGCGGGCACATTGCGAGGAGCTCTGTCTGGGGACCCTGGAGAGACTGGTATAGGAACAATTTGGCTAAATTGTAAATCCTGGTATACTAAATGAATAGATGCATCCAAGTTTCCTTTCTTTCTTTTTCTCTTTTCTCTCTCTCTCCATGTTCAATGCTATGATATAGAATCTGTGGAATTGAGTATAGACAAATATAATGTTGATGTTTACAAAGATTAGGTTGCCCCCCCCCCCCCCGGGTGCAGTATGTTCCCTATGGGGCACTCGGGGTGGAAAAGCCAACCTTGGTTATATACTACTAGTATTTCGGAGAAGCTTCTATTTTAATGTTAACTAACTTACATGCTGGAACTATGTCCATATGTCCATAGATCCCAATTGAGGACCGGTACGTGTCTAATGTTGTAAATGCAACTACCAACTGTGTTTTCAAATGTATGTGCTTTTGATATAATTAATAAAAATCTATTGTTCCAAAAAAACTACAAAAACTCACTCACTAGGCACTTACTGACAGCCGCGAAAACACTGATCCCTCTATACTGGAAGTCGACCAAATGCCCTTCAGTTAGAGAATGGCTAGACAGAGTACAATATATTTACAAAATGGACGAACTGATAGCTATGAAGAGAGAAAACTCGTTGACCTTCAATGACACTTGGCAACCTTGGGTTGCTTTCAAATATTCCAATGAATATCAGCGATTAATGGCTTGATTTTGACCACGATTTCCTACAGGTTGATACAAGGGTACCCTATAGTATTGCTTGCCTGATATCTCATGATGCTTTAACTACATTATATAAGGTTTCAATGACAAATATGTATACAGGACTCCTGATCGAACCTTACTCGAACAGGACTATTGCTTTCTGTTGTATAAAAATGTCTTATTGTAATGCTCTCTTCCCCCCTCTCTCCCCCTCTCTCCCCACCCTTTTTTTTATCCTTGTCCTAGCTCTAACCCCTTAAGTCTTCACCTTTCCCCCCTCTCTCCACCTTGGTTCTTCAATGTTTCCTGATTCTCTACTTTACAGACCTGATAAGCTTATCTTGGATAGGAGAACGGGTCCCTGTCCAGATTGTTATTATATACACATTGTTATTTCCGCATTACCACCATTATATATATGTAAGATTGTTCTACGGATTACTTGTTACATTTTTATTTACACACTGTTTTGTGCATTGTTTATTTTCTGCTATTTCAATAAACTTTGATTGTGAAAAAAAAAAAAAAAAATTATATATCCAAAAATGGGGGCTAAGTTTGCCCCGAGCATCGCAAACTTATTTATGGCCGAGTGGGAAGACAAATCCATTTTTAAAGAAAAAGTCTGAACTAGTATTTTACAAACGTTTTAGTGATGATATATTTTTTATCTGGGCAGGACCAGAGGAGTCACTAAAAGAGTTTTTAAATATTTTAAATATGAATGAGAACAACATCAGACTAACATCAGAATGGCAAAATGAAACTATTAATTTCTTGCACGTAACAATTTATCGGCAGAACAATATATTAGAAACTAAAGTATTTTTTAAACAGGCAGATAGGAATAGTTTTTTACCGACTACTAGTGGACATCATCCACAATGGTTAAAAAACATTCCAAAAGGTCAAATAATGAGAGTTAAGCAAAATTGTTTCGAAATGGACAACTTCCTGACCCAATCCCGGGTCTTAACAAAAAGATTTGAAGCAAAGGGGTACAACCCACAGGTTCTTGAAAAAATAGTGGAAGAAGTTGGAATGACATTCAGGGATATGTGTTTAAAAGAAAAATATGAAAAAGCAGAACAGGAGGCACCTACTACCAATACAAAAGAGTAGGGATTCTTATCCCAGTTCCATAGCCAATATAAAGAGGTGGAAGCCATCTTTAGGCAACATTGGTATATTCTTCTTTTAGACAAAAAACTGGGTTCAGTAATAGCCCAGGAACCACAATTTATCTACAAAAAGGCCTCAAACCAAGGTGATGTAGTGGTTAAGAAAATTTTAGATCTACCAGCGAAGCCCCAAAGCTTTTGGGATAGAAATGGCTTCTTCTCATGCAGAAGGTGCAAACCATGTAGGGAAGTAAAAGTACTACAACGCGGCTTGGATCAGTTCACATCACCATCAAATAACCGGGAGTTCGAAATTAAACAGTTTATCACCTGTAACAGTACGTTTGTCGTATATGCTCTGAGATGTCCATGTGGCCTACTATATATTGGATGAACCAAAAGACTATTAAGAATAAGAAATGCAAAGCATATAAAGAATATCAGACTCGGATTTGTGGATCACAACGTTCCTCTACACTTCAAAATCAAACATAACCAAGACCCGTTAAGTCTAGAATTTAGGCGTATTGAACATTTAGAAGCACATTGGAGAGGTTCACATCGAATTCGGGAGCTATCAAAATGTGAAACAAAATGGATCTTTTTTAACGGACGTATTAATGGCAAAAGGTTTAAATGTCGAACTTGACATCAATTGTTTTATTAGTGACACTTAACGTGCACTTTTTAGAAGGAGGAAAGAAATAAAAACAGTCCTCATCTAGAAGTCAATGCGAATGTTGACACTGGTCGCACATATTAATACTGATATTTCATCTGATCTGATGAAAATTGGTCGAAAATCAGGATCAGCACTCAAACTTTAACTTACCCAGATTAGCAGGATAATATAATATGATGTGCAAGTCTATTTATGTGCATAAGTCCATATATGTACATGACAGGAGGATAACCCACTACCCAGCCTACCAAGTATACTATTATCCCAGCCTGCTTGTTTTATGATATTAATACAAATTAAGGGAACACACCCTTGGATATATAATTTATACAATCTAATTCAATAGGCTGGTACTGAGTTCCCTACCTGGGTGTAACTACTCCTAAGATATAAAGGGTCAGATTCACAGAGCCCTTACTCCGGTCTATCTCCTGTTAGACCGGAGTACTTTCAAATTACCCGCGTCGTATCATTAGTTTGAATCCTCAAACCATGATACGACGGCTTTGGGCTTCGATCCGACAGGCTTACGTCTTCGTACGCCTTCAGATCTACGCTGCAATCTTTTTGCGGCCGCTGGGTGGAGTTCGGGTCGTTTCCCGCGTCGGGGTATGCAAATGAGCTTTTTCCGGCGATCCACGAAGTTACGATCGTCCTTCGCAATCTCTTAAGGCATCTGTAGTCATCTTTTTGCTGTGTAAAGTTATACCAGCTATTAGCTGGTCTATAGTTAGATGGCCCACGTTAAGTATGGCCGTCGTTCCCGCGTCGAATTTCAATTTACTTTTTGCGTAAGTCGTCCGGGAATAGGAATGTACGTAAACAACGCTACTCAAAAAAAAATTACGTAACGACGTAATTTCGCGCAATGCACGGCGGGAAATTTCAGAACGGAGCATGCGCAGTTCGATCGCCATGGGGACGTGCCTAATTTAAATGCTTCACGCCCCCTAATCGCATATTTCGTTTCCGCCACGAGAAATACACTACGCTGCCGTATCTTACGGGCCGAAATCTACCTGAATTCGTCTTAGAGCCAGGTAAAATACGGCGGCGTAGTGTATCTCTGATACTCTGCGCCAGGGCAATTGTACCTGAATCTGGCCCAAAGTGTCTAAAGGGTATAGCCATGCCTGTACCTATTCATTTCTTTTAAGTTCATGTATATGGTTTCTTTATCACTTTAATTGTTGTGTCTTATTTTATTTTATTTTTGCACTAGGGTATATTGAAATATTTTTAACCTTTTTAATATTTTAATATTTTATCATTCAGAAAAGATTCTGAATTTTAATCAAATATTTTTCCTTATAATGGATATATGTATGATATTTTATGAATTTTAAATCATTTATGCATAATCTGAAGATTTAATGCAATCTATGGTTATTTATGTATTAATTTATGTCTCATCAATTGCACTGTAGACAGAATTCCCTGTTTAAATATCTGATAATAAGATTGCCATTTGATGTTTGTTGTGGTCTGGTCTACAGTGCACCTATTGTATATACCTCTGATGCTCTGTAACCCGCACGGGCTGCGCGTCTTATGCCTGTCTTATTCATTGCATTATGGTGGGAGCAGTGACTGGCAATAGTGGCGGAGTACACTGTGGATGGCGGCACTTCCGCCCTCACTTGCCGATGATTGAGCGAATCGTGGCCAGGGATGAGAGGTGACGCGGATGACGCGTATCTATTGAGGGTGGTCTGTATCCTATTTAACTCCAGGGGGTGCACTGCACAATCACACTCTCAGAAGAAGTCCTAAACGACGAAACGTCAGAGCGTGGTTGTTCAGCACCAACACCGGAAGTGACGTTTGCGCTCCACACGGAGGAACCAGGAAACTGCTGAAGGAAGTATTCCTAAGCGGTCCTCAGGTACCCAGTGAGAGTCCAAAACATACTGATTTGATTATCATCATTTTTTGGCTGAATTGTATTAACTATGGTATGCATGCATTTGTAAGGGGGGATCTATTTTTGGCTATTAAAAGTTATCAAACGATACTGCTCTATATAGATTTTTTTCCTTTCCCTATATACTTGCAGATTTTATATCCAATATACCTGGAGAGTGATAAGCCTTAGACGGTGACTAAAGGAGATGGATTGATATGCTGTTTGACCATTACCATCTGGTGAGTGTTTCCCCAAAGGGGACTTCTGTCCCCCCCCACCCGGTGAATACTGTTGGTGATTGGAGCACATTTATTCAAGCATTTTCTGACGGTCAACTTACTGTGAATTTTAACAAACTTAAGGTTTGCAGCGCTGCTGCAGGACTGAGATTGGACTACACATGAGTCTGTGACTTTTTTCTGCTCTTAATAAGTGTTGTTCTATTGTTGTATTCAAAAAACACCCATTTAGGGCAAAAACATATATTTTACAGTTTTTCCTCCAGTGTTTGCAGTCTTGCCTGCATATCTGTACGTGTGAGATACACACTTTGCATACTGTTTTCAATTGTGCTATTAAAAAAAACAATTTTGGGCAGATCTTCTTTTTTTTTTATTTGGTGCGTTTCCTGCATATCTGTAGGTGTGAGATAAACACGTTAGCTAGTGTTCCTCTATTGTTGTATTCAAAAAACACCCATTTAAGGCAAGATCCTACATTTGAGAAATATGAGGAGAACGTCAAATAAGGGACGTGGCCGCGGTTGTGGTGCTGCTGATGGAGCTCCTGTTGCAGGGAGAGGACGTGATTGATCTGTGCCAGCTACACGCACAAGTGAAACACCTTTCTCAGTTGCGAGTAGGCGACAGTGCCTGCAGCGGTATTTGGTGGGGCCTAATCCGGCTCTACGAATGATGAGGCCAGGAGCAGAACAGGCGGTAGTAGATTGGGTTGCTGACAGTGCCTCCAGTTCCTTCACATTGTCTCCCAGTCTTGTGCTGAAAGATCGGAGTTTGAACCTACAGCCGATGACCATCAGCCTTTCACCTCACCCCCTTGCAAATCAGCCAAGCAGTCTGAGCCCCAAATCATGCAGCAGTCTCTTCTGCTTTTTGATGACTATGTTAGCATGTTTTCCCAGGGCCATCCACCTAACCCTGCCCCAGAAGTTTAAGAGATTGAGTGCACCGATGCCCAACCACTTATGTTTCAAGATGAGTACATGGGGGGACCATCACAGCACGTCTCGAATGATGAAGAAGCACAGTTGCCAACTGCTTCTGCTTTCGCAATTGTGCAGACCGACAAGGAGGGCAGTGGTGAAGACTGGGTGGAAGATGATGTCCTCGACCCCACATGGAATCAACCTCATGCAGGTGACCCATCTAGTTCGGAGGAAGAGGCGGTGGTCGCACAGAGCCACCAGCACAGCAGAAAAGGGAGCAGGGTGCCAAAGCTGAGCGTCCTTCCCCTAGACAGTACGCCTGCTACTGCCCAATGCAGCAGGGGACCGAGCACACCAAAGCCAGGTCCAAGGATTTCCCTAGCGTGGCAGTTCTTCAAACAATGTGCTGATGACAAGACACAAGTGGTTTGCACGCTGTGCAATCAGAGCCTGAGGTGAGGCATAAAAGTTCTCAACCTGAGCACAACCTGCATGACCAGGCATCTAAGTGCAAAGCACGAGTTGCAGTGGAGTAGACACCTCAAAAACCAAGAAAGCTTGCTTGCTCCTCCTGCTTCCTCTTCTGCTTCAGTCTCAGGCCTCTCGGCCTCTTCATCCACCTCTGTAGTGACAGTGCCACCTGCCACCCCACAATTAGAGGACAGGCAAACACTACTGTAACGGAATGACCCGTGACAGACTCAGATTCTTCTATGTCTAGAGTCACCTTATGTCCACTAGGGCCATAGGGTGACAAAGAAATTATATCATATATTACATGAAATGGGACATTAATAATAATTCATATTGCAGGACTGGAATATTACAAGGTGTTCCTACTTGACATCTGTTACACAGGAGAGGGACATTACAAGCTTATTCAATGCAAAGACATCTGCTTTTAAATGCTAAGTGACCTGGCTTGTGAAAGACATTTCATTCTGTTGAAAGGTGTTAATTGCATCTACTTCTAGACAATACATTGTATATGGTACAAAGGTGTCAGAGACAGTACGTCTGTCTAGATATGTGGTTTGAGGTCAAGGCATTGTGTAAATGCCTTTTAGAATGTGATTGAGGTTCCTTATATGGGTGTGAAGATTATCTGTGATTGTGTATTATTCAAAAGGGAAAATCATTGTGTGACAGTATTTTGTTTTGATGTCATTATCTACAGGAATGTCATTCTCTCTGAGTTAAGTCTATTGATGATGCGGTGCCAACATGTCTAGCTACAATTAGATAATTAGCCTCAGTGAGTGAATAGGGAGGTGGAGATGGCATGTATAAAAGGGTGAGAAGAAACCAATAAAGTGTTCATATCTTTGGAAGCAAGTACAGAGCTGAGTCTCGTCTTGATTATGGGAATTGATATGGATCGTGTATGCAGTATTGTCGGAGTGTGTCGGATAAGCTTGTCGTGGTTGGATGGAAGGTTGTAAAAGGTGGTGACTGTTACATTTGGTGGCACAGCAGTGGGGTGATTCCATCTTCAGAAGGACGGCTACAAGGACACATGACAATGGAGACAGTGTATGAACGGATGAAGCTCTCTTCCCTCATGGACTTACTGGAGAGTCGGGGCAGACCGGCCAGCAACCATAAGAAAAGGGACATTATCGCAGAACTGGTCGAAATGGATAGAGCTAAAAGGCCCGCCGTAACAGACAGGACATGGGGTATAAATTAGCGAATGATGGCCAAAGCATATAACAGGGATGCACTGGTGCAGTAATCCCCATTTCTATCTCTGCCCACCTGGAAGGGGCCTTTCTAGACACCCAAGAGGTTAATATACGGAGGTGAGAAGCATAATAGTATTTAATAATGTCCGGATCCGCAATCCCTCCTCTATACTTAAGGGCGTAAACCACTGATTGTGCAATCCTATGGGAAGCATTATTCCAGATAAACCTAAGGGGACATTGGGACAGAAGTAGGAAGTGTCTCGAAAAGATACAGTATTTTAGGGAGTATGGACATCTTTAGGATGTTGATCCTGCCTAATAGGGAGATTGGGAGAGAGGACCATAAATTCAAGAGACGGGTTATCTCTGCAAACATGGGGGGAAAGTTAACTTGGTATAAGGTGGAATAAGAAGATGTGATATACACCCCCAGATATTTTAATGAGGCAGGGCACCAGTGATAGTTGAACTTGTCTCTGAGAGATGTAAGCATCTCCGGAGACATATTAATCGGTAAGGCTTCCATCTTTGACTGATTAATCCTAAACCCGGACATGCTACCAAAGATAGAAAGAATATCATGTAGGGCAGGTAAAGAGGTGGAAGGATGAGTTAGGGTCAGTAGAATGTTGTTGGAGAAGCAAAAATGGCTTAAAATCATAAGTCTGGACTTTACAGTTGGGAGCTGTTTAGCATGTCAGAATTCACATAACAAAGGCTGGAAGCTTCAAAGGAAGAGCAGAAAGGCAATCTCACACTCCTTGCACAAGACTTCAATGGGTCCAGGAAACCGGACAGCTGTTGGGCAGTTTCCACAAACAAACAAACAAAAGGACATTGATTAGGGCAACATATAATTACAAGAATCAAAGGACGTGATTGTGGTATGGTCAAGATCGCCCCCCAGAGGTTAGGTATGGCATAACAACCAGGAAGAAGGAATTAGACACAAAATGACAGGATTGGTTGGATCGGAAGAAGGGGGCAGTAAGGGGTGTGTGTGAGTGAAATGTGAATGGACAAAACTGAGTGGCAGAGGCTAAAAATTTCCTCTTTCCATCAGGACTCAGCAGGAGAAGACCAGGCTTAAGTATCTTTCTATCTTATTTGCCAAAATTGTATTAGGTTATAGAGATTGTTGTTAATGCTTATATATTGTGCAATAGGCATTCTATGTTACATCATTGTTTATTATACAGTGGACACTTTTGTTAGAATAAATATAATCACTTCCGGTTCCGGCGCCGCATGGAGTAGCTGTGTGCTTCCTCAGCTCCCGCACACCGGCTCCAAAACCTGCCTGTAAAAGCCTGCAGACCCGCAACTGACCCCAGGGCTAACCATCTGCCATCCCCCCGGACGAGGATGGACAGGTTTTTAGAAAAAAACGGCGCGCGATCGTACGCCGCCGCCGCGGCACGGACGGGGCAGCCGCAAATCGAGGCCCCGGCTTCGGCCTACACGGATCCGGCCGTGGATCCGATCGCAGAAACGGCGCCTGCTATGGAGGTGAGTGCAACACCAGCCCCTCCAACCACCCCTCAGGCTGCCCACAACCCCCCACCTCCCCCACAAGCGGGGGATATGCACAACATAGAGCTGATTGCCCAGGCCGTGGCTGCTCTATTATCCCCCATGATAGCAACTTCAGTGGAAAAAGCTATCAATGCAGGGATACAGAAGATCCAGGCTCAACTAGGGGAGCATGCGTCCCGGCTGAATGAGGCCGAGAATCGCATCGGTCATATAGAAGAGGATCTTTACCAGGCCCAATCCTTTGAACATGCGCAAGACAAGACGAACAAGTATATACTCGACAAACTGGACGACCTTGAGAACAGATCCAGGAGGAGCAATCTGCGCTTTATTGGCGTCCCCGAATCGCTGCAACCCCAGGCACTTTCAGATCTCTGCTCAAGACGCATCCCCGAGGCCCTGGGCCTGCCCGGCCCCAGCACGGTTGAGCGCGCCCACCGCATGGGCCTTTTCAACTCTGAACGCAAATCACCACGTCCTGTGATCGCTAAGTACCTCAACTATTCGGATAAATCCCTCATCCTGCAGAAGTTCAGGCAGTCCAGGACCCTCCAGATAGATGGCATGAACATCTTGGTCTTCGCGGACTACTCCGTGGACGTTTCCAAGAGGAGAAAGGCTTTCCAGCAGATCTGCGCGGAGCTCCACCGAATGCAAATCAAGTTCACTCTGGCCTTCCCGGCCGTGCTTCGACTCAGAGCCCCTAACGGGGATCAGCTCTCCTTCCATGACCCTTCCGAAGCTGAGGCTTTCCTGAGGTCCCACCGCCAAGGCCCCCACCACAACCTGTCTCCTAGAGCTGCACCCTCCAACCGGGCCCTGGAACACGGGAGCCCGCGCAAGGACTCTCCTAAGAGATTCAAGGCTTCTGGATCCGACCGACAACAAGCCTCCTCCTCTTGAACCCCCCTTTTTTTTTCTTCTTCTCTCTCTTTTTTTTTTGGATGCCACACCGTCCTGGTGCAACTCTGCTGCGCTTTGATCGTCTAAGACCACTCCTGGGTCATTCTCCTCCATTGTGCCTCCCCCTCACACGGGGAGCCACGGTAGGCCCAATGCTATTATGCTGTTATGCCATTGTTTTTTTTTTGTTCTATAATGCTGTTTTATTTTCACATTGTTTTATGTTCTTTTTACACGATTGGTAATAGTTGTTCTAGCTAGTACTTGTGTTTAATATTGGGTTTTCGCATACGTTTATATGACATGTGTGAGCCCCTCTGTTCTTCCGCAGGGATACCTGTTTAGCTTTTGCCTCCCCCACGCATTGCTCCTGCTGCCTACGCCCCCCCCTTCTGTCACTGCGGGTGAAGTGCTGCATAGTGAGCCCTGGGTTGGGAGTTGGCCTATTCAGTGGCTCCATGCGGAAAAAAGTGAAGTTCCCGAATATTGTTGTTCACTATGTTTCCCCCCATTGTCCCTCCCCCATCTCCCCTTTCCTACTTCCCTGCTCTCTCCCCGCACGTAGGGATCCGTTAAAGCCTCCGTTCTCTCTCCCAGTCAACCACTACTCCGTTTGCTGTCCTTTTATACCACTTCTGCCATACCCCATGCTCCCACCTACTTTGCCTCCGCATCCGGCTCACACCCCTCTGATGGTTTTCCCAACATGAGAATAGTCTCCTGGAACGTTAAAGGGCTCCGTTCCCCTAATAAGAGAATGAAGGTTCTGCGTCACCTTAAAAGGCTTAAGGCCGATATCGCCCTCCTTCAGGAAACCCATCTGTCCACTCCCGACTTCCCGCGGCTGCGGAAACTCTGGGTGGGCACAGTCCTCGGCTCCGACTCATGCGGTCGGAAAGCCGGGGTAATAATCCTAGTCCACAAGAACCTTCCCTGCAAAATACTGTCCTCAGACTCGGACTCTGAGGGGCGTTTCGCCTCTGCCCGTATCCAACTGGGACCCAGGGTTTTAAACATCACCAATGTGTATGCTCCCAACAGCCCCACAAGTACTTTTTTTAGCGACCTCACTTCTTGGGCACTTCGAGAGCCAGATTGCCTGCACCTGATAGCTGGGGATTTCAACTCCATTATACACCCGACAGATGACAGGTCCTCTACCAGACACTCCCGTCCTCCATTGACTCCTCCCACCCAGACCTTGCTGGCATCGACTATAGAATCACTACACCTCCATGATATATGGCGACTACGTCACCCAGCTGATAGGGAATTCTCGTTCTACTCCCACCCTCACAATGTCTTCACGAGACTGGACTACCTTTTCTGCTCTGACTCTCTCCTCCCACTGATCTCGGAAGCTGACATACACGACATCGCAATCTCGGATCATGCCCCGGTCTCGACCACTCTTGAAGATCCTGGCCTAGCCTCCAACCCCAAAATCTGGCGGTTTCCCTCCTATCTCCACAACAACTCCGATTTCCAACAACATCTGGAAAACGCCTGGTCGGGATACGCGTCGGATAATGCGCTACACGCCGACAACCCCAATCTTTTCTGGGAAGCGGGCAAGGCTTTCCTCAGGGGCTGCATAATAGCCTACGCCGCCACCTTCAAAAAACACACACTTAGACGCTACAAACTGGCCAGCGCAACACTGCATCAGGCCCAGCGGGTCCTCTATACCGATGACTCCCCCAGCAACCGTAGCGCGTGGTTTGCTGCTAAGCAGGCCTTTGATAATTTGGCGGCCACCCTCGAGCGTACCCAAAAGGCACATCTAGACGCCTCCCTCCACAAGTTTGGCAACAAGGCCGGTAGACTCCTTTCCAGATTAAGCAAAGGACCCAACCGCCCGACACATATCTTGTCTCTGAGAGATCCGTTGGGATCCGTACACAACACCCCGAAAGACATCAATCGTATCATGCGCCAATTCTACTCCTCCCTGTATGCCTCAGACCCTATTGATAAGCCAACGGCCCTCAACTTCTTACAACGTATATCCCTAGATCGGGTGACCCCCACCCAACTCGAAGCCCTCAATGCCCCTATCTCAGTCCTGGAGGTCCAATCCGTCATCAAACAACTTGCCCCCTCCAAAGCTCCAGGCCCAGATGGCTTCACTGGAGAATTTTATAAATCCTTTAGCTCGACTGTGTCTCCCCCCCTCCACGACGTCTACCAGCATATATGGTCGGGTGGGACCTACCTACCAACGGGCAATCAGGCCATCGTAAAACTCTTGGAGAAAAAGGGCAAAGACCCCCTAGAACCTGGCTCTTATAGGCCCATCTCACTTTTAAACCTTGACGTCAAGATCCTATCCAAAATAGCGGCCACTAGGTTGGCATCCATTATACCCTCCCTGATCCACCCCGCACAATCAGGCTTCGTAAAGGGTAGGACGGCCACCATGAACATCAGGAAGGTGATGCTGGCTCTCGAACACGCAAAAAATAACCCGGCAGGTGATCATGCCATCATCACTTTAGACGCGGAGAAGGCCTTCGATAACGTCAGTTTCGAATGGCTCTCCATGGTCATGTCCAAAATGGGCTTCTCGGGCCCCTTCACGCACCTCATAGAGGCCATGTACACTGCCCCTGCCGCGAGAGTGGTCGCTGCGGGCCTCCTCTCTGAGGAATTCAGGCTGCACAAAGGCACGAGGCAAGGCTGCCCGCTCTCCCCGCTCCTTTTCAACATAGCGCTTGAACCCCTGTCCCGCCACCTAACCCAGATCGCCCCCCTTCATGGCATACGTGTCGGAGACCACGACCTTCGCACGTCACTATTTGCAGATGATGTCCTTATTTTCACATCCAGCCCCTCACTTGACATGTCCACAATCAAGTCCACTTTTGACGAATTCAGGCAATGCTCTGGGCTTCGTATTAACTATAATAAGAGCGAAATACTCCCCATAGGTTCTCTATCTGCCCCCTCTTGGTCCCAGAGCTCGCTGTTCACTGTTGCGAAGTCTCATATCACTTACCTGGGAATAAAAATAGGTAAATTACCCTCCTCCCTGTACCAGCTCAATTACCCTCCCCTGTTCACCAAAATATCCCAAGAGCTGGGAAACTGGATGGACCTGCCTCTCTCACTGCTGGGAAGATGCCACCTGGTCAAGATGGTCAGTTTCGCTCGCCTGTTGTACCCACTTCAAACCGTCCCACTACTTCTGCGCCATAAAGACGTCAAATCCCTAAATTCGGCCATTTCCAAGTTTCTCTGGCGTGGTAGGCGGGCGCGCATAGCATTTGCCAAACTGCATCTTCCCAGGCGAGAGGGGGGCATTGCCCTTCCCAACATCAGGCTATATAACCTGGCTTGCCTATTGAGAACGGGCTTGGATTGGATTTCCCAGTCCTCCAGATGCTCAAACTACCCCTTAGAATCGGCGATGGTCCACCCATTCTCCCTTACGGCCCTCCTCCATTGTCGCTGGAAATCTGCCCCCCCTCCCCTCCAACACAATCTCCTTCTCCGGGACACGGTCATTGCCTGGAGAGAGGTCAGGAAAGCCCTCAATGTCCCATCCTCTATCTCACGATATCTTCCAATCCTGGGTAACCCTAGCTTCCAACCTGGCCTAGATAACCAGCCTTACCTCGACTGGCATGATAAGGGTATCAAAATCTTTTATTCATTGTGTGACCCCCTTTCAGGCCGCCCCATGGGCTTTAGAGCCCTGGCGGACAAATTCTCTCTCCCCGCATCACACATGTTCCAGTATATCCAATGCCTCAGTTTTCTGAAAAATACTTGCCGGGACGATAGAAAAAGGTTCCAGAGCTCCCTCACCGACACCCTTATCGCCCGGGCCTCGTACAAGGTATCGGACATTTACCGCCCCCTCCTCCTGCACAATACCCCCCCCCTGACATCAACGTCAGCGGCCAACTGGTCGAAGGACTTCCCCGACCCTGAGCTGGTGGGGAAGCTCCTCCAAGGCCTCACCACCGTCCACAAACTTATCCCTAACGAGACATGGAGAGAGACGCAGATCAAAATTGTCCACCGGGCCCACATCCCCTTCAGCCGAGCCCATCCCTCCCCAGAATGCCCCCTCTGTAAACAACCCAAACCCAACTTGGCTCACAGGTTCTGGTCCTGCTCCCACATAGCCAGATTCTGGGACCAAGTCATCCAATACATATTTGACGTCACCCTGTTGCGCATACCCAAGGACCCACTACTACTTATCTTCGGCTATTGGGACCCCCTACTGCTCCCCTGGTCTTCCCCTACCACACCCCCGCGCAGGAATTGGATCCTGATATGCCTATTGCTCGCCCGGAGAGCCATCCTCCAGAAGTGGATATCTGCTGACAGCCCAACCACTGCTCAAGTCAAGAAGGAACTCCTACAACTCTTATACAAAGACAGGCTTAACACGGACTTGACCCACGAACGGAACAAAAGCCGCTTCTATCACCTTTGGAATCCCTTTCTGTTGCACACTTTTACTCCCGCGGAGAGACTGAACTTTGAGAAAATGTCCTTTCTTTACCGAGATCCCTCACGGGACTGAAGATTTCTACCCATACCTCCCTCCCCCCCCCCACCCCCCCCCTCTTATTTTGGAAGGACTATTCAGTTTTACTCCATATACCCCTAAGCCTATGCCCTCCCCTTAATTTTTTTCTTATGAGGACTTCTCCGTATACAATTCTTCTACCATGAATGTCCTCGAATAATGTCTACATGTCTTGTTATGTATTTTCTCTGATGTGTGAATTCTTTAATAAAAACATATTACAAAAAAAAAAAAGAATAAATATAATTGTTTGATTTCAAAGGTGTCTGTCTCATTAACTAACGCTTAACCTCAGGCCTAGAGCACACTTCGGCCTGATATACAATAGCAGATACAGGACTCATGCATGTTAATACAGATGCAATAGCTTAGATATAGGTATTACAAGTTACAGTAAAGGATAGATACATATAGTTAGCTGTTGCATGGTTTTTATTTACTTCATTTTGGCACCCCTAGATCGTTGGACATAGAGTCCACAAACCCTAATGTATTTTTGTTTTGAGTCATTAAGCTAAGAGTCCTCAACCCAGAACTGAAATTCTTCGCAAATTACGGACGAAGGTTGGCGCTGGCTCGCGAATCTGGAATCCCTGCTTTGATGATCCTGGAAGTTCTGTAAATCTCATCAGAAGTGTAGACGTACAGGAAACGGTGAGATTTCTGGCTGATATGTTTGTTTGTTAAGCGCTTTTTGTAGTATTTGTATGTGTTAGGCCTGTAGCCAGTGGAATGCGCTGGTGAGTGAATACCCGGGTATAAAGTCTGTAGATTGACAGGATTAACCACACAGCCTTGCGGAAAAAGTGGGCGATATAGATTTTTTGTTTTTCATTTATTTTTTGTTTATTTTTTTTTTATTTTGTATTTTTTATCATTTTTTATTTTATTTTTAAATTTTGAAGTTTTATTTTTAGTTTTTTTTTGGGTTTTACCCATGTGAAAGTGAAATAGCTTTCTGTTCTACACATCTGTGCGGAAAAAGTGGGATATAGGTTTGTTTAATTTTTAATTTTTATTTAAAAAAAAATTTTTTTTATTTTTTTTATTTTTTTAAGTTGTATTTTTAGTTCATTTTTATTTTTTTGGTACCCATGTGAAAGTGAGATTAGCTTTCTGTTCCTAGAGAGGTTCAATGTGGCCTGCATTCTGACAGTTAGAGCGTTGATATAGAGTGCGCTCTGTAAGACTAGAAAATAGTCTGGTTTATGTTTTGTGTCTGTGTTTGTATTGTCTAAGCAACTGGTAAAACAGGTCTTCAGTGAAGCTAGGGGCAAATTTTGGAAGAGCAGTAACTGCTGTGCTCAGAACTCACATTTTAAATAGCTTGAAAACTGTTTTTTTTTTTTTTTTTTTTGTTGTTTGTGTATTTGCTTGTGCTGATTCAGGTGTGTATTGTCTGAACAACTGGTCAAGCAGCTGTTTAGTGTATTCAGTTAACATAGCAATGGACATTCTTGAACAGTTTACTGAGAAAAATGCTTGTATCCATTTTAGTAATGTAGAGAAAAATGCGTTAATACACCAATTCAATGATCTATTAAAGCAATGCAATACTCATAATGAAGCCCTCAAGCTTAAAAAGTCTTCCAAAGAAGGCAAGAAAAAGAGGATGGCCAATTTGGTATGCATGTTATTGAAGATGAAAGAGATTGCAGAACAGACAGAATTACAATGGTATAAAGATAGGACAGAATTGTTAGGAAGGATAGAGAATGTGAGTAAAGATATCTCAGCGATAACTGCGAATGCTGACACAAACGTTTGTGAATGTGATGAAATGAGGGATGAGATTGAGCAATTGGTGACTGAGAATGGTTTGTTGGAGCAAGGAATGGATGAATGGAAGGAAACATGTATGTTGAGGGAACAATGTATCGCATCTTTAGAAAAGAAAGAGGCTGTGAATGAATCTGCGATAGAAATACTTAAGAGAGAATTGCAAGCGTGTAAAACTCAACTAGCCAACAGAGATCATGCCATTCTATCTTTGAAGGCACAGGCAATGGAGAAAGTGCACAGCCATTGCTGTGCTAGCAAGGATGCACAGTCCAGTGTGACAAAGGGGCAGGAAGAAGGGGTTCTGATAGAACAGCAACCAGGATGGTCAGCTGACCAGACAGAGGAGGCCCCAGATCACAGTTCCCCTCTATTTACTCCAGCGTCACAAAGGACTTGGCCAGGATCTACATTTTTAAAAGGTGAGGGTGGCACCCAATCCACTTCACTTTCTATACAAGATCGCACAAATCTGTGCCAGGTTTTGGGAAAATTTGACACGAGTGCCTCACCCATTAGTTTATCAAACAGGCTGGAAGCGGTAGTAACACAATACATCTTAAACAACAGGGATGCATGCGCACTTCTTCGCGCATGGCTTCCATTGCAACTGTGTGAAAAACTGCAACCACCAGTCGGGAATCATAGAGGTCTATCTCCCGAGTTAAACTCAAATTGGGGAAACTCGGCAGATAGAATGAGGGAGATGCAGCGCATAATGGGAGGAAGGGATACTAGGGGTTCAGATGCCCTAGAAAATACTAAATTTATAAGGGGAATTGATCCAATACTTTTTTGCAGTGAATATTTCACCATTTATAAGGCTACATACAATTGTCCTGATATGTCTCACGATGACAGTAGTTTTCTGTGTTCTATGGCTAATAAGTGCACATGCATTGATTACCATACCAGAATTGCACTGAGGAATGCCACCTCGTACCAGACCTTTGTAAATATACTAAGGGACTGGGTTCGGGAGACAGATCAAGACAATAGACCCCATAAGAAAATTGCAGAAGTAGTTAAAAGCGAAGGTAGAGTGAGATTTGCAGGCAGGTGTTACAGATGTGGAAACACAGGCCATGTAATGAAAGATTGTCAATCGCCTAGGAAGGACAAGGATGAGAAGAGGCATTGGCATAAAAAGGAACAGCAAAAGCCCGTATCAGATAAGGTGGCGACGGAGCCAAACAAGGCACCTGATGCGACCTTATATGGTCCACTTATAAGGGAGTTAGAGAAGATAGTGCAAGCTAAAATAAACCAGGAGGAATATAAAACCCCACCCCCAACCAATCCTTATTTTAAACCATAGGGATGTCAGGCCCCGGGATTGTCCCTAGTATGTCATCTGGACAGGGACAATAGCGGCAGACCACGGATCCAAGGGGCGGTAGGGGGCCATCGCACGAATATATTACTAGATTCGGGAGCTGCTGTAAGTCTAACTAATATCAAACTTCAAAAAGATCCTAATGGAAAGAAAATCTTCCTTAGAGGGTTCGGAGGACAACTAGTACCTTCTGAACAATCAGTACCTGTACCCATAGAAATACAGAGGTTATGTGTGGAACACAATTTGTTTCTTTCCCCAACGCATGAGGGCACTATTTTGGGCTCGGATGTCATGGGGGCACATGGACTGATTCTAGATCTATGTAATTGGGTACTGTGGAAAGGGTCTAGATACAAAGGCAAGGTACACATGGTCATGGACAGCTGGGAGGTTGCATCAGTTAAAACAGATGAAACCCTGGACCCACAGGCAATACTGAAAACAGAGGACCAAATATTGGCTAAAATCTTGTGGCAACATAACGAAGTGTGGGCAACGTCTAAAGCGCAATGTGGTAGAGTTTCAAACATGATTGTTAAAATTGAAGGCCCTGACCCTCCACCTCAGCGTCAGTACAAAATTCCGCCCGAATCTATCCCATACATAGAGAATACAGTGAGGAATTTGTTGGCACAAAATGTAATTAAAGAATGCCAATCTAAAACAAATGCAGCCCTCTGGCCAGTCAAGAAGGAGGGGGGATGGAGGCCCACTGTAGATTTCCGTGCGCTAAACAGATGCACCCCATCTATTACGAATGTAGTTGCTAGAATGCCAGACATGATGACAGCACTGAAACCTTCAGCAAAGGTGTACTCATCAATTGACATATCAAATGGCTATTTTTCCATTCCCGTACACGAGGATAGCCAATACAAGCTAGCCTTTACGTTCCAGGGGAAACAGTATGCATTCTGTAGACTAGCTCAGGGGTTCAAATCCAGCTCTACGTACTTCCATATCTGTATGGTGGACATTCTGAAGACATTTTCTGAACCAGAATGCATCATCCAATATGTGGATGACATACTGCTTCAAACAGAGACAAAAGAGCAGCATTATGCTCTGCTGGAGGAACTCCTGACGCTAATTGAGAATGCAGGTCTGAAATTAAACCCCAAAAAGGCACAATTGATGAAGGATTCAGTATGTTTCTTGGGTGTGATAGTTTCACAGGGTGGGAGGACTCCAGACCCAAACAAATGTGAAACTATCAGGAGGTTACCAAGACCAATCAATAAAACTGCACTGAGACAATTCCTGGGGATGGTCGGTTTCTGCAGGGACTTCATTGAAGGCTTTGCAGAAAAGGCAAGACCACTGTATGATTTTCTCAAAGGAGACAAAAAGGAAACAGACCCCTTAGATTGGTTGGGAGAGCATGAGCAAGCTTTCACTAAGCTAAAGTTGGGTCTGATGCAGGCCCCTGCCTTAAACAATCCAAACGCCGATTTGCCCTTCGCACTACAAGTGTATGCCTCTGCAATAGCAATAACGGCTGTGTTGCTGCAGGAGAGGCAGGGCAAATGGGTACCGGTGGGATACTGGTCCAGGGTACTAAGTCCGGTAGAAAGGGGATTCGATGAATGTGTCAGAAACCTTTTGGCAGCGCACTGGGCGGTGCTCGCCACAGAGCATGTTGTGGGGTTTGGCAAAATCATTCTGCAGACACCCCATTCTCCAATTAAAATGCTTTTAGAACGTACCCTCAGTGGAGTATCTTCCCAAAAGGTAGCCAGATGGCTAGTGGATTTAACGCCCAGAAATCTGTCTGTGACCCACAATGCCACATACACTCTCCCACAATTGATGCAATATGAGGGGGAGCAGCATGACTGTGGAGAGGTACATCGGACCAGAACACAGGAGGTATTTAGGTTAGCAGCAGGAGAGGTAGACCTTAAAATCTGGGTGGATGGATCAAGATACTGGGATGAAGGAAGTTTTCACACCGGGTATGCCCTGTGGTGCCCCCAGACTAATGAAAAAATCATGACCAAGTGCCCTCGAAGTTTTTCTGCCCAAAGAGCTGAACTGGAGGCAGTGAGAGAGGCCATCACGCATTTCAGTTCAGGTCCCATAACCGTCTTCTCTGACAGCGCCTATGTAACAAGGTCTCTGACCGAATACATGCCTCTGTGGCAGTCAAGGGGCTTCAGTGATGCCTCTGGGAAAGACTTGATGCATAGTGCGGTGCTATAAGATATATGGGAAAAGGCCAATGTGGAACCTCAGAGAGTGGCTATCATTAAGGTGAGAGCTCACCAAAGAGGTGGAGATGAGGTTACTGTGGGCAACAACAAGGCAGATGAGCTGGCAAAGGAGGCAGCCTTGATAGGGGTCAAGTGGACACCCTATGATGCTGAAGGGAGACAGGCCTGGGAGGAACATCATTTTGAGGAGCAGGAGGTGACAGCAGGTTCACATGAACTCCTGCCGGTGATAAGGATGCCTACCCCATGTTTAGCAGGTGAACAAAATAAGGATGAGACCTTGAGCTCAATCAAAAAGCAGCTTAGAACAAAAGCGGCAGATGCTCCCCAAAAGTATGTGTTGCAAGACGATCTACTATTAAGAGAGACGTCAGAAGGGAGAAGGTTTGTAGTACCCTCCCAGCATCAGAAGGATTTAGTCCGGGAGAATCACAGGTTGACAGGCCATATGGGTGTTCAGGGTATCCTGAAATTTGTACAAGCTAGATACTGGTGGGAGGCAATGGGTAACACAGTGTCACAGGTAGTGCAGGAATGCTTGATCTGTGCACAAATGAACCCTAGGCCAAAAGGACAGAAACCAATCTTAGCAAGGGTACCGGTAGCTGATGGACCCTGGGAGAACCTGCAGATCGACTTTGTTGGTCCATTACCAAGTGCCACTGGAGGATACAGATATCTTCTGGTAGTTGTGGATGTCTTTTCAAAGTGGGTGGAGGCTCTGCCCCTGAGAAAGGACTCTGCTACTGCCACTGCTAGAGCTTTGTGGACCGATGTCTTTTCAAGATGGGGGTTCCCCAAAGTCCTGGAATCTGATAGGGGGACTCACTTTACCGGCAGGGTCATGAAAAATATTTGTGAACTGCTAGGGGTAGAACAGAGATTCCATGTACCGTACCATCCACAATCGGCAGGGATGGTGGAGAGGATGAATCGAACACTAAAAGAGAGACTTAAAAAGATGGTACTGCAATCAGGAAAGAACTGGCTGATTCATCTGCCTTCAATTCTGATGGCCGTTAGAGGGTCTGCAGCGAAAGGTACATCATTAACCCCATATCAGTTGATGACGGGAAGAATGATGAACCTCAGCCACCCAGCAGACCCAATACTTAGCACCCCAATGAGAGAGAGTGCTGAAAGGGAAAAATTTCTAATCCAGCTGCAAGAACAGGTACAGGGGTATTTGCAATTTGCTGCAAATAACATGGCTCCTAAAGAGAAGGAGCAGCCTGGAAGGCCTCCTGTTAGCTTGAAGATTGGAGACAGGGTTATGGTAAAGAACTTTGTTTCCAAATCTTCATGGGACGCAAACTGGACTGGGCCATTCACAGTCACTATGACCCTTAGCGATCAGGTAGTCAAGGTGAAGCGGCTCATGGACAGTAAGGGTGCAAAAGGCATGAAAAAGAGGGAGATAGAGAAATGGGTTCATGCTGATCAGTGTAAAAGATACTGCTGATAAGAATTGATTCCGCTCTTGTTCTTGTTTTTCCAGAGTCGTAGTGGAGCGAAGATTTGCAAAGTCTCTGGAAGATGGATAGAAGGATCATAATTGTCGCACTGGTGATCCATCTGAGCCATATAACATCTCAAATTGATTCAGAAGAACATTCAGGGGACGATGAGGAAAATGAGAATCCTGAGGAAAATGATGCATCCACTTCTGCTCTGTCATCAATGTTGGACTTATTAGGGCAGAGGTGGGAGCAGGGGGGAGGTGAGAGAAGGAGAAAGATCCGGTTAATATCAGAGAGTCCTAAGCTGCCAGAGACATACCGATGGGGTCAGCGCGGCTATTTGCAATACAAAGTTTCTTTCGCCTTTGGACGGTTTAATCCGAATTTAACATCTCAAGGACTGCCGTATAAACAAGATTTGCGAAATATCATACCGGAGTCCGTCCAGCAGTTTGTGGATGCAACTATATATATGAATGAAACGGGTTATTGGTTAGGAAAAAATTCCAGTATATCCAAACCTTGGGAAACGAGGGATGTAGGATATGGGGTCTTTGGTGAAGAATTGAAAGAAGGGAATTATGTTTTTATGTGTGCCATTTATTGGCAGAACCAAAATAATAGGGTGCAGAGGCCCAGGAGGCTGACACTTAGACATAGTAAGGTGGCTGTTGGTCAAACTAGGGAACTCCGGATGACACATCAACGAGGTGAGAACTTCCTTGTGGGAGCGGTAACCCAGTCCTATCAGTCCTACAGAGAAGCAATCGGTTACTGGACATGTGGGGCACCAGAATTGGACGTAGGGGAGATACGCCTGGTTGATGTCTCACCTGAGAGTTTGATACCCTGCACAGGTAACGCCAGTGATCACACACAGGGACATGCCCCATTAGAGAAAGGGGAACCACTACAAATAGATTTAAGCTCATCTCAAACGCTGGCTACCAGGGTACAGTATGCCATCACCACATGGCACTTCAACGTCTCGCAGTGGTTGATAAGATCCTATTACCCTATATGTGCTGAATATACTCTGAATCAAGTGCAGTCAGTACATCAATGGCTTGCTCCCAGAGACGCGCAGATGCAGAGTGAGGCTTCTGCAGGACGCTTATTTCTGAGAAGTAACCGGAAGAGGAGGGATGTATTCAGCACTATATTGGGGGGGGCAGGAGCCGGTATGGGCGTTGTTAATGGGGTGGACATTGAGCTCCTGAAGAACAAACTCTCAGCCATAGCTTCAGACAGCAAGCGGGGCTTTGTTACTCAGAAAGAGATCAATGACATTCTCGATAACATTCAACAGCGTCACATAAATACACAGGTGAAAGTGGCTCAAGATTTTATCCACCATTTTAAGAGGTTGGTAGATAGTGTGGTGATGCAAGACAAAAATATGTCATGGGCTCTAGCATGCACACAGGGGCAGGCGGAACTGTCAACCAACATCAAGCTGATTGTACAATCTCTGTATGAGGGGCAGTGGCCTTATGAGTTGGCATCACAGCTCAGCAAGATTTTACCAAAGCACATGTCTTTCACTAATCCAAAGTGGTGGTCAAATGCCTGGATGGGCTGTACTAATTTGGATTATGAGAGATGCTATGCTTCCTCATTGATCCCGTATACAGAAGTACAGACTCAGTCTGTGTATTCGGTAGTATCAATAGGCTTGCTGACTGGGGATTCTACCTTGTTGCATCTAAGGCTAAATTACCCACATGTAATCAGAGAGAATGGGAGCTGGAGGCAGGTTGATATTTCCCTCTGTCGGAGGCAAGACCATGACATCCTGTGTATGCCAGGTCAATACACGGTGGTGAATGAGAAGTGTTGGAAAGATGCCTCGCTCTGTATTCTAGATGGGGAAAACATCACCGGGAAGGGAACACCAGTGTATTATTTGGGACATGGGAGAGTTTGTTTCTTTGCCCTAAAGGATACTAATGTAACGTTAGTCATGGAACTAGGATGTTCTGTGAACATGACACTAGCTAGAGGAGCATGGTGTACCCTTGGCGGTGTCTCTGAAATCCAGACACAGGAGTGGAAGTATGTGGTGCCGCGTATTGCCAAGCTGTCTGTGGATATCAACCATAACCGCCCTGTTAATCTGAAAGCCCTAAACCTTGGTATGGGAAGGAAGATACAGGAATGGTTAACGAATTGGGATAGAGACGAAAGCCTCATGAGGACACTGCAGCAAGAGAGGAATAATGCTACTATAGTCATCCATCACGATCAGAATGAAATAAAAGAGATAGTGCATCAACTAGAAACTGATGCGGGACGATCTTGGTGGGAGGAAATATTTGGACATTCCAGTAAGGCCAACAGTATTTTGAATTATTTGATACACCCCATTGTGGTACTACTCATCATTGCTGCAGCGTCGTCATTGGTTCAAGTGGGTATATGTTGTTGGACTCGACGTTTATATAGGAGAGTCTCTCATTTATCCATGCAAGTTGAGGGACGGATCGGTGGTGAGGTCTCTTCATACAAATTAGAGACTTTGCTGCCAATTCAGAACACTGAAATACCGCCGACATGCCAGAATTGCGGTAGAAAAGGCCATGGTGAACAATCATGCATAATCCCGACCCGTGTATACAATAAAGAGGTATAGGAGGTTGGGAGTGGGATACGTGATTTGATGGGTCATATGTATATATGTATATTATGGTGTTGGGTGAAATATGTCATGGTGGAAGGTGATAACGGTGTGTTTTAGGCTAATAAGATGGGCAAGAAAGACGCTCCTCGGGGTTCTGTAGCTGAAAGCTGGTTAATATTCTGCTCTGAGTGTGTGCTGGTGAATGATGAGTGAATGAAAATCCCTTGCCGGTACTGCACCCCTTCATGAATATAGCAGGAAGAAGAAGAAGAAGATACAGTATGGAGACATGGAAGCCATCATGAAAGAGTGATGTTGTTGTGTCACCCAGTAGCAAAGCGGCACGTGTTGGGAAGCACAGCACGTTAAAACCATTATGGACTGTTCCAAAGAGCTGTTTCTGAAGCATATGTTGGAAGTATTGAAACAGTGGAGGACTGTTCGGACCATATGGACTGTTTTAAAGAGCTGTTTCTGGAGCACACGTTGGAAGACAATTAAGGACTGTTCCAGGGATACTGATTCTGAAACACGTGTTGAAACTATTGAAACAGTGGAGGACTGTTTGGATCATATGGACGGTTCGAGGGGAGCCATGGCTAAAGAAGCATTATGTGCGCCTTATTAGGCGCAAAGCGGCATATGTTGGAGAAGCAAAAATGGCTTAAAATCATAAGTCTGGACTTTACAGTTGGGAGCTGTTTAGCATGTCAGAATTCACATAACAAAGGCTGGAAGCTTCAAAGGAAGAGCAGAAAGGCAATCTCACACTCCTTGCACAAGACTTCAATGGGTCCAGGAAACCGGACAGCTGTTGGGCAGTCTCCACAAACAAACAAACAAAAGGACATTGATTAGGGCAACATATAATTACAAGAATCAAAGGACGTGATTGTGGTATGGTCAAGATCGCCCCCCAGAGGTTAGGTATGGCATAACAACCAGGAAGAAGGAATTAGACACAAAATGACAGGATTGGTTGGATCGGAAGAAGGGGGCAGTAAGGGGTGTGTGTGAGTGAAATGTGAATGGACAAAACTGAGTGGCAGAGGCTAAAAATTTCCTCTTTCCATCAGGACTCAGCGAGAGAAGACCGGGCTTAAGTATCTTTCTATCTTATTTGCCAAAATTGTATTAGGTTATAGAGATTGTTGTTAATGCTTATATATTGTGCAATAGGCATTCTATGTTACATCATTGTTTATTATACAGTGGACACTTTTGTTAGAATAAATATAATTGTTTGATTTCAAAGGTGTCTGTCTCATTAACTAACGCTTAACCTCAGGCCTAGAGCACACTTCGGCCTGATATACAATAGCAGATACAGGACTCATGCATGTTAATACAGATGCAATAGCTTAGATATAGGTATTACAAGTTACAGTAAAGGATAGATACATATAGTTAGCTGTTGCATGGTTTTTATTTACTTCAAATGTCGTCAGCAAAAAGTGAAAGCTTATAATCTCTCTGTCTCAGTGGAACTCCCCGTATGTCTGGATGCTGCCTAATGGCCGCCGCCAGAGGCTCGAGACACAAAATAAACAGCAAGGGCGACAATGGACACCCCTGTCTAGTGCCATTACTTAGGGAGAACCACTAAGATAGACAGGACGAAAGCTGTACTTGGGAAGTAGGGGTGGAATATATGGCTCGCAAGGCTTGGATAAAAGGGCCCGAAAACCCATACCTGTCAAGGACCGCAAACATGAAAGGCCAACCTAGTCGGTCAAATGCCTTTTGTGCATCTAGGCTGAGGACAACAGCTGTCTGTTTGGTTTTGGTTAAAAGATCTATCAGATCCCCAGTCCTTCTGGTATTATCACCTGCATGTCTCGTGGGAACAAATCCCACTTGGTCTCTGTGGATTAAAGTCGTCAGAAGCGGGGAAAGTCGATTAGCCAACAGTTTAGTAAAAATCTTGTAATCCGAATTCAATAGCGCAATGGGGCGGTAATTATCTGGCAATGAAGGGTCAGCACGTTTTGGTGATACTAAGAATTTCCATGGTGAAAGGCTGCCAAGCATGTCTGTGATCAGATACCTGCATTCCTGCACATCTATTTTCATCTCAGTGTTGCACTGGACTTTACCTTATATATTTTTTTAATACACAAGCATTTTTGTGTAGGACAGATTTATACTGTCCTATGAATATAACGGGGGTCACCTTCTAACTAATGCATGCTAAGACAATTTTTTCTAATTATATGCACAGCATTTATTATTTATTTTGCAATTTTTTTTTATTGCGTTCATAAGCCAGTTTTTGTCAAGTGTTTTTCTCAAGTTGATTGATTGCAGGATTGGTTGATACTTTGCACCTTTGTAAATGTCACTATGGATTGTTGCTAATTTGGCATCCCTATGATGCATTTATCCACATTTTCAATTGGGTTTTTCCTCTCTACCATATAGATAGAGTATTACCTTTTCTAGCGCCCTCATTCACTCTATATCTAATGAAGGGTCTTTACCTGGTTTTGGGATGACCGTCAGGAATGCGTGTAGAAAGTGGGTGTGGGGAACGGTGCCCTTGAGTAGTGAGGAGAATAGAGACTGAAGATGGGGGTTTAAAATATCCGAGAAGATTTTATAGTAAACATATCCGGACCAGGGGACTTGTGAGCAGGGAGAGCTTTCACAACCTCGGCTATCTCTTCAAGAGAGACAGGGGCATTAAGTATGGAGAACTGATCTCCATACAATTTAGGTAAAGCTAAAGAGGACATAAAAACATCAAAGACAGCCTGAGAGAATTGAGTCAACGGATCCCCGCCAAAGCAGTTATACAACTTCTTATAAAAATCTCCAAAAACTTGCGTCATAGCTTTGGGGCAGTATGTGGGAGTACCATCTGGCTGCATTAGATGATTAGGAATCGTGAGGAAGGGGCGTGGTCTCAATCTGTTAACTAGCATTCTGTGCAGCTTATTGGCGTATTCATAAAATTTCTGTCTGGCCCACAACAAAGATTTAGAAATCTTATTCATATTAAAAGATTTGATACGGTTCCGCAAGGAGACCACCACCCTTAGACGCTCCACAGTAGGGGAATCAAGAAGATGTGCCTCCGCAGCTCTAAGTTGGGCCAGAAGCTCATCTTTTTGTTTCATGAAGTCTTTTCTCAGACGGGAGCTAGCAGAAATACATTCCCCCCTGAAAAAAGCCTTATGGGCCTCCCACAAAGTGGAAACCTCCGTCACCGAACCCACATTTAATTCAAAAAATTCTGACAGCTTTTGTTGTAACTGGGCTTGTATCAACGGATCCTTAATCAGAGACTCGTTGAGACGCAAATGGCATGTCCTGGGGGCAGGAGCAGACAAAACAATATCGATCTCAATGTGTGCATGATCCGACCAGGCGATTGGGCCAATCTCGGAAGAGACCACGTATGAAAGCAAAGGAGCTGTTACAAAAAAATGATCCAATCTGGAGTAGATGCTTATGGGGCGGGGAATTAAAGGAGTACCCCCGTTGGGTCGGGTGCTTCACTCTCCATGTGTCAAAAAGATTATATGACCTGGTCAATTTGCGGAAAGATGCGGACAGCTTCTGGACAGCACTACTTGGGGAGTCTCTGTCCCTGGCCGGGGACATGCACACATTAAAATCTCCCCCCAATATCATGAAGGGATGGGAGATCATTTGAAGCTTCTCAAGAACAGTTGTAAGGAAACCAATCTCACCCACATTAGGGGCGTATATGTTAGCCAATGTAAACTGGGTGTTAAGGTGACTACATTCCAGGAGCACATACCGACCCCTAGGGTCCAAATGGGAGGAGAGGATACGTATCGGACAGGAACGCTTGAAAAGTATTGCTACTCCCGCCTTACCAGATGGGTCCGAAGCTACATAAGCTGTGGGGAAATGTTTGGACGCAAATTTAAAGGACCCCCCAGGTTTAAAATGAGTCTCCTGAATCATAATCACCCCCGCACTGGAGGATCTGAGCTCCCTTAAAGCTTGCCATCTCTTGCCAATGGAATTCAGACCCTTCACATTACAAGAATAAATCCTTAGAGCCAAAGGAAATCAGTCAGTAATACAGCTACTGTGACCCTGGGGCACACACAGACCAAACACCTATATGCACCACTGAGGTTGCTGTAGATCACACTGTTGATAAAAAGCGTTTGTCCAGAATTTACTTTGGAGCTTTTGTTTGTTTGGATGCTTGATTGTGCATAAGAAGCGGCCCCAGCTCTAGTCCCATCTTAGGACTTTCCAGACAAGGAACTATTGGTTACTGGATGTTATAACATAGTTTCTGGTACCTATTGAAATGGCGTACTCTACCTGATATTCGGGGACCGTTGTTAGTATTCACGTCACTACATGGATCACTGACCCTTCAAGACGCCTTAATAGATGACAATACCTATATTTGAACACCCTGGCACCTTTAATGCCTGAATTCGGTGGATGAATGTACTTATCGTGTTTCACTAGATTACACGACTGTATTACATTCTTCCCCCTCCCTAAAATCCTCTCTGTCTCGCCCTGAAGAAGCCCAACGGCGAAACGCGTAGGCGACTTCAAGGGATTTGCTCCAATACTCTTGTAACCTATAGGGTCACATTTTACCTATGTCAAGTATTTCTTTATATATTGTAAAATTGTACAATTCTTTATTTTTATTTTTGTATTAAAATATATCTTTTAACATACTTCCGCACTGCCTCAAAGTCCGCCATTCTTTCACTTTGTGATTGGATATTTTTTCTTTGCATATATACTATATACGGATGTGGCAAATGTGAGTGCTTTTCCTGTGTATTCTTTCCTTATATGTTTTTCACCCTTCTACCATCCCCCTTCTTTCCTTTTTCTTTTTCCCCCTTTCCTACTTTTTCTTTTCTTCCCCTTCCCCTTCCAAACCCCTTCCCAATTTTTTGATACAGCTACTGTAACATTTATCTTATCTAAACAGTAAAACATCCATGGTGCAAAACACATTGAATCACATAAGCTTGTAAGTTGAATTGGTGCAACAAAAAAGCACAGGATATCAGTGGGAGGTCAAAAAAAGACCTGAAAATACAAAAACAAAAAGAAAAAAAGAAAAAAAAAATAGAAAAAACAATTGAAAACACATTTGTTCGGAAAACCCTGTAGATACAAAAAACTCCAGGGAACCCAGACAATAGCCTGGGGTTAGGGCAGGAGGCATGGCAGGCAACGAGAACCGAGGGAGAGTGGGTCCCCTCCCTTCCAAACTTGACAGCCTGCGCCGAACCGTGAAGAAACATCAGGTATATGATCTGAAGGGCTGTCTGAGGAGGCAGTCACTTCTGAGGACAAGAACGGTCGAAAAGGACAAGGCCGAAAGAAGAAAAAAATAAAAAACCCAAGGGGGCAACAATGAAATATCTGGGAAACTTAAGTCACGGGCCTTGGGACCGAAACCTCATCCTACCACGAGAGGGAGGAAATAAAGGGGGCCAAAAGGGATCCTAGAGGGCAGGATGACTTCAGGTTTGAGATCTAAAGTGGTCGACCCGTTGTGGGGTGGAGAATGCTTTCCTTGACTTGCGCTGCAATGGGGTCCAGATCTTTGCCGGAGTCATCAGAGGTTTAGGGTTCAGTACAGGAAGTTGAAGATCTTCTTCAGGGACAGGGGGAAGACCCAGATTGCTCATGAAGGCATCACTCTCATAGAGATCCCTCAATGAGTACTGGACTCCATCTTTGAGAACAGATAGGCGGAAAGGGAACCCCCAGCGGTAAGGCACCTGGTGATTTTGCAGATGTGTAGTGACAGGCCGGAAGCTACGGCGTTTCGCCAAAGTGATGGGGGAAAGGTCGTTGAAGATCTGTATTTTGGCCTTTTTAAAGTCAATGCGAGATTTGTTGCGGGTCGCAACAGTAAGGGCTTCTTTGCTCTCATAATAATGGAAGCGAACAACAACATCTCTGGGGTTGGAGCCAGCAGGGGGCTTGGGAGCTAAGGATCTATGAGCTCGATCGAAACGCCAATTAATATCTGGGATGTGGGGCGCCAGGGTGACAAATAGGTCCAGAAGATATGGGCGCAGCTCCTTGTCTGAGACCGTTTCAGGGATCCCTCTGATCCGCAGGCTTTGGCATCTTTCTCTGTTCTCTAAATCCTCTTGTTGCAGTTGGAGTTGGGAGAGGGTATTTTTCATGGCAGCATTATCTTCCTCTAACACATGCACACACTGGGTAAGTTCGTCAAATTTATTCTCGAGTGTGTCTGTACGTTCCCCTAGCTGATCTATCTCCCTCCGGAGCTCCTGTGTAATTTTACCCACCTCTTTGGTGATGTTATGGGTCAGGTTCTGAAGAAGCGATTGTAGCTTGTGATCTAGAATGGCTACAGTGACCATATCTGTGGCCACTGCCGACAGGGCATGCTGGGATCCGTCATCCTCCGGAGGATCAGTTAGCATCGCTGAGCGGGAGTCGGAGATCTCTGGCAGGACAGTCGCGTTACTTGAGGCCGGGAATTGCGGCCTATACAGGAAGCGCTCCATTGTAGAGTTAGATCTCGTGGAAGGCGGCGGAACAAACCCTTTATATATGTCCTTTTGAAAACCAATCTTGCCCATATAATGGCGATGAAGGTTCGGGCAGATGCTCTATTCACTCCTGGGGCTGTGGTGGCTAAAGAAGCATTGCAGGAGCGGCGATTAGCGGGACGGGGACCAAAGTTCACCCCCTACATGTTCTCCATCTTCTAATGCTCACATTAACTTTTCTGACAAGATCCCAGGCATCTCAAAGCAGCAGGGTTCAGGCATAAATCACCTATTCAGGCTGTATGTTAAACCCCTTTTGTTTTTTCCTGTTTTCTTTTTCCCAGGAACCTTAGGAGGGGGATGTGGGGAGCAGTCCTAGTTTCTGGACAGTACCAGTGTAATTGCTGGAAACAAGCCTGGGGTGTGTGGGCCCCAGCAGCCACAGTACTGGAGGGAGCAGCAATATGGCCACTAATGGTGTGGAAACAAGGCCAGGTGTTAGCAGATAAGGCACTTCAATCTGCGGCCTATAAGGTCCTCTGTATTGGTGAGCTGGGGTTGTTAAGTTACAGGGCCCAGAATCAGTTCAGGAGAGGGTCGAGAGACTGCTGCAGGGCCTGGGGTGTAGCAATATGGCCGCCGCTCACCTGTATACACAGAGCGCCGTCTGCTGTAGTAAATGTTTGCCAGGCCTTTGATCTTCACCGCTCCATTCTGGATCCCCTCCAGGTCCGGGAGAGCCGCTGTGGATCGATCCGGGAGCGATCGCCGCTTGCCCCGTGTCCGCGGAACCCGAGCCCGGTGGATTTAGAGGTGCCGTAGGCCTCAAAATGGCAGCGGAGCACTCGTGGATGGTGCCGGCCTCGGCTCAATTTTCACCGCAATCCCTAGCCCCACGGTCTTGAATCAGGTAGGGACCTGCACAGGGGGAGCCCAGGAACTAGGGCAGGGGGATCAGCAGTTGTAACTCTGAAGTGCCGAGTCAGAATGGCTTCTAATGCGATCAGGCCTAGCGGAGCTCCTCCAGGACACGTCTCTCTCTGTGATTGTGTATTATTCAAAAGGGAAAATCATTGTGTGATAGTATTTTGTTTTGATGTCATTATCTACAGGAATGTCATTCTCTCTGAGTTAAGTCTATTGATGATGCGGTGCCGACATGTCTAGCTACGATTAGATAATTAGCCTCAGTGAGTGAATAGGGGGGTGGAGATGGCATTGTCCCTTTGATTACTGTCACATGCTTGTAACTGTATAAAAAGGCTGAGAAGAAAACAATAAAGTGTTCATATCTTTGGAAGCAATTACAGAGCTGAGTCTCGTCTTGATTATGGGAATTGATATGGATCGTGTATACAGTATTGTCAGAGTGTGTCGGATAAGCTTGTCGTGGTTGGATGGAAGGTCGTAAACGGTGGTAACCATTACAACTACCACCTGGGTCACCAAACATCTTCACAATGTCCCATGGAAGCGTTAAGCTCTCTATCTCCCAAACACTGGAGCGGAAGAGGAAGTACCCCCCTACCCACCCGCGATCCCTGGCCCTGAATGCCAGCATTTCCAAATTCCTGGCCTTTGAAATGCTGTCATTTCGTCTGGTGGAGGCACAGAGTTTTAAAAGCCTGATGGCATTGGCTGTCTCACAGTACGTTGTGCCCAGCCGCCACTACTTTTCCATCCCTTCCCTGCACAACCAAGTGGGGATAAAATCAGGTGTGCACTGCACAACGCCATCTGTGCCAAGGTCCACCTAACTACGGATACATAGACCAGTAAGCACAGTCAGGGACGTTATATCTCCCTAGCAGCACACTGGGTAAATACAGTGGCGGCTGGGCCTGAGGCGGATAGCAGTTTGGCGCATGTCCTTCCACCACGAGGATTGCAGGGCGCTTCAGTTTGCCTCCTGTTGCTAACTCCTCCTACTCCGCTTCCTCTACCGCCTCCTCATCCGGTCAGCATAACACATTCACTACCAACTTCAGCACAGCCATGGGTAAACGCCAGCGGGCAGTTATAAAACTTTCCTGTTTGGGGGAAAAACCCCACACCACGCAGGAGTTGTGGAGGGACATGGAACAACAGACCGATGAGTGGTTGGCATCAGTGAGCCTTAAGCCGGGCCTGGTGGTGTGCGATAATTGGCAAAATCTCGTAGCAGCTCTGGGCCTAGCTGTTTTGACGCACATCCTTTGCCTGGCGCATGTGCTGAATTTGGTGGTGCAGAAAGTGTGGGCTGTCTGTGCGCACTTTCGGTGTTCTCACCCTGCTGCTGCTCACCTGGCAGCGCTGCAGCGTAACTTCGGCCTTCCCACTCACCGCCATATATGTGACGTGCCCACAAGGTGGAACTCCACCTTGCACATCCTGGCCAGACTGTGCGAGCAGCAGGCGATAGTGGAGTTTCAGCTGTAGCACGCATGAGTCGCTCTGCGGAACAGAATCACTTCATCACCAATAACTGGGCCTCCATGCGAGACCTATGTGCCTTGTTGCGATGTTTCGAGTACTCCACCAACATGGCCAGTGCCGATGACTCCGTTCTCAGGGTGACTATCCCAGTTCTATGCCTCCTTGAAAAAACGATTTGGGCGATGATGGAAGGGGATGTGGCACAGGAGGAGAAGGAGGAATCGGGATCATTTCCAAGGCTTTCAGGGCAGTCATTCACAAGTGGCTCCGAGGGTGGGTTCCTGCACCAACAAAGGCCAGGTACACAATTGTCCAGCAAGGGCACAGTTCTGGAGGATGATGAGGAGGAGACGGAGGAGGAGGAGGAACCATGTTCACAGCAGGGTGGCACCCAGACCAGCTAATGGCCATCACTGGTGCGTGGCTGGGGGGGGGTACAGAGGACACAGATGATACACCTCCCACAGAGGACAGCTTTTCCTTGCCCCTGGGCAGCCTGGCACACATGAGCCATTACATGCTGCAGTGTCTCCGCAATGACCGCCGTGTTTCGCACATTTTAACAGGTGCTGATTACTGGGTGGCCACACTGCTGTATCCCCATTACAAGGACAATGTACCGTCCTTAATTCCCTCACTGGAGCGTGATCGCAAGATGCGTGAGTACAAGCACACGCTGGTAGACGCGCTGCTGGTGGAATTCCCACCTGACAGCGGGGGCACAGTGGAAGCACAAGGCGAAGGCAGAGGAGAAAGAGGTCGCCAACGCAGCCGGGGCATCGCCAGCCCCTCAGAAGGCAGGGTTAGGATGGCCGAAATGTGGAAAAGCTTTGTCAGCACGCCAAAACAAACAGCACAGGCACCATTTCAGGAACATGGTGGAGCAGTATGTGTGTACACGCCTACACGTACTGAATGACGGGTCAGCTTCTGGGTCTCCAAATTGGGCACATGGCCTGAGCTTGCCCTTTACGCCTTGGAGGTGCTGGCCTGCCCTGCAGCCAGTGTATTATCTGAACGTGTATTTAGCACGACAGGGGGCGTTCTCACAGACAAACGCAGCCGCCTGTCCAGAGCCAATGTGGACAAGCTCACATTCATTAAAATGAACCAGGCATGGATCCCACAGGACTTGTCCATACCCTGTGCAGAATAGACATGTATACCGGCCTTACCCAGCCATTCTTGTATTTTTGATCTAAAAGCGAAACCATACACAGGTTCTCTGGCTAATTAAGGTGCTAATTAAACTCACTTGGTGCCTTATCGACATTAATTAGCCCCAGATTATGTGTTTGGGTTTAAAGGGATGAGGTGGCAACCCTAGATCTTTCTCACTATTTTGGGGTGTACCCTAATTTAAAAAATAAATTAAAAACAAAAACCTGTGTTGGCTACCTTGTCCTCCTCCACCGCCGCTTCAACCTACACCGCCGCTTCAACCTACACCGCGACCTCAACCTCCTACTCCATATGGACCTCGTCCTCCTAGGTCAAAATTATTTTACTTTTTATTTTTATTTTTTTATGTTATTTTAAGTTATTTCCCTATCCACATTTATTTTCAGAGTACTTGCCATGCTCTTACCAACATTTTGCTGCCATTTGCAGCCCTCTAGCCCTTTCCCTTAGTCTTTTAGAGACATTTTAGTAGTCAAAAGTCCGGGTCCACATTGACTTCTATGGGGTTCGGGGTCAAGTTCGGGTCCCGAACCCGGACTTTCTTCCGAAGTTTGGCCGAACATCCAGGTGTCCGCTCCACTCTAGTTATTAATGATTTATTAAAGGTCACCAAAAGTCACTCAGCCCTCCTACAACACCCAAATAACACAGGACTGGTCTCGTTGGTTAGTGCTACGTTTGTGCTGTTTTGTGCTGCTAATATTTCCGGTCTATCTTTTTAATCGTTTTTTCGTTAATGATTTATCAAAGGACACCAAAGGTCCCTCAGTCCCCCTACAATGCCCAAATAAAACAAAACTGGTCTTGTTGGTTAGTGCTACGTTTGTGCTGCTAACATTTTTATTTGTTTTTTATTTGTGGTTTTTAAGGTATAACAGTTTATTTAAATTTTTTAAACCCCACTCACTTTGCCCACCTTACAATCAGCACAAATAAAAACTCAGGTGTCTTTCTTTAGTGCTAACTTTGTGCTGTTTTGTGCTGCTAAAATTTCTGTTCTATCTGTTATCGTTTTTGCGTTAATAATGATTTATTAAATGGCACCAAAGGTCACTCAGCCCCCATACAACACCCAAATGACAGAAAGCTGGTCTCGTTGGTTAGTTCTACGTTTGTGCTGCTAAAATTTCTGTTCTATCTTTAATAATTTTTGCGTTAATGATTTATTAAAGTTTACCAAAAGTTACTCAGCCCCCCTACAACACACAAATTACACAAAACTGTTTCTGAGATATTAAACACTCTACTTAATGTAAGCCCCGCCCACTTTGCACCCCATGTTGCTGAATTTGAAAAACAAACACGCCATTTGTTTGTGCCGCGTTTGTGATGGTTTATGCTGCAAAAATAAACTTTTGTGCCTCTTTGATTTCAGAGATTATATTTGATGAAACCCTGCCCACTTTGCACCCATGTTGCTGAATTTTTAAAACAAATACGCCATTTATTTGTGCCGCGTTTGTGCTGCAAAAATAAAAGTTTCTGCTGCCTTGGTTTCTGAGATATTGTGTGTTATAGCTGTTGAAACCCCATGTCCAGAAGATCTCACAGCGCAGGTAGCAACTTAGCTCCCCTGCAGGTGCTGGACGAGATAACAGATGTGAACAGGCTGCTTTCCCAGCTCAGGGCGGAGGAGGCTTCCAGAGTCGAGGAGTGGCTACAGGAGCATCTGTCCTGCGAGATTGAGTCAGGGACAGGGGGGCAAGAGTCCCTACGAGCTCACCGGTCTCGGCCCTAGGGAACCACTTCTCTCTGGTCTCCTTTTCCAGAGCTCGGTGCTACAGTTGGAGTCCCAATGCGGGCCCCTTCAGGACCACCTGTGAAGTTATAGGCTGCGCCTGCAGATGGTGCTCCTGGAGGAAATCACTTTCATCATCGGAGCTCGGAGGGCGGGGCTTCCTAGGCTGTCTGTCTCATCAGGATCAGGAACAGGCGGGCTCCTCCCCCAGCGATGAGTCAGCAGGGGCAGAGCCTCGGTGGGGGAATCATGCTGCTACAGCCCCCTGGCCCTTTACCTTCATCAGCCGGTCGCTCTTCCAGAACCAGCCAGCACCAGGTGATGTCGGAGGTGCGAAGCAGCGGCGTGTGAGACCAGTGGCACTCCGGTAAGGTGACCCAGAAATCGGTGGGTGGATCTGGTGCAAGCATCCAGGGCCACTGCTCCTGTTGTGCTACCGGAGAGGAGAGAAGTGGAAAGATTGGAGGGCAAGTTTTCCGCTTCAAAGGGGGGGGAGACACACGGACACCCTGCATCGATGGAGTCAGGACCTGTGGCTGGTGGGATACTTCCTAGGCAGCCTGATAAGTCTACTACTTCTAACATGTCTGTTTTCTGCTGTTGATAATGTGTGTCTAGGGGGGGGTGTCCTGTCCCGCTCGTAGTTGGCAGCTCCATGGTCTAACTTTCCCATGCTTTCTGCCCCTTCTAGTGAGGGCCGTGGTCACGCCACATCTAGGTCAGATGAGGGGTTGCAGGGGTTCCTTTTGGGTTTGAGGGAGCTGGTCCAGCTATTTGAACCAGAAACAATTGCCCATTGAGGGACAAGGCCGAGTCGTCGAGGGAGGCCGTTACCAAACACGATTCAGTCAGATTGGCCGACTCTGAAATGTGAGGTAGCCTCTGGGTGCGCACCTAAAAAAAAATTATGTGGAGATATTCTCTCTGCTACCCCTGGACATTTTTTATCTGGATAGGGTTAAGCCAGAGGGGAGCAAAAAGGAGGATGAATAAAAACGGCGGTACAGGCTTATCCCGCGGCCTTTCCCTAATTTGCAGCAGGCTTTTGCCATTAGGGCAAGTGTGATTGGGGAGAAAAATCCGGAATTCGGCTATCAGTGAGGCCTACAGTGTCTATTGGGAATCCGCATGTTTGAGTAGAGATCTATCCGCCCATCCTTGCGGTGGGACCACAAGGACATTAGTTTGTGGATGTGACTTATGACCTCAGCGCGGGCCTCTAATCAGTTTTTTCCAGGGGATCCGGTGGCACATCTACCCCCGGACAACCAGCCGTAAAAAAGAGGCAGTATAGTGAGGGCTCCTGCAAGTTTGGGGGGCTTGCCATTACCAGCACGAGTGCTCCAGGTGCAGAGGTTTGCATCCTTTGTCCCACTGCTTCAAGCAGGGGAAGGGCCATGTCGACAAGTCTGTTAAAAAAAAGGGATGACGCCAGTGAGGGTTGGGACCGGATGCCTTTGATCGATATCAGGATTGGGAGGCTGCTCGATTGTTAGGCGTGGGTTTCTCTGAAGGCTTTCACATACCTTGTTCCCTGGCCTCTGTTCCACCTGTGTCCTAGAACTTGCATTCAGCCTTGCAACATCCTGCAGTGGTTTCTGAGAAATTGCATTTGGCCGCATGGGTGGCCCTTTCCCCTCGCAGCCTTTAGCGGATTTGGTGACCTAGCCCCTGGGGGTCGTGCCTAAAAAGGACCTTAAAGTGCGTTTTCATGGTAACAATCTTGAGGTGGTACTGGTCATCAACCGTGTCACAGCCTCATCGCCACCTGTGGTCCAACTTTTTCAGCACCTGGTGTTACGTTGTCTACAGTTAAATGTTTTTCTTTATGCTGTTCACCTCCCAGGAGTTGAGAACAGCTTAGCTGACGCATTGTCTCACTTTCAGTGGGGCAGGTTCTGGGAGTTGGCACCGGCAGTGGAGCAACGCAGGGTCCCTTGTCCCGATTGCCTTGGAGTCGTCTCCGGATGGATCAGACAGTGAGTGTGTGACATGAGCTGGGCAGCCTATAATAAATGATAGCTAGAGTGGTTGTCTATCCTGCAGCAGGCTGAGGTGGAGCAAGAGGGCCCGGAGGTGAGGTTGTTGGTCCTTTACTTTGTTTTACATAAACCTTGAAGAGGGGGTGTTGGTGTCAGTCGTGAGGCAAAAATTGTCAGGATTAGCATTTTTCTTCAAATTGCAGGGCTGTCGTGATTTCTCGAAAGATTTTTGGGTCCGACGGGCTCTAAAGCGGTATCGTAGGTCTCAGAAGCGCAGGGATTCCAGGCACCATGTTTCGTTTGATATTCTACAAAATGTTTTAGCCCAGTTGGTTTCCCTGTGCTCCTCAGCCTATGAGGTCTCTGTTTAAAATGGCCTTCTCTCTGGCATTTTTTGGGGCTTTTGTGATTAGCGAACTAGTCAGCCCCTCCATTTGTGCAGAGCCAACACCTGTCGGCCTCAGTAGGGCGGGAGCCACTCAAGGGATCAACAGCTTTTTCAGAGCGGTATTACCTCTTCCTTCCAAGAGGGTCCATGGGGGTATGTTGGATCGGGAGGTCACCTGTGGGGAGAACAGGGTATCCTTGCTTTTGCGATGGTCCAAAACGAATCAGGCTGGTAGGGGCAGGAAGGTTCAGATTTTTTCTGTGCCAGCTTTGCCCTTGTGTCCGGTGGGTGCTGTCAGAAAGTTTCTCACAGTGCGCCTGGATTTGGCTGGGTATTTTTGGTAACATTCAGAAGGGTCCCCCTTGTCCAGTTTTCAATTCATAACAATTTTTCGTAAATGTTTAAGGGCATTGGGTTTGGAGGAGAAAGAATTCATCTCGCACTCTTTCCAAATTTGGGCGGCCACGGAAGCTGCCAGGTGTGGGTTGGATGATGAAGCAGCCAAGTGTATTAGTAGGTGGGAATCGAGGAGGTTCCAGCTATATGTTCATCCGCATCTGTTATCTGATTGGGGGGGGGGTAGGTTATTTTGTATGTGTTCTGTGCTGGTAAGCCTGTGTTTGCATGCTTGTTTGGTGTTATTTGTGGTGTTGTTTCTTCTCTTTCAGGTGGTGTGATGACCTTGTCAGGATACTGGGCTACTCCTATGTGTTTTGGGGGGCCAGGCGAGCAGACGTTAGGCCCAATTGTAGGCAACTAGGCATTTTTAGGCAGGAAGCTTGTGTCCGCTGGTTGGGGGTACCAGGCATGCTGTTGAGCATAATGGTGCTGGAAGTGCATTGCTTTGCACGACTGGTGCTACATTTCAGCGGCAATGATTTAGGACTGAGGTCCATGTTAGACATCATTCGTGATGTCAAGTTTGATTTCCTGGGGCGCCGCATGGCCTTCCCGGATATGCTTTCTTCCCAGAAGGTCAATAGGGAGGTAAGCAGATTTGTAGTTATGAATGGGTGCCTTGTTATCTGGCATTTGGAACTGGAAAACTATACTGAAGATACCTTTGGGGTGATGGGGTACACCTCAATGTGGTGGGAATTGATTTGTGGGCCCTGGGGTTGCAGGATGGTATTCAGAGAGCTTTGAGGGTGTGGAGCGGCACTAAAGGGTAAGGTCTTCTCCTTGTGCGATGTGGCAGAGGTTGGTCTTTGCTGGCGAATGAAGAAACCTTGGATAAAGAAGGATTCAGGATCCATCCGTGGTAACGGTCCCTCTGGTATATTCCAGGTAATGGTGGTTTAGCTGGAATTGGTTAAAGGGTGCACTGCGATTAGTGGGTTATCTCCGAGCCAGTATGTTGGCTGGAGGTCTAGTATAGTAAAAGGTACTGCAGTACATTCTGGAAAATACAATAGTTTGGGGTTCCTGCAAATACCAAAACGATTATTGACTGATGGGTTGTTGGTTTAATAAATGTTTTTTTACGGTTTATGTTCATTTAAGTTTATTTGTTAATAAAGAGGCTCCTACAGCCAATTTTTTTACTCAATTTATGGTGTGGTATCCATTAATGGGATTTAATGGTACGGGTGGGATGGAGTATGGGGTTGGTCTTGCAGTTATTGGCTAAGGATAGAACATCTGTTCTACAATGGTCATGCCTTTTCCAGGGTACAGTATGAAGTGCAGTGCCCGTTAAAGTGGGAGGAGCATTACATTAAGGAAACTCAAGCTGAGTATAATGCCGCATACACACGATCAATTTTGGGATGTAAAAAAACGTTGTTTTATCTCACGAAACAAAACAACGTTTTTCAAACTTCATTTTAAAAAACGACGTTGCCTACACATCTAATAAGCCACTGTATCTAATATTTAGAGACTCATTAATGACAGGAATAGTACCACTGGATTGGCATAAAGCCAATGTGGTGCCCATATTTAAAAAGGGAACAAAGTCTTTACCTAGTAACTATAGACCTGTTAGTTTAACTTCTATAGTTGGGAAGATACTGGAACGTTTAATAAAAGACCACGTGGATGAGTTCTTGCTGGAAACTATTTAAGCAGCAGACAGCATGGATTCATAAAAGACAGAAGTTGTCAGACAAACCTGATTTATTTTTATGAAGAGGTAAGTAAAACCCTGGACAGAGGCGTAGCAGTGGACGTGGTATACTTGGATTTTGCAAAAGCGTTCGATACAGTTCCCCACACACGGCTCATGTGTAAGGTAAGGTCTACAGGATTAGATATATCAGTTTGTAAATGGATAGAAAACTGTCTGAAAGACAGAATTCAGAGAGTTGTGGTTGATGATTCTTAGGCGGCGTACACACGAGGGGACAGATTTGTTCAAATGTGTCGGCCCGACCGTTTCCAGCCGACGCAGCAAATCTGTCTGTTGGTCTGCTGTGCGTACACACGAGCGGATAGAAATCTCCCCGGACCAGAACGCGTGCACGTAAACCACGTACGACGTCACTATAAAGGGGAAGACCAAAGCTTACGGCGCCGCCCTCTGTTCCTCTTTTGCTAGTAACGTGTTAGCAAAGGTTTGGTTAGAGCCGATTCGCGCTTTTCGGTCTCCGCGCTTTACAGGTCGTATTCTCGGGTTCAGTGTGTGCTTGTGGGTGCGTATTTGGCAGTCAGTGCTGGCTGTCAGGTCGTTTCTGCTTTGCAGTGGCGTTCTGTCCGCGGGTATCTGTTTGTCGAGCGTATTTTGCAGGTCTTGCTGGATTAGGGGGTGCTTTCTGTGAGTGTGTTCTTGACTGACCAGCCGGCCGGTTTGAAGCCATTATGGAGCAGCAGCGTAACTTTGCTAGAGTTCGTGCTGGATATGGGCTTGCTTCTGGATGTTATAATTATTCCAGACCTTTGGCCAGGAACAGGGGGAGGAGGAGTTCCTGGGCCAAGAATTGGTTGCGCCAGCGTGACCGATTCTCTCATATGCCTCTGCTTAGGGAAATCCAGGAGAATAATCCTGATGACTTCAGGAACTTTCTCCGTATGACGGACCCCGTTTTCAACCGTCTGCTGGATCTTCTGTCCCCCTATATCACGAGGCAGGACACTGTGATGCGCCAAGCGATCACGGCCGAGCAGAGGCTTATTGCCACGTTGCGGTACCTGGCGACTGGGAGGAGCCTGCAGGACCTCAAGTTCTCAACAGGCATCTCTCCCCAGGCGCTTGGGATCATCATACCGGAGACGTGTTCTGCTGTCATACAAGTCATGCAGGAGGAGTATCTGAAGGTATGTTTCCTCTTTTCTGAAGCTCACATTCTCTGTCTTTATAAATGTGATTATTTTTTTTGGTTTGGCATTTGTTCCCTATAATGACCATGCTTTTTCCATGCTGAGTGTTGAATGTTGCCTTTTCTCCCCATGCATGCATGTTGTTAAGCTTTCCATGTTCTTTTTGTTGGCCTACCTACATATTTTTTCCTTGCATGACTATTAACCTGTCCAGCATGCTATCCTAGGGACAAACACACCTAGCCTTTTTTTTTTTGGTGTGTGTGGCATATTTTTCTTTGCTGCATTGTAGTTCAACCCCAACCCCCCCTAAAATGTTGCCCCATCAGAGGGGTGGGGAGTGTGATAATAAGTGGGTTTTTTTAGTGGCCACAACTCCACCCCAATAATAAGATAAAATTGTTAATACTGTGTGATGGTGCACAAGTATGGTTTTTGTATTGTGTTTGCAATGTTTATGTGCCTAAGTACTATTTATGTTTATTTTTTTTGTCCCCACAGTTTCCCTCCACGCCACAGGAATGGCAGACTGTGGCTTCCCAATTTGCCCTGCGTTGTGATTTTCCAAACTGCGGAGGAGCAATAGATGGGAAACACGTCCGCATAGTGCCACCAGCCCGTTCGGGGTCCTACTATTTTAACTACAAAGGTTTTCATAGTATCGTGTTGATGGCGGTGGTGTCGGCACAGTACGAATTTTTGTATGTGGACGTGGGGAAGAACGGCCGGCTGTCTGATGGGGGAGTGTTTGCGCGGACTGAATTTTACAACCGTCTACAAACTGGTGGTCTTGAACTGCCACCGGATGAAGACAATGTGGAAGGACTTCCGTTTGTTTTTTTAGCGGACGAAGCTTTCGGGCTTGGACCTCACCTCATGCGGCCTTTTCCCCAGAGGACTCTTACCCCGGAGAGGAGGGTGTTCAATTTTAGGCTAGCCAGGGCCCGGAGGGTAGTCGAGAATGCCTTTGGGATACTCGCCAGCCGGTTCCGCCTGTTCCTGACAGCGATAAATATGGCGGAATATAAATTGAACCATATTGTTTTTGCCTGTTGCATATTGCATAATTTTTTACGCAGGCATTCCCAGACGTACCTACCCAACATCGGTGCTGAGGCAGGACTACCCTCAGATACCCTTCCTGGGCTGGACACTGGTCGCGCTGGCTCGGTCACCCAATCTGCTCGTGAGGTACGCGACAAATATGTTGAGTACTTCATGGGCCGGGGGGCCATAGCTATGCCAGATCATATTTCTTTCTAATTCGGCCCCCAAAAGAAAGAAATATTACAAAATATAATAAATAATTTGACCATTGGACTCTATATACAGTTGTTTGTCATTATTGCTTTTTCTATTTATCTCTGTCTTCTTGGTTCTGAAACTAGTGCACTTCTAGTGCCAAATGTAGTTGTCATGTTTTAGTAAATAACCACAATTGGACATTACAGCCATACCCCACTTTTAAGTCCACAATAGAAGGGTCACTTCTGCACACAAACCAATGAGATACCAGCATTTATAAAATCTGGCTTAACTGAACAAGCTGGTGTTGGAAGAATATTGTTTTTTACGCAGAAGTGAGGCTGATATTGTGATTTGCAGCGGTAAGAACTAAACGCTAGTGTGTACTTAAAACCGGGTTTATGGCTGTAGTTACAAGTCACTCATCTACAAACTGGGTATTCAGCATATATAAACAACAAGCCACTCATGTTAGCGTACAAAATTTTTTATCAACAATTTTTGGGTTTGCCACCATGTAACATTTTTGGAGTAAAAACATTTTTTTTTTTTTTTAAATTTTTTATGCAAAAATATGGATTATACCAAACATTTTTTTTAGAAAAAATATAAAATATTTTTCAAAACCACTAAAAATACTAAGTACAACAAGGTCATTACTACAACAGTCTCCCAATGTCACCCCGGAACACAACAAACTTGGAAGATGCACACATTCTTGTGTGTGAGTGAGAGGGCCCAAAAATGAGGATTATATCAAATGTCCACATGTGCTATCTGGCATCATGGGTGATCAATGCATGTGTTTTGTGGGTGCAAACCCTTCCCTCTTACCTGCTTGAGAAGGGAGGAAGGGGGTGTACCCACAAAGCAAAGACAATCCATAACCTGTGATGGCAGATAGCACATGTGGACACACTGTGTGTGCATCTTTCTATTTTTATAAAACATTTTTTTTTTGTTTGCAAGACGGATGGGTGATGGGGGGGGGGCCGGGCAGGGGGATTTAGTCTTTGATACGGCCCATCATATCAATAATATTTTTGTAATTTTGTTCAATTACAACCATTGTTTGCCTCATATTATCCATCTCTGTGCTACACTCCATAATTTGTTGGATGACAATTTGTGCACTTGCACGTGAAAAAGGTGGACTACTGGATGTGCTTGCAGCATCTTCATCCCCTATAAAAAAATAAAATAAAAATACATTAGTAATGTGCAGGCCTATCTACATCTCTTTCTCCCTGTGTGAAGCTGCGGTGACACTGACCTGTTGTGCTACTAATCTCCACCTCTCCATCATCCACAACTTCGCCTTCTTCCACAATCAATCCTTCTTCAATAACTCCTCCTTCTTCAATAACTCCTCCTTCTTCTATAACTCCTCCTTCTTCTATAACTCCTCCTTCTTCAATAACTCCTCCTTCTTCTACAACAACTCCTTCTTCAATAACTCCTCCTTCTTCTACAACAACTCCTTCAATAACTACTCCTTCTTCTTCACCAACTCCTTCTTCTTCACCAACTCCTTCTTCTTCACCAACTCCTTCTTCTTCACCAACTCCTTCTTCTTCACCAACTCCTTCTTCTTCACCAACTCCTTCTTCTTCACCAACTCCTTCTTCTTCACCAACTCCTTCTTCTTCACCAACTCCTTCTTCTTCACCAACTCCTTCTTCTTCACCAACTCCTTCTTCTTCACCAACTCCTTCTTCTTCACTAAATACTCCTTCCACATTTGCGTCTTCCTCATCTCTCCCTTCCACCACTCCTTCTTCTACCTGGTCCTCCTCCTCCACATGGCTAGATTTTTTCTTATGAGAGAGTTTGGGCCTCCTTGCGTCCTCCAATTTCTGTCCTGTTCTTTCCCCTAGAAATATCAGAAAACAAAAGGTATACTTATCAGCACACAGATATTTGAGGAGGGCATTAATAAATCATAATCATTGTGTCAAAGTGTTTTATAAACTTTGGATTATTGTCTTCCGCCACCAAACCTTAACCTTTGTTTTTCTAATGACTTCTCCCAAGCTGTGCTAATTACCCTTTTTAGCGAAGGGACACACATGGAAGCAGGGCCGGACTGACAACTCATGGGTCCCCCGGGCAATAGAATATTAGGGGCCCCCAGGCTTACAAATGCCCACTAAGCCAGGTGGCAGTATAGAGGCGGGGCAGCTACAATCTCAGTCAGTAGTTTCACATCAAAAGCATGTAGGCTTTGGACATATCAGGGACAGATGAGCTAAATTAGCAGATTTTTACATACTGTCCCTGGTTGAAATGAGCCTGGCATCTCTGATGGGGCCCCCTAGGGGCATGGGGCCCTCGGGCAGTGTCCGATTTCCTCAGTGGTCAGTCTGCCCCTGCATGGATGCCCCTCCCTAAAAATTAGGTGTCACAGACTGTTAAAAATGAATCTCATTATGGGGGAGACACAGGTGCTCTTGAGTCCAGATGTGAATCCAGCTGCTTATTATCACTGTGTGAATGTGAATGAATCCTGTTTGTCTTTTCACATTCAAATCAGTTAGGAAATCTACATAATTTTATCCAAAATGTGTAATAACTTTTCTCTATAAATGCCAAATAGCCATGTCCTGGTGTGCTGTTCCTTAGGACATAGTATGTGGATGAAACGAGGTGATTGACCGATGTTTCTAAAGAACGATCGTGCATAACTTCTTATTTGGTGTGTGTGTGTGTGTTTTTTTTTCATATTACAGGAAATATCCAAAAATAATTCTTCCAAAGTACAACCATTCCAACAAGGCACATGCATAAATATACATATCAAACAATGATATCACACAATTGCAAAACCCCCCCCCCCCCACAAAAATAATACCTACTTTTATCCAGGATTTTCTTTATCTTCCGAAACTGGTGTGGCTCACGCAACTTCAAATCGGACCAGCGCTTGCGTAGCTGCTCTTTGGACCTGCTCACCCCAAAGATCTCAGTAAGCCTCTTCGCCACCTTGTCCATAATTTTGGCCTTACGGCGGTTCGGGGTGCTGTATGGGCCATAATCCCCATCATAATCCTTCCTGCGCAGGATGTGTACCATCTCCACCATCTCCTCCAAACTCATATTTGTGGCCTTGTACCGTTTGCTCCTTGAGCGTGACGTTCCTGGTTGTGTCCCTTCCTGATCCTCATGAGCGGGTAATGCTCGCTCGTGGGACATGGCCATCTTTTCGTTTCCCACTGATAAGGGGCGTGGAAAAGAGGAAAAGTTCCGTCATGGGCGTGGACGAAGGCGGCGTTTCACGCATGCGCGGATGAATACATCGTGTTTACGCGGAGCTTACGCGCGCGTTAAAACGATGACATACACATATGCCGGTAACTTGCAATATGAGGCCCTGGATGTTGAAATGGGGGGGTTAAAAACGGGTGGAGACATTGCGAACGAAGAGGGCGGCAGTATAGCTTTGCGCGGCCTATATAAGGAGATCGACGTGATTACGTCGGTTACGCGGAGATTACTCGAGCGTACGCGAGGAGCTACAGACACGAAGGTAAATTACAACATGGGATCAGCAGAGGCGTCTCAACTTTGAAACCCCATGTGGGGGTGGGGGTTTGGAATGTTGTTAGGAGCGTTTGCGCTATTTAGGTAGCTTGGGGCCACCAATGCAAGTTTTGGACAAAAATGATTGAACACATCACTACATATATATATGACAATGCTCTACCTCTTTATTTTTGTCTTGTGGATTCACATCATGCATGTATTGTTCTGTATTGTTTGGGCAGAGGTAATTAGGTTGTGTATTAGCTCCTCAATGCTGTGTGAGGTGCATGATATCTACACAATAACTAGTGGCTTCATTTTTGGAAAAATAAAAAAATTGTGGATGATTAAAGAGATGGCATGTATTTATTTTCATGTTACCAAAGGGTCTGCATGTTCCAAAAATGAATTGCACAACAATGGAGTGGAGCTGGCCAGCATTGTATCAGCAGGACACATTGGGGGTTATTTACTAAAGGGAAATCCAGTTTGCACTGCAAGTGGACTTGGAAGGGCATTCTCCATAGATGTGGAGGGGAAGATCTGAAATGAAGGGAAGCTCTGCTTATTTTATCAACCAATCAGGTGGAGGCTAAAATTGAATATATATTTTTTCTTGCATGTCCCCTTCGGGCTACAGCGATTGCATTTCCAAGTGCACTTTCAGGCAGTGTACTTTCAAGTGCTTTTGCAGTGCTAAAGTGATTTTTTTCTTTAGTAAATAACCCCCAATGTGTTTGTATACTAGTTCCACAATGATTGTACACATACATATTCAGAAAATGATAAAGCTGAGCCATTTTTCTTGTGGGTTTTAATACATTTTTATTTGTATATTCTAGAGCATTAATCTGAACCTAGAAAAAAAAAGAGAGAGATGGACCAGTTGGCTATTCAAGAAAACACACTTAAATTAATAGAAATATATAGAGAAAAGGCTAATCTATGGGATACCAGGCACCCAGGCTACCCCAATAAGAACCTCAGAGCAGACACTCTACAAGAGATAGCAACCTACATGCAGACGTGGGTTCCATCCTGCACAGCAAACATGGTGAAGGATAAAATGAGCAATCTCAGGAGCACCTATCGTAAGGTATATAAAGAGGTTAAAACCAAACGATCTGGATCAGCAGCAGATGCGCAAAAGGAGCCCAGGCTGTGGTACTTCCGCGAGCTTGCATTTTTGGATGATGAACTGGAGGGCCGGCCATCACTTTCCAATCTTCCTTCCAGCCTTCCTCCCACGCTTCCTTGCAGCGGAACTTCCCAGGATCCCCACGCCCCTGCAGAGCCAGAGGAGGGCCTGGCTGACATGGACCCAGATCTGGCGATCTTCAGTGAGGTATAGTAGTTTCATAAATATTTATTTGCTTCTAATTTGGGTTTGATTCTTGAGTTAGTATTGTTAAAATTGTAACGTTTGGACCAACAAAAAAAGGCGTGTGCAAAAAACTAGGGATCTCAGGGATGCCAACTGAGGGGTCTGAAGGACAGGCAGGTCTATTTAAATTAAGAAAACAAAAAGAGTCTAGAGCCAAATAATGTGTGTGTGTGCTTGATTGAGCAAAATATTACAACATGTCCCTTTTTTTGATACAGGAAGAGGCCAGCCAGGAGGTGGCAGCTCCTCAGGACCATGTCAGCCAGGGGGAAGGGGTGAGTGGCAGCCAGGAGGAGGCTGGGCCGAGTGGAAGTCAGCATGTCCCCAGGCTCAGCACCATAAGCCAGGTCCCTCCCCTCCAGATGAGGCGACCAGGCCAAAAGAGGCGGATGAGGCAGATGGAGGAGGAGAGCCTCAAAATGATGAGGGAGGCTGCTGAAATAATGCGGGCCCCCCTCAACCCCACAGAAGCCTTCAGTGCCTCTGTGGCTCATGAACTGAGCCAAGCGGAGGAGGATCAAAGGGACCTGGCTAAGGACTTAATAAATAAGGTCATCTTTTGGATGCACAGGGGCATGCTGACCCGGGACACAGACCTCAGTGACCCAGCCCAGCCTGCTCCCCATCTTTTGCCTCCTGCTGCCACATCATCAGCACCTGCAAGGGGCCATGGATGGGCCCGTGGACGTTTCGCTGCAAGGCAGCCAGGAAGGAAGGCTGGAAGTAAGAAGAGAAGGTGATTACCTGCCTTCCAGTTCATTATTCTAAAATGTAAGCTTGTTGGAGTACCACAGCTTGGGTTTCTTTGCTCATTTGCTGCTGATTCAGATTTGATTTGTTTTGTGTCTCCTGAGATTGTTCATTTTATCCTTCATCATGTTTTGTGGAATGCACAAGTCTGCATGTAGGTTGCTATCTGATCAAGTGGTGCAGATCATGTTTATTTTAATTTATTTTCTTGCCAAAATAAATGGCTTTTTGTATTTACGTTAAAACCTTGTCTATTGTGTTTTCTACTGTGGTGATTATGCCCCAAACCTACTAAAACTACAAGGTGGAATTTTGGAAGGACACAAACTCCTGGGTGGGGGGGTAGGTTAGGAGTGACAACTTGGTAACCCATGGAAAAAAAAGCAACAAAAACAACAAAAAAATGCATTGAAAAAAAAGTACAACAAATCCAAAAAAATGCATTGAAAAAAATGATCAAACAAAATAAAATAAAAAAGCATTGAAAAAAAGGTACAAAAAATCCAAAAAAATGCCTTAAAAAAAATGATCAAACAAAATAAAATAAAAATGCATTGAAAAAAAGGTACAAAAAATCCAAAAAAATGCATTGAAAAAAATGATCAAAAAAAATAAATAAAAATGCATTGAAAAAAAGGTACAAAAAATCCAAAAAAATGCATTGAAAAAATTGTTCTAAAAGAATAAAGAAAAACATTGAAAAAAAAGGTACAAAATAAACAAAAAAATGCATTTAAAAAATAGATCCAAATAAAAATTATAGTCATGTGGAGGAAAGCTCAAAACAATTAGGAGATGCAGCAAAAAAATAATTATAAAAAGACAACGCGATATACTACAATCAAACTTTGCTAGATTGGGACAACTCAGTCTATATAAATGGCATCAGCAATAGAACAGCTTGATTATAGCAAGAGAACGAAGAAAGGCAATAAACGATACAATATAGATAGTTACAATGACGAATGTGCCAACTCACAAACAAACACGAGGTTTACCTAAACGAGCGCTCCCGTCCCCTCCTTTTGTCTGAGCATGCGCGCGATTTTGGTCCGATGGTTTGGTGTACTAACCAGCGGACATATCCGACGGACAGGTTTGCAGCGGACAGATTTCAAAGCATGCTTTGAAATCTGTCGGGTGGAGAAATCTGTCCGCTAGCCCATACACACGAGCGGAGAGGTCTGCTGAAACGGTCCATCCGACCGGTTTCAGCGGACATATCCCCTCGTGTGTACGCCGCCTTACTCTGAATGGTCCAAGGTTATCAGCGGTGTACCCCAAGGTTCAGTGTTGGGTCCCTTACTTTTCAATATATTTATAAATGATATTGGGTCTGAGATCAAAAGTAACATTTCTGTTTTTGCAGATGACACCAAGCTATGCAGTGGAATAATGTCCTTGCAGGATGTCTCCAATTTACAAGCCGACCTCAATGCTCTGTCTAATTGGGCGACTAAGTGGCAGATGAGGTTTAATGTTGATAAATGTAAAGTTATGCACTTGGGGGCTAAGAATATTCATGCATCATACATGCTAGGGGGAGTACAACTGGGGGGATCGGTAGTGGAGAAGGATCTGGGTGTTTTAGTTGATCATAAGCTCAATAATGGCATGCAATGCCAAGCTGCGGTTTCCAAAGCGAGCAGTCCTCTCTTGTATTAAGAGAGGTATGGACTCCAGAGATAGAGATATCATTTTGCCCCTGTACAAATCATTAGTAAGACCTCATCTGGAATATGCAGTCCAGTTTTGGGCACCAGTTCTCAAAAAGGATATCGGAGAACTGGAGAAAGTGCAGAGAAGGGCAACCAAACTGATAAGAGGCATGGAGGAGCTCAGCTATGAGGAAAGATTAGAGGAACTGAATTTATTCACTCTTGAGAAGAGGAGAATAAGGGGGGATATGATCAACATGTACAAATACATAAGAGGTCCATATAGTGAACTTGGTGTTGAGTTATTCACTTTAAGGTCAACACTGAGGACAAGGGGGCACTCTTTACGTCTGGAGGAAAAGAGATTTCACCTCCAAATACGGAAAGATTTCTTCACAGTAAGAGCTGTGAAAATGTGGAACAGACTCCCTCCAGAGGTGGTTCTGGCCAGCTCAGTAGATTGCTTTAAGAGAGGCCTGGATTCTTTCCTAAATGCACATAATATAACTGAGTACTAAGTTTTGTAGGTAAAGTTGATCCGGGGTAAATCCGATTGTCTTTCGGGGGATCAGGAAGGAATTTTTTCCCCTCCGGTAGCAAATTGGATCATCGCTCTGCTGGTTTTTTTTTGCCTTCCTCTGGATCAACTGTGGGTATGGAGTTGGGTGTATGGGAGGATGTACTGTGTTTTACTTTGTTTTATTTTTATTTTTTTTTATGGTTGAACTGGATGGACTTGTGTCTTTTTTCAACCTGACTAACTATGTAACTATGTACACACCATCGTTTTCTGAAAATGCTCTTGCAAAGCGCGGTTACGTACACCACGTTCGACAGCACTCTGTTCCATTCAAGCTTGCGTCATAACTTGCTTCTGAGCATGCACGGGTTTAAAAACGTTGTTTTAAATGTCGTTTTAGCCCATACACGATCATTTTTTATGACACAAAGAAACAACATTTTGAAAAACAACATAATAAATTGAAGCAGGTTCGAATTTTTTTTTGGTGGTTTTTCAGAAGACATAAAACGACGTTTTGCCCACACATGATCATTTTAAATGAAGTTTTTTAAAACATCTTTTTTTTTTCATCACAAAAAGTGATCGTGTGTACGCAGCATTAAGCTTTGGATGTACTGTAAGATTTAATAACAAGGTGTAAAGTCAGTGTGGTTTGGCAACAGATAAAGCACAATATCTCCAAAACCAAAGTGGCACAAACTTTTATTTTTGTGGCACAAATAAATGGCATGTTTGTTTGAAAAATTCAGCAACAGGGGTGCAAAGTGGTCAGGGTTTAAGCAAATATAACGCACAATATCTCTGAAACCAAAGCAGCGTAAACTTTTATTTTTGCGGCACAAACGAATGGCGTGTTCATTTTTAAAATTCAGCAACATGGGGGTGCAAAATGGGCAGGGTTTCAGCAAATATAATGCACAATATCTCCAAAACCAAAGCAGCACAAAAGTTTATTTTTGCGGCACATCCAGCACAAATGTGTAGTTAAAACGAAGGGCATGTTTGTTTTTAAAATTCAGCAACTTGATGTGCAAAGTGGGCGGGGCTTACATTGAATATTTAATATCTCAGAAACCGAACCGGCACAAACGAATGTTATATTTTTATTCAGGTTTTACAAACACGGGATGCCAACTTCACACAGCTCAGCACTAAGCTACGAGACTAGTTTTTTGTAATTTGGGCATTATAGGGGGGCTGAGAAACCTTTGGTAAACTTTAATAAATTATTAATTATTCCAAAAATGATAAAATATAGACCGAAAATGTTAGTAACACAAAACAGCACAAGCGTAGCACTAACCAACGAGACCAGCTTTGTGTCATTTGGGTGTTGTAGGGGTGCTGAGTGACCTTTAATCAATCATTAATAACGCAAAAACGATAAAAGATAGAACAGAAATTTTAGCAGCACAAACCTAGCACTAAAGAAACACACTTGAGTTTGTATTTGTGCTGATTGTAAGGTGGGAACAGTGAGTTTTTTTTTGGCAGCACAACCAGCACAAACATAGCACTAACCAACGAGACCAGTTTTGTGTTATTTGGGTGTTGTAGGGGGGCTGAGTGACCTTTGGTGACCTTTAATAAATCATAAATAATGCAAAAATTATAAAAGATAATCCGGAAATATTAGCAGCACAAACTTGGAAACTAACCAATGAGACCAGTTTCGTGTCATTTGGGCATTGTAGGGGGGCTGAGTGACCTTTGGTGACCTTTAAAATATCATTAATTATGCAAAAATTATAAAAGATAGAATGCACATTTTAGCAGCACAAACATAGCACTAAAGAAACACACAGTTTTTATTTGTGCTGATTGTAAGGTGGGCAAAGTGAGTGGGGTTTGAAAAAAATAAATAAACTTAAATAAATATAACTTAAATACAATAACAGCACAAATAATTTTTTTAGCAGCACAAACCAGCACAGACGTAGCACTAACCAACAAGACCAGTTTTCTGTCATTTGGGCGTTGTAGGGGGGCTGAGTGACCTTTAATAAATCATTAATAACGCAAAAACAATAAAAGATAGACCGGAAATTTTAGCAGCACCAAACAGCACAAACATAGCACTAACCAATGAGACCAGTGTTGTGTCATTTGGGTGTTGTAGGGGAGCTAGGTGATGTCATAGTCTAGAAAAAACAGATGCTAAAATGTTCAAAATAAAAGCAGCACAAATGTAAATTTGTGTGGCACAAAACAGCACAAACGTAGCACTAAAGAAACACACTTGAGTTTTTATTTGTGCTAATTGTAGTGTGGCCAGCTTCACTGAGCTGTTGGCCTAAAATTGCTTCCAACTTTTCACCTGTTTAGGTCACTGAAAGTTACAGTTACCTATGCTGTAAAAACCTGTACAGAAAAAAATAGACTTTAGTTACATTACCCCTATTTTCTATGCTCTAAGCATCTAGGTGAAAGTGAAGACACATTGGCAAAGTCCTGAGGAAAAAGAGCTGTCCAAATCTTGTGAAAATATCTTCTCACAAGATTTGTCTTGCTTTACCTTTCCCAGAAATCGTTCAGGATGATGGCTCTATGTACAGAGATACAAGTATAAAATCTGAAATATGAAGCTGGATATACACAAACAGCTTTTTTTGTTCAATCAGTGAGTGTGGATGTAGGAATGTCCCTGCCACATTATTGTTCTCTGACAGTGGTGCAGAATACACTGATCAGTCCTGCAGCCATAAGCTGCTTGCGCTGATCGAATGCTGTTTTTTTCAAGAGGATTAGACAGAGCAGCATGGACACTCTGTTTTTTGGCCCGGGTATCTATGCGTGTGATTCCTAGAATCACTTACGCATAGATACGGCGTAGATCCGACAGGTGTAAGACACTTACACCGTCGGATCTTAGATGTAATTCTTCTCTCACCGCTAGGTGGCGTTTACGTTGTTTTCTCATTTGACTATGCAAATGATCCTAATACGCCGATTCCCGAACGTTTTTGCGCCGCCTCGTCGTCGTTTGCATCATTTCCATAAGCGTAAGGTTACCCCTGCTATATGAGGGGTAACCTTACGCCAGTCCGCCGTATGCCATGTTAAGTATGGCGTCGGGACAGCGTCGTCTTTTTCCATTGTTTATGTCGTTTTACTAAGTCGTTTGTGAATAGGGCTTTACGTCATTGACGCTCACGTCGGCTTCATTAACGTTTTCCATCGTGAACTGGAGCATGCGCACTGGGCTATTTGCAGTTTGCAGTTCGATCAGCGCGGGGGCGCGCTTAATTTAAATACAAGCCACCCCTTTGAATTACGCGGCCATACACTGGGCCATTTACACTACGCCGCCGCAAATTACAGAGCAAGTGCTTGGAGAATACGGCACTTGCTCCAGTAAGTTGCTGCGGCATAGTGTAAATGGCATAACCCTACGCCGCCGCGGATTCTACGTGAATCTGGTCCTATGACTCCAGGTGATTTTTCAAGGGAGGGGAGCCCAGGCAATATAAGAGAACCTTACATTTAACTTGTAATACTTGTAAACTGTGCTTTGAGTCCAATTAGGAACAAAGGCATTATAAATGTCATTGGTGTTGAAACTGAGGTATGTAAAATATCTTAAGTAGTCTACATTAGCATCAATGCCAGAAAAACACACATTTATTACCACAGGCTTAGCTGGGCAATTTAAAATATTCATTAAAGATGATTAACTTTTTCTTCTTTAAAATTTAAAAGAAACTGTAGTCAATACATTATTAGAAAGTCTATTATAAGTCTGGAATTAGAACACGCAGAAATAGTCACAAATTATTCCTTTTCTTCTCTGGCCACAGAAAGCTAGATTAATTACTTTCAGTGTCTTCAGACTGTTAAAAATAATGAATTAAACTTGTTGTAAAATATCATCACAGGTTTCTTAAAAAAGGCTTTTGACTTTTTAGCAAATCACAATATACAGTATGTCAGAGGTTAAAGGTTCATTCTAAATAAAAGTGGAGCCTTAAACAGGAAACAACATAGGGCCAGATTCATGAAGAGTTAGGCTGGCGTATCCAGTGATCCGCCAGCCTAACTGTCACTTTAAGCCGGCCTTTCTGTTTTCTATAACCAGAAAACAAGAAACGCCGGGTTGGAGTTCCGATGCGATCGGCGTAATTGAATTTCGCCATCGCATCGTTACTTCAACTTAAAAATGGCGCCGGGGGCGTTCCCGCTGATTAACACTGAAAAAATATGTTAATCAGCGGGAGTCGGAAATTCACGATCGTTTTCGGGCGTGACGCAGTGACTTTACGACGTTTCCGGAAGCGATACGCGACGTAAAGATAAAGCAGCCCCCTAGTGGAGTATCCTATGTTAAGTATAGCCGCCGTCATTGCGTCGGAAAAAAAACAAATCGCGTTGTTTGCGTAAAACATTCATGAATGGGGACGTGACGTCATTGACGTTCACTCACAGAATTTGGAGCATGCGCACTGGGATGCATTGACACTCGACGCATGCGCAGTACGTTCGCCGCGGGATCGCGCTTAGTTTTAATAATACACGCCCTGTACCCGCCAAATTTGAATTCCGCCGGCTCATTTGCGATGCGCTGCCGCAACTTTAGGAGCAAGTGCTTCATGAATAACAGCACTTGCTCCTAAAATTTCGGCAGAGTAACGTAAATGAGAAGCGTTACTCCAGAGCAAAGATGCTCTCATCTACCTGAATCTGGCCCATACTGTCTTATGGGGCTATCGGATGCAAACAGACTGCCTGTCTTTTTCCACCGGCTGGCATCCAATCTGCCATACGAATGGAGACTAGGACCACCATTTATCTGTTTTTGGTGAACAGGATCGGATTGGATGGTGGCGGGTGTCAACAGACATGTATCCACTGACATCTGCTGCTCCATAGAAGAGACTGGAGAGTCCAATCAGGTTCTCCTGAAAAACTGACAGATTTATTAGCATATAATGCCCACAAAGGGACAGAGTTATTGTAAGAGCTTACCTTGGCTGAAGTCCATATTGCAGAGTTGTATGCTCACCCTTACAAATACACACAGCCCACGGTAACAAAGTAAGAAGCTACCTGGGCTGTGAGTCTGTGCACGGGGGCTTGACAGGGATTTGCCAAAGGATGGTCAAAGTTAAGCCGTGGTCAGGGATTCCACAATTCAGGATACACGATAAACATAGCCATGGTCAGAAACCGGAGTCAGTCTTGTAGCTGAAACAAAGCACAGGACTACAGGAACACAGGCACCTTTGGCAATGACAGGACAATCACAATGAACTGACAAATCCCTCAGAGTGAGGCAGTGTTTTATACCCTAGTTGTTTGGGTAACCTGCCTCAGCTGGACTAGGAGAGACAGGTGCAGATTGCAAGGAGATCCAGAGAAAGGCAATCAGCACATCATTCAGAACCACCTAGCTGGAAAGCAAGCAAAATACCAAACTGAGGAGTGGCTCAGAAGAAAAGAACTGAAGCAGCAACAGAGGTTCAATACCACCCAGAGCCACTTGGGGCATGACCACGCCTCACCGTCTGCTTGGCACGGTAGGGACTGTGACAGTTCCCCCCCCCCTTTAAAAACATGGGCTTCTTTATAGGCATAGTCTTTAAAGTCCAAACCACCCTCTTCACCAGAGTAGCCAAGCACGTCGTCATCAGACAAGAGAAATGTTTTGCCATAGGCATCCATGCCATAATTACAGTTCTCATTAAACCCATGGGGAAACAAAGCACCAAAAGCAGAGCCTGAATAATAGCTGGAAAGCAAGCAGAATGCCAAACTGAGGAGTGGCTCAGAAGTAAAGAACCGAAGCAGCAACAGTGAGGTCCCAGGTTCAATATCACCCAAAGCCACTTGGAGCACGACAACGCCTCTAGGGCTGTGAGTCTGTGCACGGGGGCTTGACAGGGATTTGCCAAAGGATGGTCACGGTAGGGACATGACAGTTATATACTGATAATTGCAAACTGCTCAAAAACGTATGGATCAGTTCAAAAACTGGACTCAGCTTCAAGAGGAAAAGGGTGAGGGGCCTGGACATGATGTCTCACCTGGGGTCCCCACCTCCACCCCTAGATTGAGGGTGGGTCCAGGGAAAACTACCACTACAGGATTCAACCGCCACACCACATCTCCACGATTATAAAAAGTGCAGTTAAACAGAGATGATTAATCTAAAATGTAAGGCAAAGATGTGGAGTGGTGTTCCGGCTGACCCCGGCCGCTTTATCCCTGGTGGGGGGCGGATTTCCACCAACGTCATGCCTTAACGTCTAAGTGCATCATAGGGATGTGAGAGGATCAACTCACCCACGGGACCGAGCCAGCAGTGGGTGTCCGCCCATCTCCGCCGCAACATAGGATGAAAAGAACACATCAACACTCAAAGCGTCACTGTGTTACACGAGTGGGGTGTGTTTGCATGATGTTGAGGCATCAAGATCAAGCCCCGCCACCATCAAGAGAGGATGGGAAAGGAGGAAAGACCTGGACACCTCACAACAGTGTCTACAGTGAAGTGTAGACAGAAGGCCCACACCCATCACCCATGAGCGGAGCTCATTGGCATTGGACAGTGGAATAGTTTATGGATATATATATATATATATATATATATATATATATATATATATATATATATATATATGAGATTTTAGATGTATGGATGTACATATGGTTAATAAATAAATATAAATAAACTAAACAATGTTGATGTGTGTGGCAGGTCACTGGAAGAGTAGGTGTTTTCCACCCAAAATATGTGGCAAAGAAAGAACAGAAGTGACCTGCCACAGCTAGCCTATATTGGGGTAAATCTTCACATTCCCATGTCAGCAGTTTTAGTTTGTGTTGAAGTACAGTCTGAAGCATGTTGCATGGCACAGGTTAATGCATGATCTTTGTCAGTAGCGTGAGACCTGACACTTCCTGTGAAATAATCACATATACCACACTTATTTGGTCTCTTAGCTTAGTGCAGGTGCAGGTGAGAGCTGCACAGTAATTATATCTGATGCAGGCAAAGTATTCACAGGCACAGAGAACTCAAAAATGTAGGTATAAGATTAAGGGTTTGATTTTCTAAAATAAATCATTTTGCAGGTGCAGTTGCATTCACAGAGCTTAGTGAATCTGACACATCTATGCTGATTATCACCCTCCAATTATGTGCAATAAAAATGCTTTTTATTATTTTCCTTGCACCTGATTGGATTTTCTTAACAAAGTGAACCTTCATCACGTTAACTATGCTCTTGGGAAGATAAGTGCAACTGTACTTGCAAAATTCACAATCAACCCTCATGTGTAGGGTTGAACGAACCCGAACTGTAAAGCTCGGGTTCGTACTGAATTTTTTATTTTTTTGGACCCGAACCCGAATAATTTGCTGAAAGTTCGGGTTTGGGTTCGGAGTTCGGCTATGTAACGGCGCACTGCACGGCAGCCAATCACCATTTGTTTTACTACTGTGACTAAGAAGCCATCACAGCCATGCCCACTAATGGCATAGCTGTGATTGGCCAGTGCAGCATGTGACCCAGCCTCTATATAAGCTAGAGGCACACAGCACAGCTTGTCAATCTGCTTTAGCTAGGGTAGGGAAAGGCTGCTGCTGATCTGAGGGAGAGATTGAAATAGGACTATCTTGCTTCAGAAATCTACACCAGCACTGCATCTGTCCCCTGTGAGATACTGTGCATTACATAGATTAGGGCAAGGTTCCTGCTTTTTGTTATAGGGAGAGAATTATATAGGAGATACTCTGCATATTACACCAGCACTGCATCTGTCCCATGTGAGATACTGTGCATTACATAGTTTAGGGCAAGGTTCCTGCTTGTTGCTATAGGGAGAGAATTATATAGGAGATACTCTGCATATTACACCAGCACTGTATATGTCCCCTGTGAGATACTGGGCATTACATAGTTTAGGGCAAGGTTCCTGCTTGTTGCTATAGAGAGAGAATTATATAGGAGATACTCTGCATATTACTCCAACACTGCATTTGTCCCCTGCGAGATCCTGTGCATTACATAGTTTAGGGCAAGGTTCCTGCTTTTTGTTATAGGGAGAGTATTATATAGGAGATACTCTGCATATTACACCAGCACTGCATCTGTCCCCTGTGAGATACTGTGCATTACATAGTTTAGGGCAAGGTTCCTGCTTGTTGCTATAGGGAGAGAATTATATAGGAGATAGTATGCATATTACACCAGCACTGCATCTGTCCCCTGTGAGATACTGTGCATTACATAGTTTAGGCCAAGGTTCCTGCTTGTTGTTATAGGGAGAGAATTATATAGGAGATACTCTGCATATTACACCAGTACTGCATCTGTCCCCTTTGAGATACTGTGCATTACATAGTTTAGGGCAAGGTTCCTGCTTGTTGCTATAGGGAGAGAATTATATAGGAGATACTCTGCATATTGCACCAGCATTGCATATGTTCCTGTCAGATACTCTGCATATTGCACCAGCATTGAATATGTTTCTGTCAGATACTCTGCATATTGCACCAGCATTGAGAGGGAGAGTATAGTCTCAATTATTCAATTTAGAAAAATAAATTTAAAATGTACCAGCATCCCGGAATGATTGGAAGAGGGAAGACCACATAGTTGGAGACAACAAAGCTGCTTAACACTATGTGTCTAAACTATATCGATCAGTATGGGTTTGGTTGGGATTTTCAAGGTACTTATAGCGAGTGCATATATCAGATTCACAAAAAATAGATTTATTACAAATGGAACAATACAACAATAATAAAATGATGGGACAGGCCCCACAGTTTGGACACAGTAAGGTATTTGTTGGGATAACACAAAACAAAACAAAACCGTATTGGTCAGATGCGTGGAACCGATCTGCGACCTTGACCGGTTTCGCGGTTGATACCACTTCTTTAGGAGGATCTACATAAATATATAGGGGCAGATTCACGTAGATCGGCGCATTATCATTCCGGCGTAGCAGCACCACTTTTCCGTTAGACTTGCGCAATCTAGCCGCGTAATCCGGCGATTCACGTAGCTTTTACGCAAGAGCTTGCGCAAACGTAAGGTTTTTTCCGTAGGCGTAAGGAGGAGTAATACAAATTGGGAGGGACGTGGGCGTGTTACATTGAAATGAGCCGTGACCCCATGCAACGCATGAAGGGCCTGAGAGCCGACTCGCATCTTCAGCATGCGCGCGTGAAGGAATTACCAATGACATCAGCTCACGTTGCACTACCCATGACACGCATGACAGCTCACAACTCGGGAGCGGCGCAATCATTGCGAAATTGGACAATGGACTAGCTGGCAATGGTTGTGAGTGACTACGCAGACAGCATAAATAGACACACACAAACGCCCTTCCATTGCATGAAAGTACATCCTGTCTTTGTTCCCTTCAAGGTGACTCTGCATATGAACTGTCTCATGTGCTTTATGCATCTTTGTTCGTTAAAGTGTGTTTTTAGTTGTGAGATTATGCTGTGTGATCTTGTGCATGTATGGTAGTTCATCAAAGTGTATTTTGATTTTTTTGTGTTGCAAGACTGTTTGATTGAGTGCAGTAATTTCGACGTGTTTTCTTGCTTTATTTTTTCATCTGATTTTTTTGTGTCTGTTTTTCTGGGCTAGTGTGATCTTTGGCTGTTCTTTTTCCTTTGGGGTTCTTGTCTGATTGGTTGTGCTTGTATTTGTGACAGATTTTTGGTGACTGCTAGTGAGTTTGTTTGGAAGTATGACTGAGAGAAAAAGAAAGCTCAATTTTACTGTGGGGGAAAAAAGAATTCTTGCCCGGGCCATTACCGACTATGGGCGTTTTCTCCACGGCCCGCAGAGTGCCACCACCACCCCGGCCAGGAGGAGGGAGATATTGGATATAATCACGGAGCAGGTCAATTCATCGGGGGAGGGGGAGACACGGACCCGCTCTGGGATAGAAAAGAAAATAAATGACCTCCGGCGTGAGGTGAAAAAAAAACTGGCCGCAATAAATGCCCATGCCAGGGGCACAGGAGGGGGCCCACCATGCCGGGTTAGATTTTCAGAGACGGAGCGTGTGGTGGCCCTGACCTTTCACCGGCATGAAGTGGAGGGCCTGCCAGGCTTTGACACAAGTCCGGTCCCCGCGGTGCCAGGTAAGGTTTTTATTTCTCTCAGGTGTGTAGCATGTGTGGGGGAGGGGGTGAAAGGGAATATGTGGCAAGTGTGTGGATCCTCCAACCTGTGAATGTTTTGTGTCATCCACAGCTGTGCAGGAGGGTGCAGGGCCATCTGGACTGACCGCTCCAACCCCAGGACAGCAGCCTAATGAGGCCCCCCCAACAAGGCCAGAGTCCGCAGAGGAGGAACAAGAGGAGGGGGAGGATCATGCGGAGGACGATCATGAGGAGGAGCAGAATCATGAGGAGGAGGAGTCCATGGAAGGCACTGGCCCTTTGGTTTCTGCGGACTCTTCCCCTCTGGCTGCAAGAAGCCTGCCCTCCCTAAGGGTCAGCCCCCCCCCCTCCTCCCCCAACATGGCTCCCCTCACAAGGGCCTCCCCTTCTCCCCGGCCACAACCATCAGCAAGAGCCAGGAGGTCATCCCCAAGCACCAGGGGGCGCCCAATCTCATGCCCGCCTGTCTGAGAAGGAACCTGGCCACCCAGACCCGCCTTCTGAGACAGCTCTGCCAGACTATGGGGCGGGTGGATCAGAGCCTGTCCTCCATTAATGATAGCCTGGGTAACCTGGACTCCCACTCCCGGGCCTCCACAACCTGCCTAAATGACCTGCAAACTACAGCAGCAGGCGTTGGGCAGGATGTGAGGGCCCTTACCCAGGCTATCCAGGGCAACACGGCAACACTTGGTGCTGCCCTGGACAGAATAGCCGTGGCCTTGGAGGGCAGGCCGCCAGGTGGGCAGATCTCAGGGGCTGCTCCTCCTTCCCCGGCTTTTCCCCTCCCCCATGCGTCTCCCCTGAGGGTCCGGGGCCGTGGCCGGGGGCGCCCCAGGCGTGGCTCAGGCAGAGGGCAATAATTTTTTTTTCCCCCTTTTGTTTGTTTTGAAAGCTTTTTTATTTTTGTTCTCTGCTTTTTTTTGTTTTTTCTAAGCATTTTTTTTTTCAATGCATTTTTGTTTGTTTGACTTTTTTGGCATATTTTGGGTTGTGAATGATGTTTGAATGTGGGGGTGACATTCCTGCTGGAAAAGGGGTGTCACCCTCAATTTTGGTGGAGAAGGGTTCCCCAGGACCAGGGAGAAGTGATTCCCAGGTCCGTGTGAATGGTGTATGAATGTACAGTGACATAATTGGAGCCTTGACGTGGCGTTACTGCTCACCAGTCTTGCATGGTGGACTGGTGCCAATCCAATTTGATGAGGATGTGGGGTGTGTGTGCTAGGGACCATAGTGGTGTGCATGCATGCATTCTCATTGTGCCATGATTAATGTGTGTGTTTAACGTGCAAAGATGCCCAATATGAGCTGCCTCCTGACTGCTCTTCCCTCAGAAGACGGCGTATCCTCGGTTAGGGGTTGATTTTCTGGTTGGGGGGTCAGATCATCACGTAGCTCAACCTGCAGGCCCTTCCTCACTGCGAGATTGTGTAGCATGCAACATGCAGCGATGATATGGCACACGAAGTTTGGGGAATACAACAGTGTACCCCCAGACTTATCCAGGCATCGGAAACGTGACTTCAGGAGGCCAAAGGTGCGCTCCACCACTGCACGGGTTTTGATGTGTGCTTCATTGTATCGTTCCTCTCCTGGGGTTTGGGGGTTCCGGATAGGAGTCATGAGATGGGGTCCCAGTGCATATGCAGAGTCACCTGTAAAGGAAAAGACAGGAGAATGTTAGTCATGCATGTGCCACTTCTGTTGTGCATCACGGGAGGGGATAGTCATGCCTGACTCCCATGTCACTCACCAACCAGCCAGGTGTTCCCATACACGTTCTGTTCGAATTCTGTTCGGATGTGGCTTTGATTGTAGATGTAGCTGTCATGGCTGGACCCTGGGTGTTTGGCACGGACGTGCCATATGAGGCCTTGGGCATCAACTATCACCTGTACGTTGATGGAGTGCCAATTCTTCCGATTGCGGTACATGTGCTCGGTCTCATGGGGGGGCTGGAGTGCCACATGTGTGCAATCTATGGCCCCGATGGTGCGTGGGAATCTGGCAATTCGGTAGAAATCTGCCATTGCCTTGATTCGAAGCTCCTCAGTGGTGGGTTTGATGATTTGGTTGGCCAAGCGTGTGAGGATTGCAGGGACAACCTGGTGCACACATCTGCTCATGGAGGATTGTGACATCCCACGCCACCACTCCACTTGTACGCTGAAAAGAGCCACTGGCAAGGACATGGAGTGTTGCCAGGACCTTGACCAGTGGCTGCACTGCATGTGAGCGTTGTGTTGGGCTGGTGATGTCCTCCTGCAAGGTTGTGGTTAATTCCAGGATGGCATGAGGGGGGAATCTGAAGATGCGAAAGACCTCTGAATCATTCATGCCAAACAGGTGTATGCGGGTGCGGTATACCCTCTCCCGTGCCATCCTCCGTGCCATCCTCTGTGCCCTCCTCCTTCTTTGGTCATCTATATTCACTAGTGCAGCTATGAGCGACGATGCCCCTAGCATGTTGGCAGTCAAATTGTAGTGCAACACGTGTGTGTGGTCTGCTCCTCAATAACGGTGTTGCTTTATCTGACAATTAGACTTTTTTTCAAAAGTTAGATCAGCTTTTATGTGCTCTAACTTTAGACAGGACATTTTGCAGTTGCGCACATCGCGTAGCCTGCGCAGCAACTGCGTTTTTTTGTGGATCCCCGTAACTCCCTCATTAGCATATTTGACTAGCAAATCAATGGTGTGTCTAGCGCAGTTTTGCGCGAAGGGAAGCGAATGTCTAACTCAATTACGCCGGACCAAAAAACGTAGATTTCTGGCGTATATTGTTTTGTGAATCGCGTCCAACTATACGCACGCGCACATTTAGACTTACGCACGCGCAACAGCAGTTGCGCACGCGTAATCGCTCTGTGAATCTGGCCCATATTGTTTATAGAGAAGAACAAGCATAACTTAAATAATTGTAAACATTTTAGAAACAAAGCAGCAAGACCGATGTTAGACTGACTGCGAAGACACACTCACCTGGGATGGCAGATGGCCTGGAATGAGCAACCAACAGTCGCGCCCCCGCAAAACAAAGAACACAAATGGCTCGCGCCGGGGAAGCTGACAAAAGCTCTAAAGAGTAAAGATTGCAAAAAATAATTTTAGGTATGCAACTACTAGAAATAGTGGGGGACACCGCGGAAAAAAGAGGGGGGGGAGGGAAGAGGACAAGAATGAAGAAGACTGAGTGAGAAAAAGTGAAGGGGGAGGGGGGATAACGAGGGTAGAAAGAAAGGAAAAAGAGGGGGAGTTGTGGGATGGGAAGAGCAGAGCTAGAAGGGGAAACAGAAGGAGAAGGGAAAGAGAGGGTAAAGAGGAAAAAAACAAGAGAGAAGAAAAGGAGGACAGGTAAGGAAGTGCAACAAGGAAGAGGGGGAAGGGAAGAGGGATGAAAAAGAGAGAATGGAGGAAAAGGCTAAGGACAGGGAGGTAGTAAGAAAAGGAGGGTAGAAGGAAGGGAGAAAAATGAAGGGGAGGAAGAAATGGGGAAGGGGGAGGGGAAAGAAGGGGAAAGGGAAGCGGGATGGGGAGGGGGAGAGGGGAAGTAAAAAGGAGAAGGACAAGCAGCGAAGAAACAAGGGGGAGGGAGGGCTGAGGAGGAAAGGGGGGGAGGGGAGAAAACACAGAAAATGCAGAAGGAGGAAAAAAGGGAATTATTGGTGGGGGGCTGGAAGGATGGGAGCAGAGGAGGAAAGAAGGGGGGGAGAGAATGAGAAAAAGAAAAAAGAGGGAAGGAGAAAGAGAAAGAAAAGGGATGAAAAGGATAGTAATGGGGGGGAGGGGGGGTGTAGGTAACGGGAGGGGGAGAGAAGAGGTGTAATGTGTGTGTGCAGAAAAAAAGTTGGGTGGTGAAAGTATAGGGAACCCAGGATTCACCAAAAAATATAAGGGGATAATCTAGTGGTTCTTACCCAAAAGAAAATGTAAATGTTAATTAAAATACACTGGGGGAGAAAGGGCGGCAACATCACAAAATGATAGGCGCAGGTAGCAGCGTATGAGGTATAAGGAGAGCCAATAACGCTGGTAAGCAGACAGCTGCAAGATAGGATACAGAGCGAGTTACATTTAGGCTGAACCAGCTAACAACAGGCTGGCAAGGCTAAAAATGACAAAATTACAAGACAAATTGTTAAAAAGTGTCCTACCTCGTTGTGATGGCCAATATGCATCCCCAGGGAGAGCCTGTCATATCTCACCATAAGCAAGCAAGACGCTGCTTATGTGAGGTTTCCCCGGATCACATGGGGTGTCAGGTGACGGCGGCGCCCATGTGACGTCGCTGACGCGGCGTGATGTGGTCGTCCGTCCCAAACAGCATCCCACGTGTGTGAGACGTGAGTGTGCGATCTGAGGACCCAATGGCAGAGCCAGGTCGTCAGTCGCAAGGAGGGGACTAGAACTGAAGCCCCCGCCCACGGGACGGAGTAACGCGGGCCATAGGTTCAGTAGGAGGGGGGGAGGGAGAGAGAGCCGCCCAATGCAGGAAAGCCGCCTGGGAACCAGGGGAGTCTTTACCGTCAGGCTGCATCAGGACAGCTGCCGATTTACAAAAAACATAAGAAGTATAAAATGAATTAGGTTACAAGTATAGTCAATATTTAAAAAGACAATGTCATTAAAGGGGAAATTTATTTCGTATGTCATTTAACATGGGCAGAAAAACCAGCCTTAGACGTCTGAACGATCACAAGGGAAGGGGGGGGAAGACATAAAAATATACAATCCATACAGATGGCTTAAGTAGATTTATTATATAATAATGTATGCATAAAGAAATTTAAGCATAAAAGAAACACACACATAATAACAACAATCGGTTGCAATCAAATAGTATTTCATTAGTATAGCTGATGCCCCCAATAGGGACCAAGGAAGAGGGAGGAGAACAGATGGTATTTAGGAAAGGGGGGGAGGAGGAAAGAGAGAAAGGGGGGGATAGGCAAGGGGAGGATGACTATATATTTTTACAGAAAACATTTATAAGAATTGACCTCATTTAGGCCAGGAGGGACTGTGGCATTGAGGTGCTCTATCCAGAGACACTCATTTTGCAAGATAGATCTATTCCAGTCACCTCCTCGTGGGTTTGGTGGAATCACTTGTAATACCAGAAAACATAAAACGGAGAGGTCATAGCGATGATATAGGCCAACATGACGTCAAATGGTTGTTAATTTGCCATTATCTGAGTCATATAGGTGGTCACCCATTCTTTGGCGAAATTCCCTGATGGTCTTGCCGATGTAGAAGGCGCCACATCGGCAGACCATCAGGTAAACCACCCCCTTGGTCCCACAATGGGCAGAAAAAGATGGATGGAAATGTTCTCCATTGGGTAAATGGTAGGACTGTCCCTCCCAGACCCAAGGGCAACGTGAACAAGCGCCACATTGGTATGTTCCCTTCGGGTCAGGGAATGACCTGTGTTGTGACACATAGTGGCTTTTGGTAAGTCGATCCCTGAGGGAATATGCCCGGCGGAACACAAGTTCAGGGTTAGTTTTGCCGTGTTTGGAAAGGGTTGCATCATCAGTAAGGATATGCCAGTTATTGTTCAAGATCTTGCGAAGTGTATTATGATGCGCTGAAAATGTGGTAATAAATCTGACAGTTTCATTATTCGCTAGTTTAGATTTAGGGGGATCGTATAATAGAGATTGTCTAGTTCGAAGTGTAGTTCTATTATAGGCTTTTTTAAGGTTAAGGTTTTTTTAAGGTTAAGGTTTTTAAGGTTTTGGTATAACCCCTGGCTAGAAGACGATCTCGAAGGGCATTGGCCTGCGTTTTAAAGTCACTAGCAAGTGTGCAGTTTCTCCGTATCCGTAGATACTGAGCGAAAGGGATACTTCTAATCAATGGTTTTGGGTGGGCACTGGTGGCGAAAAGAAGAGTGTTACCTGCTGTTGGTTTCCGATATAAATCGGTACTTAGTGTGCCGTCCGGAAGTTTGACAATGGACAGGTCCAAGAAAGGGACCTGGCCACTGTCAAACTGAACCGTGAATTTGAGGTTAAATTCATTAATATTGAGTAAGGAGACAAATTCGAGAAGGGATTCGGGGGTCCCTGTCCAAATAATAAATAGGTCGTCTATGTACCTATACCATAGAAGAACCTTATCTAAATGTTCAGAGAACAAATTATTAACATGAAGAGAACGTTCCCAGCCACCTAGATATAAATTAGCATATGCTGGGGCACACGAAGTCCCCATTGCGACCCCTTGGGTCTGTAAAAAAAGCTCATCATGAAAGGTAAAATAATTTTTAGTCAATATGAACAGAAGTAATTGTAAAACAAAATCGACGAGAGGCCAGGAGGTGTTCTCTTGTTGATGAAGGAAAGAGCCAGGCATCCCGACGCCCTGCTCGTGGGGGATGCTGGAGTACAAGGCCTCAACATCCAAAGCCACGAGCAAGGTGTCAGGAGGGATCTGGGTCCCCTTAACATGTCTCAACAGATCTGGCGTATCCTTGATATAGGACGGGAGACTGGTGACGTGAGGCATTAAGAATGCGTCAACAAATTTGCTGACATTGTCAGTAAGTGAACCAATGCCCGACACAATGGGTCGGCCAGGTGGATTCTTTACGTTTTTATGCGTCTTGGGAAGGGTGTAGAAAGTTGGAAGACGAGGATGTTTGGGAATGAGGAATTCAAATGTGTCTTTGTCAATAAGACCAAGGAAGTAAGCTTCAGTGCAGAGGTTTTTTAGTTCTGCAGCAAAGGTAGAAACTAAAGTTGACGAGATTCTGGTGTACCACTGAGCATTGTTTAGAATGGATAGACACATTTTCTGGTAGAAATCATGTGTCATCAAAACATCCCCGCCCTTGTCGGACTGTTTAATCACAAGGTCTGTACATTTCTGAAGGGATTTTAGGGCTTTGGTTTGACTTGTGGTCAGGTTAGGGGTAATACTGTGCCATTCTTGGCGTTTTAAGTCCCGAATGGTAGCTTGGACAAAAGCCCAGATAGCTGGGCATGTCATAAGGTCAGGGAAATGATGAGATGGAAGGCGAAAAGGTTTTTGTGGTTTACAGATATTAGTTGAGGTAATGGTTGAAGGGGTTGGAGTAGGTGTTGGTGAAATGGAAGAATCCATTTCATCCGGGTTACTTTCGTCATATAGGAGCATCAGGTCGCGGAGTGCCCAGAATTCATTCATAGTGAAATGTTTCGTCCGGTCCGCGAGCTCATGCTCCAAGACAACCAAGGAGCGGTCATGATCATAGATGTATTTGTATGTAAGGTTACGGGCAAAAAGATAGAGATCTTTAATAGTATAAGTGATTTTGAGTGGGTCAAGTGGGCAAAAGCCCAAGCCTAATTGTAACACCGAGGATTGCTCCTCAGAAAGTAAATAAGAGGTAAGGTTAATGATATTTAGACATGTGCTTTGAGAGGAGTTGGTTGTAGTGGTGGTGGAAGTGTTTGGATGGTTTTGAGGACAAAGGTGTCCAGGTTGCCCTGTTGTTGTTTTTTTAAGTCTAAAAAAATAGCCTCCTCATTAATTTTAGTATATTTATGTGTCAATAATGTAGAGTTGAGGACTTTAGGAATTGCCCCATGGAGTGAGGTGGACATAGCAGCTGGGTCGATGAGGGTATTGGTGTCAACTAGATCATGTGAGACTGGGACACGAGTCCTGGTACCCTTTGCGGCTTTCTTCTCTTTTTTAGAACTCATAGGGGGAGGGGTTACTCCACCGTATCTCAATCTTTTGCGGGTTGAGGGTGCTCTAGATGTGGCCAACAGTTTTGAATTGCTGGATTGGGAAACCATAGAAGAGGCCGAGGAGTCAGATTCATTTTCTAGGTTGGGATTGGTGTTATACTGATTACGTCTAGGGTTTCTCCTTCCAGTCTGGCCTGTAGACCATCTGTATGCATAGCCCTCCATGAAAGCAGCCTTGTCTTTGTTAAACTTGGTTTGTTTGTTAGTAATATTTTCCTTATTCAGGATTTCTAACCGTAATTTTGTTTCTTTCCATTTTTCAACAAAGACAGGGTTGCTAATGAGGTGGAGAAACTGTGTGTTAACGCCTTCAATCTCTCCATCTAATGTGGTCATATCTTGGGTATATTGTGTAATCAGGGATTTCATCAGCTCAAGGCTGCATCCCAGTAGGGTATTTTCCCAGGTTTTTTTTAATTCAGCTGAGGGGTCCTTTATAGTCGGAAAAATTTGGACGCGAAGTCCAATAGGGCAAATATTGTCTAATAGATAGCGTTTAAAGTATCCTATGTGCCAAAAGAGGTGTGATTTACATTTTCAGCAAAGCAAACATTTTGACAAAATATACCTTTAGGTCGTCTTCCAATTTATGTGTGTTTAAACAGCTTGTTTGAATGGTGGACATGAAGCCTGACCAATCAGTGCCAAGGACTTCCATATTGATCAAAGACAAAGCAAAAACAGAACAAGACAATTAGGGCTGTAAAGACAAGAAAAAGGGAGGGAAATCTGCCTGTGAAAAAAACACAACAGAAGAAATTTTTTATCTCCAAAGATTATTTAAACATTATTCAAACGACATAAAAATCAGAGACACTCAAGGGAGTAGGGAAGAGGGCAATAGCCCAAATACCTACAAGAGAAGCGGGTGTGTTATCCACCCAGATATTAGTGAAAACGGGAGAGTATAGTCTCAATTATTCAATTTAGAAAAATAAATTTAAAATGTACCAGCATACAGGAATGATTGGAAGAGGGAAGACCACATAGTTGGAGACAACAAAGCTGCTTGACACTATGTGTCTAAACTATATCGATCAGTATGGGTTTGGTTGGGATTTTCAAGGTACTTATAGAGAGGCATATATCAGATAAAAAATAGATTTATTACAAATGGAACAATACAACAATAATAAAATGATGGGACAGGCCCCACAGTTCGGACACAGTAAGGTATTTGTTGAGATAACACAAAACAAAACAAAACCGTATTGGTCAGATGCGTGGAGCCGATTTGCGAGGTCGCAGATCGGCTCCACGCATCTGACCAATACGGTTTTGTTTTGTTTTGTGTTATCTCAACAAATACCTTACTGTGTCCGAACTGTGGGGCCTGTCCCATCATTTTATTATTGTTGTATTGTTCCATTTGTAATAAATCTATTTTTTATCTGATATATGCCTCTCTATAAGTACCTTGAAAATCCCGACGTTCCTGTAACATTCTCTGCATTAGCTACTGTAGGGAAAGGTTCCTGATTGTGCTTATAGGGAGAGAATTAGTTAGGAGTCAGTCCTACTTCACAAATCTAATTGCACCAGAATAGTGTCCCATCATTGGTATTATTGGCAGGAATAGTGTCCCATAATTTGTGTCAGTGGGAGAAATAGTGCCGCATCATTGGTATCAGTGGGAGGAATAGTCTCCCATCATTTGGGAAGGTTCCTGCTTGTCAAGATTTTTTAATGTATTTTATGTTATTTTAAGTTATTTCCCTATCCACATTTGATTGTAGAGTACTTGCCATGCTCTTACTAACATTGTGCTGCCATTTGCAGCCCTCTAACCCTTTCCCTTAGTTTTTTAGAGACATTTTAGTAGTCAAAAATGTGGGTCCCCATTGATTTCAATGGAGTTCGGGTTCGGGTCAAGTTCGGGTCCCGAACCCGGACTTTTTTCCGAAGTTCGGCCGAACCCGCCGAACCCGAAGATCCAGGTGTCCCCTTAAATCTACTCATGTGTTTCATCACATTGGCATTCCTACATTTGGAATGCAACACAGAGGGGTTGAGAAGACATTTGCATTTGGCACTGTGTGACCTGAAACAGAAAGTCTTCCTGTCCCCTTGGTACACAAAGCTAAAAAATTGGCATGAAGAATCAATTAGCCATGATGCTTTACAGTTTTTTGCAGCCAGAACATGTGAGATTATAACTAAAACTACACTAATACCTAGTTAAAATTACAAAAACATTTGAAAGTATACGGTGCCTTTAAGAATGAGAAATAGACAAGATTCTAAAGCTTTATATCACAAATCATTTTCAGACATAGTGTTTGATCAAAAATAGGATAATATCTCCAATTTTATGATTTTATCTGCTTTTGAAATATTCCTAACATATTTTATGAAAGTGCAGCCTCGTAGTTTGTAGAGTTTTCACATCTCAGCCAGAAAAGGATTATACAAAAGAAAAAACTTCTTTGAATTCTAATTAGATGAAAGTCCTTTGGCAAGGTTTCTAAACACACCTGCTAAAATTGTTTTCATGGTTTTACTACAAATAATGTTTACAGAAAGACAGATGTACTAAATTTCAAACATTATCCTTATTGCTTTTGACAGATGGCATATAAACTAAATATTTTTGACATGTTCACCAGTTTAAATCACAATCCAGATTCATGACCAAGGGCGCAAGAACATAACACTTTTTCTTAGCAAGAAAATATACAAAGTGTTTGAGCCTTATTCCTCCAGGTACCAAACCCCTTAGCGAGAAATAATTGCTTTTCTTCCTGGGATTTTATTAACTTGGACACTAGGAAAGAATTTATGTAAGGTTTTATATTCAATTTCAAAACATACAGAACAGGTATTTTTAATCTGACAAGATGCCAAACATATTTAGAAATGGTGAATAAATGTATTCCGAACAACAAGCTGTTCTCCAGCCATACTCATACCCCTCCCACCTCCCTCCCCCCACTACCTCTAACTTAATGCTTGGAATAATAATAAAAAACAAGCTAAAAGTACATTTTACTTACTAAGTCTGTGGTCACATGATGCACTGGGTCCTGAACCTTTTTATATTCTGAACTGGAAAGAAGCAATGTTTTCTCAGGTGTCCTTGTCTCCGCCTTGGTCATTACTTGGTAAATGATGGGGCCTTATTAGGCTCTAGACGTCTGCAACAACATAATTACATCACAATGTTGGGTGACAACAAGACAAGTTTGGGCTGAGCTTGACTCCAATGCTGGATTTCAAGTTTCCACTTCCAGGGGAGGTATTGTCAATGGACATAGGATTTTTGTTTAAAAAATGGGAATTACTAGAAGAAGGGTAGGTGGATGAATGGAATATAAATCAGTAGCATGTCATTGCCAACTTTCTTCTTTAAATGTAAGTTGCCTGGGTATGACTTCAGTGCATTGTGAGCCATTCCCCTTATTATGCAGTCAATAAAATCAAAATGCTACTAATATGGTCAATTGGCAATTAGGTATGACAGACAGATAATTGGTATTTTTTCAAAGAATAGGTTAGGCCCAAAATGTTACTAATATTAAACAATGAACAGTGTAAACAAAATGCTATCTGTATTGGAAAAGTAAGCAGTGTGCTTTAATCTTTTCAGGTTGCAGTAACCAGTTTTTTTAAATCACTTAAAGTGGATGTAAACCTGATTCATGAAATTTGAGCTAGGCACATATATCTGCAGTATTCTGTTATCTCTTTTCAATTAGCTAAGTCTTAGGCCGCGTACACACGAGGGGATATGTCCGCTGAAAACGGTCCGATGGACCGTTTCAGCAGACATCTCCGCTCGTGTGTATGGGCTAGCGGACAGATTTCTCCACCCGACAGATTTCAAAGCAAGCTTTGAAATCTATCCGGTGGGAATCTGTCCGGCCGACATGTCTGCTGGTTAGTACACTTACCAGCAGACATGTCGGCCCCCACCGCCGCCGCGCCGCTGCCGAATGGATTCGGCGCATGCGCGGAAGTGTTTTACTTCCTGGTGCGGTGACGTGGCGGTGACGCGGCGGCGTCAACGTCACCGCCGCGTCACCGCGCCGTCCGGCGGCGGGGAATTTGATCCGATGGTGTGTACACGCCATCGGATCAAACTCCCGATCGGACATATCCGATGGAAATGGTCCGCGGACCGTTTTCATCGGATATATCCGATCGTGTGTACGCCGCCTCATAGCTCTCTTCTGAACAGTTCCTCTGTTATCAGCCTGAGAACTTCTGACATATATTTTGACTTTTTACACAAAAGCAGCCAGAATCTTTTGTCAAAGGAGGTTGCTAAAATAGATTAGCAGAGAGCAGCTCCTATTACAAAACAGCTCTGAGAGTCTATGCCTATGATGAGAGGGGGTGTGTGCCTTTCCTTCAATCAGCAATGTTAACTATCCTGGCCCAGACATCACACACTGTGTTAACCAGAAGAGAAAATCTCCTAACAGGATCTCAACTTTCTAAACAGTATATAAATGTGAACACAGCAGATATACATATAAAACCTATGTTGGGAGATTTGGTTAATCTCTGTGTATCATCTGAGGCTGTTCACTTCACTGGGTGTATGGGGGGGGGGGGTTACATCCACTTTAAGCTGTATCAGCAGCCAAATGCTGACCAATCACTTAGTACTGGTCGGAGTAGTACTTATGGTAATAGGCTGCTTACTTTTGCTAATGTAGATAATTATTCCTGACAACTGAACTTCTGTGTAATCCAGCATCCTCACTACTACGGCACATTCAATTTATTGGATGATGGGTGGGTCCTAAATTGCTTGAGTGGGAGACTTTAATGTGACTCTTTCAAAATACCTTATAAAAAAAACAAGATCAGTGCACACCTTCCTAAACTACTTACTTATGCTATGTTTGTATATTCCAAACAGTATTCATTATACTCCACTGAAAGGAGAGTAAAGGATAGGCAACACTGGCCTCCAGAAACTATCAGTCTCACAACCAGCCTCTAGTATAAGAGCAATGGGATTTCTGACCCAGACTTTCAAAAAAGTTGGGCATTTAGAAAATTTTCTTCGGTGAAGTTTATGTTATATAATATGCACTCATTTATGTTCTTGGTTCTTTTGTCTTTAACTACTTAAGACCCGGACCTTTACGCAGCTAAAGGACCCAAGGTGTTTTTACAATTTGGCACTGCGCTGCTTTAAGTGGTAATTGCGCGGTCATGCAATGTTGTACCAAAATAAAATGTGCATCCTTTTCTTCCCACAAAGAGAGCATTCTTTTGATGGTATTTGATTGCCTCTGCAATTTTTATTTTTTGCGATATAAACGGAAAAAAGACCAAAAATTTTGAAAAAAAATAATATTTTATACTTTTTGTTATAAGAAAAATCGAATAAATGAAATTTTAGTCAAACATTTAGGCAAAAATGTATTCAGCCACATGTCTTTAGTAAAAGAAATCGCAATAAGCGTATATATTTATTGGTTTTCGCAAAAGTTATACCGTCTACAAACTAGGGTACATTTTCTGGAATTTGCACAGCTTTTAATTTATGACTGCCTATCTAATTTCTTGAGGTGCTAAAATGGCAGGGCAGTACAACCCCCCCCCCAAATGACCCTATTTTGGAAAGTAGACACCCCAAGGAAACTGCTGAGAGGCAAGTTGAGTCCATTGAGTATTTCTTTTTTTGGCCCAAGTGATTGAATAATGACAAAAATAAAACATCTTTGATATCTCTATCTCATTTTGCCCAGTACCACAACAGTGACCCCACACAGTTGAGCTTCTGGGCAATAGAAAAATACAAAAAACCATGGAGAGGAGCACATTTAGTCAGAACCATCAGTCAAAAAGAGTCACAATGGATTTTTAATTTACAAACAATGGTACCTGATGGAATGAATGTTGAATTTGATCTTAATTGTTTTTTAAGTAATTTTTAGCTTATACATATGTTTTATCTACATATCTATTTTTATTCTATTTTAACAGCTGTATTCACTATTTTTATTAAGATGATTTTAAATGTATTGCATATCCTCATTTACTGGTTTACATTGTTTAATGTATCTACATTGGTATTATGATCTGCCATTTTAACCATACACTGCTCAGTACATGTTACAGAAGGGGTTAAAATTTCCCACAATAAATCAAAGTAGGCACTGGTAATGTGGGGACTAGATGCATACCCTTTACTGCCTCCCCTTCTGAACATTACTAACCTCCCTTCATATTAAAAACTGGGCAGCAGAATACTTTAGTCACGGAAAACCGGACTGTATAAATCTAAGAGAAGATCCCTAACCAACAAAATGGCCGCCGCCATAACGGAGACATGCACTCCGACAAAATGGTCACTGATACACTTCCGGTCTGAACACATAAATGACAAAGCCAGTAACCAATCGGGTATCTCTGATGAAGCTGCGTGACGCAGCATAACATGTAAGACCCGAAAGTTAGACGCGGAACTCTATTTTACCTTTGATGTAAGTCTTTATTTTTACTATTAAAACTTACTTATATACTTCACTATGGCACTATTCCTCTTCATTTGAGTGACATTGGAAGACCCCCCCCCCCCCTGCCAATCCTGGAACACTGGACCCTTACCAAACCAGTACACTATCTCACTGAGAGGACGGAGTGACACCTGCTGGGGACACAGCCAGAGCAACACACACTGAAAGGCTTTATTTTTGCCTTATAATGGTAAGCGCAACGTGAGCATATTTCCTGAAGAAAATCACCCATATTATAGGACCTGCTACACCACCACGGATGGGACATTTTACTTTATGCATTTGCACTTTTTTGCACAGATTGCAATTTATTACACATATGCTTAGTGTTGAACTGTTTATGCGCTAATCATTGTTATTCAATTCACTGTTGTCATATTTATTACTATTTATCACAATTTAGATTGAACAGTATTTACATTCAATTTCACCTTATTTATTTGGTGGCGCAAGAGCCTCATACATTTACATGGACTTGTGTTATTTCACAATTTATTTATATTTAATTTATATTTTATATTCATATTGTTTTGTTTGCGCCGCACTGTTTCACTATTTATGCATTTTTGGGAATTTTATTTGAATTTATCCTTAGTGCTGGCTAGCATATTTTGTATTTTATTATTGTTTTTTTTTTTTTTCCAGCGCTGAATAGTTTTCTTTATATATTGCTCACACATGCCATGTTTATATGTGGAATTGCACCCCAAAATACATTCTGCTGCTTATCCTGGGTTAAGGGGATAGCACATGTGTGGGACTTTTTGGGACCCTAGCCGCGTATGGGACCCCTGAAAACCAAGCACTGCCTTCAAGATTTCTAAGGGCGGGGGGCGTGGCTTGCACGCGATCTGAATGGCCGCTTGAGCACGGGAGCTCCGACAGAACACCGGGGAAAACAGCGGCGAAACGATCGATTTTCGATACAAGATCGGATATAAAGTATCGAATTCCCGTGGCGGAACACATCCGATGCTGACTCGAAAACGTAAGGACAAAAAATCAGCTGAAAAGCTTATAAATCCCTGCGCCATGTCAGCCTCTGTGGGGAAACTGCCTCATGACAGGAATGGCAACACAACTGCGTCACAGCCTTCCTCATACACAGACCTTCCTGATGACAACCCTGATCTATGGGGCTCTGTACAACCAGACACTCAGGATTTGAATTCCCCTCCACATAGTCCATCATCGATTAGCCCGGCTAAATCTAAGAGGAGAATTGATGACGCATTGCAGATATCCCTTCCCAATATGGCTGTTTTACCTCATGTCCAAATGGGTCATAACGCTGCATCTATAGCTAACTATCCTACCTCAGGGATGCCAGTACTAGATACCACAATGAAAGATATGCTCTTGACACTGCAAACATCCCTCATGACAAGCTTTTCAGTAATGATGAATAACATATCAATTGAACTGAAAGGTCTGGGAGACAGAGTCCTTACTGTTGAAACAAAATGGAGGATCAATCTGGTACCATTGATGATCTTGTTGGTGCGTACAAGGACCAGGCTGATGATACTTTGTGGGTCAAAGCCAAGCTCGCGGACCTCGAGGACCGTTCGAGAAGAAATAATATTAAGCTGAGGGGGATACCTGAGTCTGTGTCTCCGAGTGATCTGCTTAAATATGTGGATGACTTGATAGTTAAACTTATGCCTGAGACTTCTCAAATAGAGCGCATGATTGATCGCATACACCGTATACCCAAAACCGAAATATATGGATGCATCTATCCCAAGGGATGTTCTTATGAGGGTTCATTTCTTCCCTACCAAGAAAAGCTTCTGACACAGGCTAGAATACTATCAACGCTGCCTGACCCGTATAACGATATTCATCTATACGCTGACTTGTCACAATATACATAAACCTGAGGAGGCAACTGAGATCATCACAAAAGCCTTGATCGATCATAAAATACCATATAAATGGAAACACCCTGCTACATTGCTTATCACCAACAACGGTATGACTGTCACAGTTTCAAGGCTCAGGAAGGACTGCAACTTCTGAACTCCTGGGGTAAAATCCGGATGTCTCCGCTGGAGAAAGGAAAGCTATGGAAAAATCACGCTTCGGGCGCAACTCACGCGAAGGTTACCACCCTCCTAAAGGGAAATGAATGTCTTGAAACTTTCCCTTGTTTTTGCAAATTCCTTTCTTGTTTACGTGTCAACAAATTCCCCTGGTGTTCTGTTCTGTAGTGATCTAATATTTGAATAATTTTGAACTAATACCCCTACACAGTCGGTTTAATATTGTACCCGACTCTTGCTATTTGTTTTCTTTTAGTTGTTTTACTCATACAAATATTCTGTTCTACACAACTAGGGACTGTCCCTACAATCCCTGAATATTTGTAATTATTTATTTGTCTTGATTTTGCTTTAAGTTTTTTTTTTTTTTTTTTTTTTTTTTTTTGTTTGTTTATTTTTTTGTTTTGGCTTAGTTGTTTGTCAAGTACCTGATTGGACGCTTTTATCGGCCTTGTCTGTTATTGCACTCCCCTATATCTTCTGGAAGTAAGGACAAAAGAGAAAAAAACAAAAAAAAAATCATATTTTCCCACAAGACATCTAGATTTGTGAGTGTATTCAAATAGCTTAACCAACTCACATCACGCTAGAATGTCCATTAATTTTCTATCAGTCAATGCCAATGGCTTAAACCATCCAGCCAAAAGAGCATCCATGTGGAAAACGGCATTGACTAATAGTTGTGATGTTTTATTTGTACAGGAAACCCATTTTTCTTTAGAAAATTCGCCTGTATGCTTACATAAATCTTTCCCTTATATATTTAAGGCTAGTTACTCCCGTAAACAGAGGGGAGTTATGATAGCTATACGAGATTCTTTGTCCTTCCAAGAGTTAGGTTGCACCTTGGATCCTGAGGGCAGGTTTATCATTTTGGTCTGTTCCCTGGATAATGTTATCTACACGCTTGTGAATGTATATGCACCCAACATTCGACAGATGAAATTCCACAAAGCTGTTCTGAAGAAAATTAATGAAATTCAGCAAGGTCATCTCTTAATATGTGGGGACTTTAATTTGGTCCCAGATATTATTATGGACTCTTCTTCCAGTGCCAAAAGATTTGCTTCTCCCCTTGCGTCCTTTCTTATGGATAATGATCTTTATGATGTATGGAGGTGTTATCACGCGGGCTGAAAGGGACTACACGTTCCATTCCCGCGTCATAACACTTACTTCGGATTGATCTGTTTATCTCTGATAAATGGCTGCTACAAAATGTAATTGACACCCGCATCCATGATATCACCTGGTCGGATCATGCACCCATCAGCATAAAATTGAAAAATGCAAATTCTCATCAAAAAATCACACTTATGGCGTATAAATAACTACTTCTACAACTACCGGATAATATTCGATATGTTTCTGAAAAAATTAGTTGAATTTTTCTCTAACAATGTGGGCTCTGTATCCGACCCGACGGTATTGTGGAATGCACATAAGTCCTATGTACGTGGTCTTTTGATCCAACTTGGATCGCAATACAAAAAGAAACGGACTGCAAAACTAGATAAACTAACGAAGGAATTGAATGACATTGATTCAAAAAATAGGGCTAACCCCTCTCCGACTCTCCAATCCCAACTTTATGACTTAAGACACGAATTACGCTCTATGCTCCTGCAATCTTATGACCTCAAACTTAGGAAGTTAAAGGGCGCGCTCCTACGTCACAATAATAAGGCAGGTAAAGTTATGGCATCTCGTATTAAAGGACACAGACAAAAGACTAAAATCTCGCACCTTATTGACCCCGTCACTCTGAAATGAAAATTATAAATCCGCAAAAAATGGCTCTGATTTATTTAGCTCCATATATAGTGATTTGTATTAACTTAACAATG